>CAKNXH010000171.1:154955-321112 GCA_932178445.1 Andricus quercusramuli | reverse complement strand
GTGAATTCCTTGAATTCCTTGAATTCCGTGAATTCCGTGAATTCCTTGAATTCCGTGAATTCCTTGAATTCCGTGAATTCCCTGAATTCCGTGAATTCCGTGAATTCTTTGAATTCCGTGAATACCTTGAATTCCGTAAATAGCTTGAATTCCGTGAATACCTTGAATTCCGTAAATAGCTTGAATTCCGTGAATTTCCTGAATTCTGTGAGGTCCCTGAATTCCGTGAATTCCTTGAATTTCATGAATTCCTTGAATTTCGTAAATTCCGTAAATTCCGTGAATTCTGTGAATTTGGCAAATTCCGTGAATTCTTTGAATTTGGTAAATTCCGTGAATTCTGTGAATTACTTGAATTCCGTGAATTCTGTGAATTCCTTGAATTCCGTGAATTCTGTGAATTCCTTGAATTCCTTGATCTGTGAATTCCTCAAATTCCCTGAAATCCGCGACTAAACGCGTACGAAAACGAGGGGCCAACTCAAAAAACGGAGTGGTTGTTTTAGACGATCGCTCCAAGAGTGGTTTTTTTAACATGCATGTATCGAGTTGACGCAGATTTGTATGTGTTTTAGACAATTATTAAAAAATATCAATCTACGCAAACTTTCAGCAGGAAGTGTACAACAGCTTAAAATGTCTGAACAAAGTTTAAAAAAAACTATCAGACCGAGGCAATTTCGCTGGGTCGAAAGTTACAAAATACTCCAGTTTAATTTATTTTTAAATTTTCAGAAGTCCACTTAAGATTCATGGCCCAAGAAGGTACTGCATAAGTAGAAGCACTTGTTTCAGCACGATTTTTTCTCAGTCAAAAAACTATAAAAGTTTAATTTCATGTCGCAAAAAAGGTTTGAAACAACCCAAAAAAGTCCTTCTAAAACTGGATGTATATTTGATATATTGATACATTTGATATATTTGATCACAATCCTTCCATTCTTGCAAGATTTTGAAGTTTCTAAACCCTAGGTACCCTAAGGAAATATAATATAAGTTTCTCGTATCTGTTTTGTTAGCTTCATATAACCCAGCTTACTCAAGTTCTTTTTCGTGATTGTAAGTCACAGGAAGCCAGAGAGAATTTTTAGGATTCCGTTCTCGGTTCATTCAGAAGTTTCCAAACCATCCAAAAGAATTTGTATTAACTGAATTCCTTCAGCTTTTCCAAAAAACTTTCATTAAAATTGTAGGAGTTCGACTCAGCAAGGAATTTCTTCTAAAATTCCAAAAAACGATTGTGAGGTACAAGCTAGCAGGTTGTATCAAATGAAAAATTGGAGAAAAAAAACGCAGTAAATGCACGCGGACCCATCGCACGTTCACGTCCATGGATATCCATTATTATTGAACAAACTTTCGAATATGAAGAATTTATAAAAAATGTTGGAACAATGAATGATAATTTCAAATTAGGAGCATTTGAAATTTTTAAACCTATGTTCAACGGTTTTATTTGAAAATTTGAAAACAATATTTGAACCTCTCAAAATGAACCTCTCAGAACTCAAAGATTTCAGACTTAGAGTTTGTAAATTAGACACTTTCATTAGGAAGGAGTTGAAATTGTATCATTTCTAATTTAAAGCGTTAAAAATTAAACAATTTGATTTTTAATCAAAGAATATCGAAGTTGGATGATTGGCTAATAACCAATAAAATCAAAAATATATTTTACTTTTTTGTTCGAAATCTGCAATACCTACATTTTGTTCTGAAGTTTTTAAAATCTTTTCTAGCTTTCAATTATTTCGAAATCTTTTCAAAACCCATGAATGTGTCTCAAACTTACTCGAATTCTTTCTGCAATTTTGTAATTATGAAAAATTGCAAAATTTCGCTCTAGAATCTTAAAATTCTTTTCCAAAATTTTAGGAAATAAGTTAAAATATTTTGAATTCATTTTCAATGTTCTTTTGGAATTTTTTCAAATTTTCAATTATTTTTGAAAAAAGACGAATTCTTAACAGAAAAGTTGAATCTTTAACCAAAATGGTTCATTTTTATCCACTTGTATTTCAACCAAAAAGATTGAATTCATGCTTAAGGAGACGAATATTCTATAGAATAGTTTAGTCCTTTGACCAAAAAATGTGATTTTTCAATAAAAGAGTTAATTTTGAACCAAACAGTTGAATTCTAAGTAATATAGATAAATTTTCTACCAAAAAATACGAATTTTTCATAGAATAGTTACATCTTCAACAAAGGAGATGAATTTTTAACTCAAGCGAGGAATCTACATAAAAAACATTAATTTTCAACAAAGTAGTTCAACTTTTAACTAAGTACCTGAATTTTCAACCAAGAAACATGAATTCTAAAAAAAAATGTAATAGTCAATGTTTCAAAAAACCATTGTTTTATTTTTAATCAACAAGAGTTGAGTTCATCTAAAAAGACATATTCCCAACAAGATTGTTAATTTTCAATCCGAAAATATGAACTTTGAAAAAAATGATTTCCAAAAAAGTAATTAAAATGAACTCTCTCTTGAAGTGAACCTGTATAATCTCACTGATTTGCAGTCGAATCTCACTGGCTGAAACAGCCATAAATGTATCACTGACAATCAGTGAGATTTCACTGGTTCACTCAGTGGAATTTCTTCACTGGTTTGATCAGTGAGGTTCACCGGTTACTCAGTACCAGTAGTCATTTGGTCGTATGTGTTCTCGTCAGTCAGCTAGTTACATATGCCACTTATCACTCATCACGTTTATGCTAACCTTTGCAAAACTATGTTTCAAAAATCAAAATATTACTCTCGCAACCTTAATGAAGGGCCAGACAGCAATATAATAGGATGTGATGTATTGCGCTTAACTATTGGAAGCCTCGTCATTACGTCAACGTGTCGCGTCACTCAAAGTCAAACTTAAGTGGTCAGGGGCCTCCTCACTTTCAAGCCAAAGATATTATATTCCCAAATAATCGCAGCCAGGCCACAAATATTTTTAAAACAAAAACTAGTACACTATAAAGTCCATTTTCGACAGTTTAAGTAACACGTGGTCTCGCTAAATGCACTGACGGGACACGCGCCAACCTGATGTCTCAACTGGAGGTGCATTCTTTGGTCACATGGAGCGCTATATCACTGGTTGAATCTATTCTCTAGCGTCACTGGTGTATTCAGTAATGCTTTTTAGTTGAGTCACTTATTGGTTCACACAATTAAAGTCGGAAAATCACTATTTCAACAGTCCTAATCCAAAATACTGATTCAACCAATGACAATTTCTCTTTTTCAGTTTACGAGATTGGGTACATAAAAGAAAAATACAACATTCTTTTTCCAATTATTCTGGAAGCTGTAATTAGTCGGTATTTTTAGCAAAAATCACAGTAGAATTAAAATAATATCAGTAAAATACGATGAATTTTCACATTTTGCTAAAATTTAAAGACAATTAGAAGGTGTCAATAAACGTTAGAGCGACATGGTCGACAGTGAAATCTGTCGGTTGTTCTAAAATTATAAGCGGGAGCTAATGGCTCTCCAGAGTCGGAGGCAAGTTAGCGCTAGTATCGGATTTACGTTCGGCCGAAGCAGAAACTAGCGACAAACAAGGTAACTTGACCCAAATAATCGAAATCGGTTTTCGCACAACCGAACTCGCTAGCGAGTTTTCGGACGGTGTTACATATGTATAGAAAAGGAAGGGTGGAAGCGACGAAGCAAGCAGCGTTGCACGATGTTATTAAAGTAGTAAATTTCTCCCGCACCGAGTTACGGATTACGCATGCTCCCTGTTCCGTTTTACCAAATAAGCTTGGCTAAAGTAGTTCGAAAAATATGCAGGCTCTCTGGCGTGAAGCTAGACCATTTTCTTAATATCTTTCAATATCGGCGAAAGCTTGAAAATATGTTTTTATCGACTTTTCACCCATAAGAAACGGTGAAACTATTCGCGAATAAGAGTTATCGAGGGGCAAACAACTCTGGTAATCCACTGCACCGCTCGGTTATCCGACAAGTAATCCTGTGTAAGCCGGTGTAATCCGAAGTAATCAACTTGTGATCCTGAGTAATCCCACTTTTCCCAAGTAATCCACTTACAATTCTAAGTAATCCACCTGTAATCCTGAGCAATCCCAATATTCCCAAGTAATCCACTTTCAATTCGAAGTCATCCACTTGTAATTCAGTGTAATTCGGTTCTAATATGGAGTATTCCGCTCCTAATCCACAGTCATTTACTTCTAGTTAACAGTAATCTATTCGTAATCTAAATAATCCAGCGTAATCTATTCGTAATCTAGATATTCCAGTGTAATCCATTCGTAATCCAGAAAATTCAAAGTAGTTTAGATAATAGGAGTAATTAACTTATAATACAGGGTAATCCAGATAATTTGAAGTAATTAACATAGGTAATTCAAATATTTTTTAACTATTTCCTTGAAAGATTGTTGTTTTTCGTTGAGAATTAATTTTCATGAATCAAAATTTAGCTGTTTTATTTTCGGTTAAAAGTGGATATCTTTTAGTTGAAAAATTCGTCTTTTTCGGTACGAAATTTTTGTTTTTCTTTGAAAATTCATATTTTGTGTTCAAAGTTCAACTACTTGGTGAAAATTCCTCTCTCTTGATAGAATTTGCTTCCTTTTTGAATAAAAATGCAATAATTTAGTTAAAAATTACTAATCTGTTTTGGATGTGAATTCAACTACTTTCCTGAATATTTGTCTCTTTTGGTTAAAATATGAATTATTATATATTTCCTCAAAAGAAACATATTTTCGGTTGAAAATTCAGTCACTTTGATGAGGGTTTAACTACTTTGTTGAAAAACCATTTTTTTGTTCAAAAATTACAATGGTTTGCTAAAAATTCTTTTTTTTTTTATTAGAAAATTTAACTATTTTCAGATAAAAGTAATGTATATGATTATAATTCATTTTTGAGATTGAAGATTCTTAATTTCAGTTAAGAAAGTTCTGGTTGAAAATGTAACTATTATATTAAAGCTTAGTATCAGTTTTGGCCAAAAACTAATTTTTTCAATCAAAAATTTCACTATTTCATTTTCTGTGAAAATAGTTTTTTTTTTGTTTTTCAAATTCATCTTTTCAGTTGAAAATTTAAATATTTGACTAAAAGTCAAACTACTTTTTCAAAAATTCCTTTTCTGGGAAATGAAGATGCATTTAAGATGCATTTCATCATCTTGTTAGAGATTCATAATTTTAGTTGAAAATTCATCTCGTTGGTTTAAAATTTAAATGTATAATTGGAAACCCGATTTTCTAAATGAAAATTCAACTAATTGCTTAAAAATGAACAATTTCTCAAGCATTTATTTCTCAGGTTGAACATTTTTGATATTAGTTGCAAACGGTTTGGTAGAAAATTGATATATTCTGTTGAAACTTCGTTTCATTTTTGTTTAAAAATTATTTCCTTTTCAACTAAAAATTTACCTATTTCATTCTTGATGGAAAACTTGTTTTTCTTAGTTGAAAAATCATGTGATTCTTTTAATTTCCTTTTTTTATCTGAAAATTCATTTTTTTGTAGAAAATTAAATTCTTTTGGTGAAGAATTTAACTATTGTGTTGAACTTTTTTCAAAGATGAAATTGATGTTTTTAACTGGGAATTTAACTGTTTCATTGTTTGTTGTTAATTTATCACTTGCAGTAAAAAGATTAAATAGTTGGCTGAAAATTAACTTTTAAGTTTACAATTCGTTCTTTTTTTGACAATCGACTCTTTCAACTGAAAATTCAACAGTTCCGCTTTTAATTGTCAATTTATCTTTTCAAATCAAAATTCAAGAACTTCATTGAAAGTTGAACAATTTTTTTGAAAATTCTTTTTTTTATCTGGATATGCATTCAAGATGCAGTTCATCATTTCGTTAGAGATTCATCAGTTTAGTAAAAAAAATCATCTCATTGATTGAAAATTTCAATATTTTTCGGAAAAAAAGTTTTTTCTTGGTTGAAAATTCGCCTGAGTCTAATTTTTTTGAAATTCTTTAAAATCCCTTGAAATCTGTTAAAATCACTTGAATGAATAAGAAATTCCTTGAAATATTTTAAAGTTCTTCAGAAACGTTAAAATTTTTTTGAACTTTTCAATACTCAATATCTTCTGAAGTCTTTTGAAATTTTCTGAAATCTTCACAAATCTTAATATCTGGTGTACAATTGAAATTCGAATAATCAATCCCTTGGTATTAAACAATGAACCTCATCAATCATCTTTTTTATCGAATGAAATTAAGTTTTATTCTCATATCAACCACCATAACGATCAAATCTAATCAATGGAATAATTTTAAGTAATTCAAAAGTCAGCCAGGCTTTTAACAATAATGAGTGCGAAATTTTCGAGGTATTTTTAATAAATATTCATTTTTTGGACATATTTCTTTATTTGTTTTTTATGTTATATTAAAATATTTTCCTCAGATTCTTGAGAAAATTCAAAATATCTTTGAAAATTTCAGAGATGACAAATCGACAAGAAAGTTCCTCTTCAACCAATTAGGTGAATTATTTGTTGTTCAAGTTATATAAATGTAATATTTTCCTAAGATTCTTGTGAAAATTCAAAATATTTTTGAAAATTTTAGATATGTTAAATCATCAAGAAAGTCCATTTCCAACCAAATAGATGAATGTTTTGTTTTTTAAGTTAAATAAATATAATATTTTCCTAATATTCTTGAGAAAATTCAAAATTAAAAAAGAAAATTTAGATATGTCAAATCTAGAAGAAAGTTTATCTTCAAACAAATAGGTGAACTTTGAAATTATATGATGAATTCCAACTAAAGAAGTGAACATTCAATTAAGTAGTTGAACTTTCAACTATGTGTTTAAATTATCAACCAAAAACCATGGATTCTCATCGATAAAAATAATAATTAAAGTCAAAAGTGAAAAATATTTTTTAATTTTCAAGAAAAAGTTGAATGTATCCATGAGGACGAATTTTCATCGAAATAGTTGAACTCTCAATCAAAAAAGGTGTTTTTTTTTAAGATTTCAGATTTGTTGAAAAAGTATCTAGAAAATTTCTGAATTTTTTCTTATTTCACAGGATCTTACCAAATTTGAGGAGAAAATTGATTCAGTTCAAAAGATATTTAGGGTTCTTTGAAGCTTAAAAAGCATTACAAAATATTTTAAACTTCTAAAATTTCCAAATATCTTTTGAACTGGGCCAAATTATGCCTAAAATTGTCCTAAAATCTTCCGGATTAATTTTTGAAAATTTCGGAAATCTTTTGCAATGCTTCAAAATATTTTCAAATATTCTCTTCAAATTAATTTTTTAAGATGAAGAATCACTTCAAATGTCCCCATGAATCTTAAGACAGTTTTCTTTTATCCTTAAACCTTTCAAAACCTTTTCGAAAAACTTCGAAATTTCATTTCAATGGCTTCGAAAATCTATATTTTGCTGAATATTTTTTGAAATCTTCTAAAAAATTTCAAATTATTTCCTTATTATTGCTAGTATTGAATTAAAGTGCGGTAGCAAAATTTTAGAAACATAATTATTCTCCAGTATCAAAAAAAATTCACAATTGAAATGTTCTTTTTCAATGATAATGTTTACAAACATTCGATAATAAATTTTATCGTCAAACAAAATTACTTTTTTTGTTTGAAATTTTAATTCACTTAATTGATGTTGCAGAAAATTCTTAATCTTTATTAATAGATAAATTCATATAACCTCATTTAATATGGTTAATATTGTTAATGAGTTGTACATAAAATTCGTTTTTCATTTTTAAAACAATTGGTCAAAAAGTTGAGAACGGAATTGTTGCCTTTACTACTAAAGTATTATTCGCAATTTATATTCTCTCTTTCAGAAATGCATTTTCAGAATAAAAATTTTTCAGTTGGATATCGCGATTCACCGAATTTCATTGAATTCAAAAGAACAATTTGAAAATAGCCAATAACAACAATAATCAGTACGAGATTTTGGAGAATTTCGTTCTCTTAATTTTATTATGCAGATAGGATATGATGAAAAATTATAACGAAATATTGTACATGTGTATTTTCAAGTAAACAAGATTGGCAATATTTCTTTCAAATTTATTTGGTTAGGAATAAGATTTGATTCACCAATAATTCCATTTTCATAAACGACTCTCTTAAAAGTAATTAAAAAATTTGCTTGAAAATGCATTCCCCTAAATAAGTGAACTTTCCTAAAGGTTGAAATATCATAGAATTATTCGAATTTTCTTGTAAGACATTTGCAAGTGTAATTTAAAAAGCTGGAGAATAATTCCTGAACTCAAGTAATGGAGTTCCGGCTTGGAAAACGAATATGTTCCCTAAATTCTCAGTTGTTCACGCAACAAACCAATTTCTCAAAAACTGAGCTTTAGAGACATGAATTTGCAATCTTCAGGTTCAATTATTATCAACCCGAAACGCGGTAGAACTTTGTTGAACACTTATCGATTTTATTGATCCTCTGTTTGATGTAGACACAATTCTCGTGTTTCGTAATTAACTTTGCCAGTTTCACCACCTTTAAGTTTGGTAACACGCAATCTTAGACTAATTCTAACACCAAAAGTGACTATTCGTGTCTTCGTCAATTTTGCCTTCGAGAAAGATAGCCTATGTATATAGTAAATCTATAGGGAAAGAGAGAATATCTAGTTCTCAAAATTATCAGGGTGACCGAAAAACACCATTTTTAAAATTTGTTGATTATTCCCTCAGTGATTTTTTTATTTTAACTGACCATTAATATTCAAAGAGCGAAATTCCAATCTTGTAATATTTTTTGTAAATGAAATAAAATATATATTCACATTTACATTTATGCATTTATTATTTTTATTTTTATAATTCACTTTCAAAAAAGTCAATAAGTAACTTATTTGAATAGAAAAAGTGACCATAAGTGACTCATTTCCAATCCGAAAGTGACTAATGTGTATTAATAATGTGACTAATTTTATGTACTCGCGTTACATTTTAATATCGTAATTGTGAACAATATAATAAATAGGGTTATAAATATTAATTAAGCGTCACAGCTTGTGACATCTCCCCCTCCTTTTGATTGAGCATGGTCCTTGAAAAGGATCATGGTCAATCCGCTATGAATGTAAACAAAATTCAAAAGAATTTGATTTATATAAGAATTAAAGGTGAATTTTAAAAAATTGAGTATAATTCAAAAGAGCTCCACTGAACTGAAAAAAATCCAAAAATTCCATGGATTTCAGTAAAATTGGGATCAATTTGGAGGAGTTTGAAGAGAATGAGAAAATTTTTGAATCTTTCGAGAATACCTTGGAATCTTTTGAAACAACCCAAAATATTTTTAATATATAGAAATGACTCAAAACCTGTTAAAGCTCTTGAAAATTCCACGGAAGTTTTAAAAATACCCTGAAATGTTTAAAATGCATTGAAGACCTTCAAATTATTGAAATATGTTAAAAATTCTTTAAAATCTTAAAATATCCTAAAACATTTCAAATCCTTTGAAACCTCTTAAAATTCTTGAAACCTTTGAAAGCTCTTGAAAATTCCTTTGAAATCTTAAAACCACCCTCAAATCTTTAAAATGTGTTGGAATCCCTTCGAATCATTGGAATAATGTAAAAAATTCTGAGAATTTTTTAAAGTCATCTAAAATATTTCAAAAGAATTCAAGAAAATTAAAAAATATGTATAGACCTGAATTCAATAGTGGTTAAGTCTTGGGTTAATTAATTAAAAAGGAAAGTAATTAAACTAATCTTTTCATTTTTCAAAATTTTAAAAAGTGACTTTCTCATAGCCCCGATTATTCTTGATAGGTACTTCTAGCATTTCTTACCAATCTTCCCTGACTTTTGCTTTTTTTCAAAATCCTTGACTTTCCTTGACAGCAAAAATTTCCTGACTTTTCTATAATTTTCCGATTTTTCATGAACTACGTGTACCCTGAATTTAATTTGAATCTCTCTTCCAAACAAATTTCCGAAACATTTAAAAAAATTTTAATCTAAAAACAATAGCTTCATCCAACTTGTCCGAATAGATTTTTCTTGAATTACCATTCAGTTTTGTATCTCCATCATGACTCAGATTTTCGACTGATGGAGAGGACTCACAGTTGAGCAACTTTGAAGAAAAGGCCCTACTATGAGGAATCGAAGGGTCGGTAACGTACGAGAGAACGTGAATCAAAAGCAAAAAGAAGAATAGGCTGTCTTATATTCCAGAAACGTTTCACAGTGACCATCCTGTGATAACGTTCGGGCACGTCCAACGTTGGAATTCTCAGTGAACTCCTTTCTTTTCTTTTCTTTTGCAGGGAACAATTTTTTTCTTCTTATTTATTTGTTTTTGCTTTTTTCGTTTTCAGTTCTATACAGGAAGCATCGATGGTACCCGTGTTGCTAGAGCAGTGACAGCGACGCGAGGCGATCCAAGGAAAAATTCTCTCGAGCCAAGAGCGCTGGTCTGCCTATTAATTTCATTGTCCTTCCGATCACGGAATCCATTGTCAAGGTTTATCCTCGGAAATGGTGAAAAGCCATGGCCACGTAATTAATTCACAAAAGAGCGGAGAAGGAGAAGCCCAAGAATAACGATAGTGTTTTATTTAACGAAATAAGCTTCCCTCCACAATCGCGGTGTATTCAAAGGAAACTTGATTATCTCGGAACAAAGCTCTTTTTTCCACCTTTCCGCACTATAGGTTTTTAAAACACTGAGGGGGTATCAAATAAGGAGCCTTCTTTCATCAAACTTCACTCTCAGAATTTAATAATAAAAAGGGGAATATGATGCAGGATCCCTACATACCGACACAGCGAAATTTGAGAGTATTCAAGGGTTTGCGACTGTACGTCGATGCTAAAAATGGTTTTTGTCTGTGCTATGTTTAGTTGGTCTAGACAAAAATTGTTACGGAGAGCAGGGTGGACACAAAACTTCATTCTAAAAATTCCATGACTTTTTCCTGATTTTTCCCTGAACAGTTTTTTTATTTTCAATATTAACAGTATCCTACAGAAACATTTTCAACATAGAATTTTTTTATAAACATGATAAAGCAATATGAGTTCCAAAATTTCTAAAATTCAAATTGATTAATTTATTTCAACCAAATAAGATGATTGTTCTACTATAAAAGATTAATTTTTAATCGAAAAGAAGGCAAACTTTCAACGAAACAGTTCACTTTTTGATAAAAAAAGATGGCTTTTTGAAAAATAGTTACATTTTCAACATAACAGTCGAATTCTACAAAAGAATAATTGAATTCCAGAAATTTCTTAAGTTTTTAACCTGCAAAGGTGAATTTTGAACCAAATGATGGAATTTGTAAGCACAAAAGATTAAACCTTAACCAAAACAGTTGAATTTTCAATCAAACAATAGATTTTTTTAGAAGAAAGTTGAATTTTTAACCCGAGAATTTCAATTTTCAACAAAAAGATGCATTCTGAACAAAAATGTAATAGCTGGTATTTTAATCCAAAAAGCGAGTTTTCTACCAAATTATTAAATTTTCAACGAGAGAAATAAAGAACAGAGAAGAAAGAGTACAAAAAAAGAACGAATTTCCAACAGAGTGGACAAATCTAAAGCCAATGAGATGCATTTCCACTAAAAGGATGAATCTTTAAAACGAGAAAGACGAATTCGCAACAAGTAAAGATTTTTCATTTATGAAAGAAAAAAGGTTATTTCAAACCAAAGAGTTGCTTTTTCAACAAAAAATAAACAAAGTTCAAAGTGATAGAATTTGTTTTGTACCAAAAAAGATGAGTTCTCAACTCAAAAATATCAATTTTCAACCAAAAATGGAAAAGATATATTTCTAGTTGAAAAAATTAATTTTAAACCAAATAACTGCTTTCAAAAAAGAAGTTATATTTTGAGCAAAGAAGATAAATTTTCTATTAAAATGATGAATATTCAACTAGAATAATTAAACTTTCAGTTAGAAAAATTAATTTTTAACAAAAAAGAATACCGAATTTGCAACAAAAGAGATTAATTTTTATCTGAAATTATGAATTTTCCACACAAAAATTGTTTCTGAACTAAGTGGTTCATACTTAAACCAAGTAATTCGGTTTTTGACCAAAGAAGATGAAAGTTTAATAAATAATTTGATAGTGGATATTTCAAAAAAAAATTATTTTAAATAAAAGACCGGTGATTACTACAACAAAGATGAAGTTTCAACAAAATAGTTCGATCCTCAACCAAAGAAGATCAATTTTCAATTAGGCAGTTTTATTTTTATTCCAAAAATGTATAATTTTCACTAAAGGCGATGAATTTTAAAAAACAATTTTAAATTTTCAACAAAAATTACCTGATTTTTCCTTCACAACTTTTCAATTTTCCCTGATAATTACAATTCAAAGGCCATAATCTTAATTTTGCGAGATTCTTAACGAGGATTTTTTTTTATCAGAATAAATCAGTTTAAAATTGAAATTAAGATATTTCTTATTGATGATCGCTGAGACTTATCTCAAGTGGCTCCAATAGAAATTCCGTGCTTTATGCCAGAGTGTTCTCGAAATCCTTGATTTTTCCCTGACCTATAAAATTATCTAACTTTTTATTGATTTTTAGGTTTTTCCTGACCCGCGGCCAACATAGGACATACATCCTCTAGGAGTCTCGATGTCGGTAATGTTGGTAATTGGGAATCATTAATAAGGACACATCCATGTATACAAAATTGAACCATCAATACAAAATTGTATATTATCTTATTCTTCAAAATATTCGAAACCAGATTGTTCTTTAATTTCAGCATTTTTGTTACTTTGCAAAGTGAAGGTCTTGGAATTGGCCCAGATATGATTTTTTTTCTCTTTCCCTATCTTCCTCAACTCCCGATTCTCAACCCACTTGAACAACTAGAGTTCCTGCGGGAAATCGAGATTAAATCATAACGTATTTATTACACGTCTCGATTCAAATTCTAATAAATACTTCAGCCCCAGGAAACCCGATTCGAACTATTGAATATTACTAATTCATTCCACTTAAGACGACATTTACTCTCGCATAAAAATGCGCTTTCATTGTTCGTATAAAATATAAGCTGTATCGCTTTTGAAACTGAATTTAAATTAAGACAAATTGTGAACACTTATTATCAAGCAATTCCTCTCGAAGAAAAATAAAGACTATTTTTAAAAGAAAGCGAGTCTATTTTTTTTTTTGTGGACGACCTCACTATCGATTTCCGGGCAACACTTAGGCTTGACTACTCGTTTACATAAATTAGGAAGTAATTAATTAAAATTACGTTTACTTTTGCTCGTCCGTTCGAGCAACTTTAGCGCCGACAGAAGCAGGTTTCGTTGACAGTTCTATTCCGACTTTCTCGTTTACCCATTCCCGCCTTCACCACTACCCCTGAAGGACAATGTCAATATTTGAGAAGACAGTAATTCGCTGGAAATTTCAGCAAGAATTAATGGCTCACCATTCGCTGAATTTCCATAATCGTCGGACTAAGGGTCTCAATATTGTCAACGGCGAAGGTGGATTATAAAAGTATCCTATAGATCTAAAATACCTGTCAAATAACTCATAATTAGGAAATATTTTCAATTTTTATTATTATTATACCATTAAGCCATTTCCCTTTCGGGGTAAGCATGACTTACTCGGATGGAAAATAGTAGTGTGTAGGTGATTATATAGGTATAAGGTAGATAGGTATATAGGTGTTAGGTATACATTTTTTAAATTGATCAATAATTCTCCTATTGTTTATTTACATAACACGCTCGTTTCGTAACACTGTTCCGACCCAAGTTGTTGATCAATCTCTCTAGCGATCACCCCAAGTGAAGAGCCTCACAAGGTCGTCATGTGAGGTTCCCCACTCGGGCCCATTAGTTTCCAAGGTCTTTTGTTTCAGGCGTCCTTCACTCTACTGACACTTTCTTATGAACTATTTGTCGCCACACTCTTCTGTCCTGATATACTTCTCCAGCATTCTTCACGCCCATGCATTTTTTCATGCAAACTTTTGCGTAAAATTATTTAAAATATTGTATTAGTTCAACAAAAATTTTAGGAAAAAATATAAGTCTAAACATACGGTGGAACTTATCGAATTTTTAGAAAATTTACCTAATCTACGTGGAAAATCAAACAATATTTTTGGAACGATTCGCTAAATTCAGTAGAAATCATTCAATTAACCAAATTGTAGGGAATATTTTCAAAGTTTCGTATAAGTTACCATGAGTTTTGGGAAATTTCCACAAAAATTGTAGGTAATATCTAATTTCCTAATTTTTAGGGAATTTTCCCTAATTTTTTAGTGAACTATAAGAACTTTTAGAAAAATTTGCCCAAATCTTGGGGAAAATGGTTTTCCCCAACGAAAATGTGGATTTTTTCCTACGAAAAAGTGGGGAAAATTCCCAAAATTTTGTACAGTGTAACCGTTCTTCTCGCGGTCTGCCTCTGGGCATGCTGCCATTTACTTTAACTTTATACACTTGCTTTGTGAGTCATTCATCTTTCATTCGTTTGACATGTCCGAAACAACATAAGTGATTTCTTTCTCATATGGCAACTAGTTTCTCTTCTGTACCACATTTTCTGAGGATTATCTCGCTTCTCACTTTCTCTATGAGTGTTTTCCCGCATATTGTGCGCAGAAGTTTTATGCCAATCGCGTTAATTTGATTTTTATCCTTTTCTTGATAGCTACATGTCTCGCTACCGTCTAGCACAGTCGGTACAAATATAGAATTAGGTATTGCCATTGTAGCTTTTTTTGATATATTTTTACTTCTGATAATGGACCCTGCTCTACCGATAACCTTCTTATCCTCGTTCATGCACCTATATCTATCTTTCCGTCACTAGTGAAAAGGCTACCCAGATATACGTACCTATCAAGTTGTTCTATTCTCTCATCAGTTAGGACAATCTTGCATATTGTTTCCTTACCTTTTCTTTTGAAAACCATAATTTTTGTTTTATTCACGTTGATTTTCAGGCCCATTCTCTTTATGCGTGTATTCAGTTTGTTCAACATTATTTGCAAGTCTTCGATTGATTCTACCATAACAACTTTATCATCTGTTATGTCCACGAGGACATAACAAATCTTTGTCTAACACCCTGCATAATATCGAACCAGTCACTCCGTTTCTCATTAACCCTTACACTCTCTTTGCTACGAGCATATATTGTTTGTAATGCTTGTAGAAGCCATCCATTGAATCCTTACTCATTCAGGACTTCCCAAAGTTTACTTCTATCCACCTTGTCAAGAGCTTCTTACAGGTCAACAACAGCACAAAAAACTGGTTTTCCTACCCTCCAACTTTTTTCTGTGTCTCAAGCTAAATATTTGATCCGTAAATGATCCTGGCATAAATACGCTCTGTGTTACTCAAAATATAATTTTTAGAAACTCAGCGAGCTCTCTGCTTTAATGGACAAATTTTCAACGAGCGGTAATATTATATTCCAAATGCAAAGAAAGTTTTCTTCATATAAAAATGTAACATTTTTTCAACTTCCTAAGTCGCTATTGATTGATCAAAAATGGTGATCGAAAGTTCGTCAATAATAATCACGCGTCTCGGAGACGCAAACAATTATATCAACTGCAGTACTGTTTTAATGCCAATATATAAAAGTTCTCTTATAAACTAGGTAAATAATTTTGTTGAAGAATTTGAAAATGATATTGGTAGGTTATGGTAGGTTATCAAAGGGTTTTCAATTGGGCAGTCGATGCGTCTCGAAGACGCATACAAGTATATCATATAGATTACTATTATGTTTCCTATGTTAAAAAAAGTTTTCCTCATATCAAGAAGTTCAAGAATATGTTTTAATTTATAAATTGGTATTGCTAGATCATAGAAGATCATGGAAGGTTCGTCAGTAGGTCATTCGGCGTGTCTTAAAGATGCGGACAAGAGTGTCAGATGCAGTACAGTGGTATTCCTAATATTATTAAAAAAACTTTCCCTCATTGGAAGAGTAACCACACATTTTTCAAACTTTATAAATTAGTACTTGTGAGTCACAACAGATTCTACAATAGGTCGATCGATGCGTCTCGAAGATGCGAACAATTTCACTCGATACAGTATTGTTTTATTTTGAATATCAACAAAGTTTTTCCCATACAAGCAGAATAAGCCATTTATTTGAAACTTCATTAATCGGTACTCGTGAACCATTGAAGTTTCGGCAACAGGTCGATAATGCTTATCAAAGGTGCGGACAAATAAAATAGATATGATATTGTTGTACTTTTAATGTAC
This sequence comes from Andricus quercusramuli, assembly GCA_932178445.1. Classification (NCBI taxonomy): domain Eukaryota; kingdom Metazoa; phylum Arthropoda; class Insecta; order Hymenoptera; family Cynipidae; genus Andricus; species Andricus quercusramuli. Next base: position 304,836 of record CAKNXH010000171.1, on the reverse strand, counting down.
AAAAAAGTTTCTCTCATATAAATAGAAGGAAAAATTTCTTCGAAACTTCATGAATCGATATTGGTTTGGTTATGAAAGTTTTAAAATGCATCTCGGAAACTCCAACAAATACATCACATATAGTATAATTGTTGTACTTTGAATATCAAAAAAGTTATTCTCATTCAAACCAAATAACCGATTTCTTGGTGGCTCCATAAATCGTTATCGGTAGGTCATAAAAGTTTCAAAAAGAGGAAAAAGTGTTAACAATATGCCAATATATGAATCTCAAAGATGCGAATAAATACACTAAATATAGAATTGCTGTATTATGAATAAAAAATATTTTTATTATTTCTTCGGAATAAATTTTTTTTTGAAACTTCACAAATCGGTATATAAAAGCATAAAGCATTTCTTTTAATTTCATAAATCAGTATCTGTGGTTCGAAACAGGTCCAAAAATAGGTCGATTGATGTCCTTCGAAAATGCGAACATTTACACTGCATATATTATTGTTGTATTTTAAATATCAATAAAGTTTTTTCCATGTGAACAGAATAAACCGTTTGTTAGAAACATTAATGAGCGGTACTGGTAGCCCATGATACTGACAGGTTTTAAAAGTTTTAACAATAGGGAAATCGATGTACCTCGAAAACGCGAACGAAAATACTACATATAGCATTCTTGTATTTTGAATATGAAAAACGTTTTTCGTATAAAAAAAGAATACAAATTTTGTCAAACTTCATAAATCGATACTGACGGGTCAAAACAGATCCAAAAACAGGTCGATTCATGCGTCTCGAAGATGCGAGCAATTACAATGCATATAGTATTATTGTATTTTGAATATCAATAAAGTTTTTCTCATATGAACAGTAGTTTTCAACGACGGCTCCATCGATGCGTCTCAACGCCACGAACAAATACACAACATATAGTATTGTTGTACTTTGCATATCAAAAAAGTATTCTTTACATGTAAACAAAATAATTAATTTCTTGAGAACTTTATGAATCAATACTTGTAGGTCATGAAAGTTTCAAAAACAAGGTCCATCGATGCATCTGGGAGGCGCGAACAAATATCTTACGTGTAAAATTTTTGAGTTTTGAATATGAAAAAAGGCTTTCTTAAATAAGCAGGATAGAATTTTTCTTCCAACTTCATGAATCGGTAATGGTGGATTACAAAAGGATAATAACAGGTCGACTGATGCTTCTCGAAGATGCGAAAGAATACGCTATATGTAATATTGTTGTATTTTGAATATAAAACAAGTTTTTCTCGTATAAAAAGAACAGAACATTTTTTTGAAACTTCATAAATCGGAAATGTTAGGTCATATAAGTTTTGACAATAGGTCGATCGATGCGTCTCGAAGATGCGAACAAATACGCTATATATAGTACCTTTGTGTCTTGAATATCAAACAAGTTTTTCTCAAATAAACAGAATAAACCATTTTTTCGAACTTTGTAATTGTTGTATTTTAAGTATCGAAACATTTCTCATCTGGATATCAATCAAACTCGCATATTACATATTACGCATATTTCAGTAAATCTACGTAAACGCTCCCAACACATTTTTAAATAAAGTTCCAAAAAGGTCCTGCATTATTGTTGTAATCAGTCACAGGAGTGCCTTCCTTCTCACAAAGGTTCATTGGAAAGGGTTTGTGTGTATATTTTCAAGGTGATTTTTGTAATCAGAATTTTGCATAACTATATAAAAACTTTTAAAGATACTTCTAGTTAAAAAAATGTAGCGCGAATATTAATATCAAATTTAGAGAATATAAAGGAATAGTTTTTTTGAAAAAAGTGCAGACAATAGTCATGAAGAATATTTATGCGGGTTCTAATGACCGACGTAAATGAAGGAAGAGAGTGAGTTTAGGTTGGAATTACATTAGTTCTAAATGTCGCAAGCGAATGTGGTGGAAGTTCACGAGATCCGAATAGTACCTAAGGTTTATCCTGCAGTGCGGCCCTTAAGGTCACAATTACACCAACCCCGCAATCTTCCCCGATAATTCCGCGCGATAAATTTACGGGGTAGAAAAAAGCTCAAGATGTACAAGTGCATTTCCCTTGTACTCGTCAAAAAATGTTTTATCATTATTTCTTAACAGTCGAATAAATTTAAGCACTCTGAAAAAACTTTACTTTTAATTCTGCAAGTTCGGAGTTCTCAATTTTCATGTATTTCTTCCAGTCTAGCAAAGAACTTCCAAGTAGAAAAAGTAAATTAAAAAAGGAGATGCGATCTGAGAAAATTATATGTAGGTTATAGGCGGCTATAGGCAGGGTCAATATGGCCAGGTTTAAAATTGAATTTTTTTTAAATACTCCAAAACTGAAATTACTTTTTTGGGGTATAGAATTCTCAAATAAGAAGGGAAGACATTTTCTGTTAAAAAAAGACGTATTTTATAAATCCTAATTTCTAGTACCCAAACGCTTCCGACCTAAATGTTGGTTACTGAATTGTATTTCTTTATGATTGTTCTGTAATAATTGAATTTCAGATGTACTTCATGTAATGAAATAAAAATGTAAATTACATACTCACAAAAACAATGAGCCAATAAAAATTCTTCAAACGGCGCTCACCTATAACCAAAAAAGTTGCAATTTTTAACTATTTGCATTTTTAAATACAATCACTTTCTCACTGATTTCGAATTTTTCAAAATGTTGGGCTTTTTGGAGTTAATTTTCTGTCCGAGAAATCTGAGAAAACTGGAAATTAGAAGAATATGAATGCCGCAGTCTATATACAGGATTTGTGTTGATTTGAAAGATTACACAAAGAGATTCCGAGAAGTTCGCTTCAAATTTAAAATCAACTGAATGTTGTAGGACCATTTTTATCGCTTTTGGCATGTAAAAAAACCATCATCGAAATTGACTTTTACATTTTAATCTCTACACACGTTCTGATAGTTACACTCCTCCTAAATGTTTATATTTCAAAACTGAAAATTGAGATTAATTTATTAGCTCACCAGCCTCCTTGACAAAATATTACAATTTAACACCAAAGTTATTCTTGACAAAGTTTGAAATTTTAGTTGGTCAGAATTAATAAAAAAAATACTATGATAAGCAGTTTTTTTACCATAGTCAAAATTCGACAACCTTCTGTCAACATAACACAGAGTGGGCGTTGTTGTGAAAGATTTAAAAACCAAAAGGTTTCTCCCAAAAGAATTTACCAAAATGAATGATCACGCCTACCCCGAAAGGGAAATGGCTTAATGGTATAATAATAATAATGATCCTTGAATGAAGTTGAGGCAAAGTCATTTCAGAATATGGAAAATCTATAGAAATTTTTTTTTACCGAAGATAGAATAGTTTCATGTTTAGTTAGAAAAATTCACTTTCGAGCTTAAAAAACTAATTGCTTTTTTGACAAAGGTAATTTTTGGAAAGGTAGTTCAACTTTCAACTAAGTAATTGAATTGGTAACCAAGAAGATTAATTTTCCACTAAAAAAATGAATTCACAAAACTGATATATAAATTTTCAATCAAATTGTTGATTGTAATTCAAAGTTGATGCACGAATATAAAGGATTCTTTGGTCCGAGGCGATTCGATTGACCCATAATATCCGTTCTTTATGGTAAAACTTTTTTCATCAACATAATTCAAAGTTGGTGCAAAAACAAAAAAGATGTGATGATTCGAGTCGAATCGATTGACCTATAATATTAATAAATTTTGATAAAGAGTAAGGAAGCTATGGTAATGCATAACATTTGAATATACGGTTTTTTATGGTGAAACTTTTTTCTTCAACAGAATTCAAAGTTGATGCAAAAACATAGAAGATTTTCCTTGTTTCGAAACGAATCGATTGACCTAGAATATTAATACATTTGATCAAAAAGTAGGGAATTCATGGTAATTTATATATTTTGAAAATCGGTTTTTTATAGTAAAAATTTTCTCATTCTCATAATTTAAAGTTGATGCGAGAATAGAAAAGTTATGTTGATTCAAGACGAATCGACTGACCCATATCATTGATACATTTCATTGAAGAGTAAGGGAGCTATGGTAATGAATAATATTTGGAAACACGATTTTTAATAGTACAACTTTTTTCACTAACATAATTCAAAATTGATGCAAGAACGGAAAAGATTCCTTGATTTGAGGCAAATCGATTGATCTATAACATCAATACACTTTATTGAAGATTAAGGAAGTTATGCTCATTTATAATATTTGAGTCATCTGTTTCGAACAGAAAAACTTTTTTCATCGACATAATTCAAAGTAGACGCATGAATAGAAAAGACTTTTTGAACATACATATTTAAATAGAGTAATTGTGACAATTTTTGTGAAGAAATCATAAAGCTGGTAAAGAGATAGTGTGCCGTAGAAGTTTTCCGTTCCCTTTCCAGCTCAAACAATTATCATTCCGAACAGAAAATTTGATTTGCCTGATTTTTCTTTGTATTTAAAAATTTTTTTGTATTATTTTATGATTTTGTATTTTTCGTAAATTTCTATTTTTAGATTGAGAAAAATGAAGACTTTGGTTTGTCTATTATTGAAAAAAATAACTAATGCTTCCTCTATGAGAAAGCAAAGTGCTCTTGAAATGAGCACCATATAATTATAAATACAAAGTTGAAACACTCGAGATCGAATTCACAGCTAGTTTACTTCTGGTAATAGCACAAAAAAACTAAGTATAATATTTACCCAGATTTCAGAGTAAAGATTGCTTGCAACAAAAATTACCCCCTAAGTTAATTTTGCATACTGTTTTCTCATCCGTTCTTACAGGTAAAATAATTTTTGTTTGATTTACGTTAGCCATAAGACCCATGGTCTTCATGCTAATATTTAGTCTATTCAACATTCTTGGCAAGTCATGGGCTGATTTTGCTGTAAAAATCTCATTATCTGCAAACGCTAATCTACGAACTGGAATATTCTGGTAAAATATTATTTCTCCAGAGATATCGGTTAACGCCTCCCTTTGCGTGTATAAATACCCTTTTTACAGCAAGAGCCCTCCTATCTTTATTCTTTACGCCCAGCTTTCATATTGTTCCCTCGGTCGCAATATTGCACGGTTATTTTCATTCTCGCCGAAGAAAAGCAGTAAGCAGGTAAATGCAGTGTGCACGTCCGTACTATATTTTCAGTATCTCTTACGTCAATAGTAAATCGCGCACCTGGAGCGAAGATAATCGTTATCTGTGGACAATTGTGCGATATGGGCACCAAGTGGAGAAGTCGTTGGTGCAGCTACTCCTTAAGATTGCCTTGATACGAATAAAATACAAGGAACGAAGCACCATCGTGGCGAGGAAAGTTCTTCGCAAGCCGCGACAAAACGACATTCCCTTTCCCTCAACATGACCGCGGAACGTTGGACGAGATAGTGTTAATAGTACCTGGCTCAGTTTTGTAATTGGCAATTATTTCAGCTTATTCCGCTCTTTGTTCTGCAGACGATATCCCAGCGCTAGATTCCCCAAAGAATCTTCGAATGTCTTCCAGCGGAGACCTTTATGGAACAGTTTCGTTGTGGAGTTGTTTCAGTTTGCTGCCAAGGAACTACATTGGGCACTTGATCGTTTTCATCTAGCGTCTATCTATTCACTTAGGAAACCAAAGTCATAGCTGAAAGTGAGCCAAAAAAATCCGGAAAGTAAAATTTTTTACAAGTGATGTCAATTTTTCTAGTACAAAATTCAATTTTAAAATTAAATATTATTATATTCAGGGATCACAGCACAGCCGTTCTGATAAAGGAATTGGACAACTGTATTAGGAACGAACGGAGATATCTAATAAAACGCGTTTACATCTGTACCTCTTAACGTATGAGAATTTTTGAAAAGAAAGTTACCGTTCCTGGGTTAATTTCAATTATTTATATGCGAAACTATAAATGTGCTAGATATTAATGCACAAAGTGGCTAATGATTCTTACTCAAAAAAACATATGTGCAAATATACTGCTACGTCAGGAATCAGCCTCCATGAACTCCGACTTCTGATGGAGGAACATAACATCTAAAATTTTCCAACACCTAATAAATAACGAAATTAAGCTAAAATCAATAATTTACAATCAAGCTAAAATCACTTGTAAAGATTTTCTGAACAGAAAATATCATTAATTCAAAAGTTATTAATTTGCCTAATAGTCTAATAGTATCCTGAACATACCTTACGATTGTCAAGCGTAGCGATAAATTCTAACAACAGATGATAAGCAATAAAGATTCTACTGAATTCAGCTTGAAAATTTGTGACGTATTATAACACTTTTACATGATTTGAATTTTTTTGGTTAGTTCATAAATTCTGATTATGAAAGAAATTTCATTCAAAAAAATTGACTTCAAAATTACGCGTGCGGACAGGCTTTTAAAATTTTGAATCTTTGAAACATTACTTATAATTGTTCACAACTTTGTCAGAATAATAATTTGAAATCATATGTGATTAAAAAGTACTAAGACCTAATGTTCACACTTTAATTTTCATAATTGATAATGATTGAATTCAGAATCGAATTTCATGTTCTGAATTGAAAATTGAATGAAATGCATTGAAAAAAATAAATAAATTGTTCAAATTCCCATGTGCTACAGAGAGCTGTGAATAAGAATTTCAAATTTTGAAAAAAATGGTCACAAAAATTTAAAAAATGCTCTCACTTTTCGAAATTTCGTCCAAAATTCCATTAATGGTGAAATGACGAACTCGTTCTTCTTTTTCAGACTCTTATGAAGTGTGCCAAGGGGCAATCCAATCGGATATTTTCTTCGTATGTTATCGTGTTTACAGACAACAACGACAACGAAAACGACGACAACGACAACGACAGACAGACACCGACGTAAAAACTATTTTTTCTGACACAGGGGGCCTCAAAATGTCGAAACCTGACAAAATCCGCGAAAGCCATTTTTCACATAAAACTAATTCCTTCTCATTATGATGAGAATGTAATAACAATTGACAAATTTAAAAAACTTTGTCAAATTTTCTCAGAATTAAAAAATGAAAACCTGAGAAATTATTTGAAAAACAAATTATAATATCGCCAAATATTAAAAATTCTGCCTAATGTTGATACATAAAAAACTAAAAATCTAAGAATTTGAACAATTTTCGATTCAAAACACTAATATATTGCTTTCCAAGGCAAAATATCAAATACCTACTTTTTCTTTTTCTGCCACTAAAATTTTTGCTCGAACGTAGGTCTAATCAAATCCTCTAAAGAAATTGAAAAAAAAATTAATCCAAAAACTATGTACATTTTGCATGACAACTAAGAAGTCACATTTTACGAAGACAACACCTTTGATATTTCTGAAAACGTATTACATGTTGTGTGAAACATTAGAGTATTCGTTCTCATATTGATGATTTGATTTTTTAAATTCGATTTTCATTTCTGCACAGATTCCATTGACAGATTTTATTTTTGATGGTTCAGTAATTGGAAACGACATCACAATAATTCAGTATTGACATTTTTGATATTTCAATTTTACAACATTCATGCATTGTTTCAACGTTTATCAAAGTCCTTGTAAAAGAGTTATTCTATACAGAAAGAATCAGTCTGCACCAGTTTCTCACTCAATGTGAGATTTTTGTCTTTTTTTTTTAATCCTGAAATGACAAACCATCAGACAAAAATAAAAAAATAAAATCTTCAAAAAAAGTCAAAATAAGTTAAAAAGTTACACTGCACCGTCCTTCTACACCACCTCGAGGAGGTCGTGCAGAAAAACTGACACAGAACATGTCAGTAATTTGTTTGGATTTTTTCTAATTACTTTTTTCATGGGGGGGGGGGGCAGAGTAACCAGTGAAAGATGCTATTAGTATATCATTATTGATCTCGTTACTCTCTTATTTACTTGTTAGCATTTATTACTTTGACAGTATATGAATAGATCTTCACCTTAATAATTATTTTTATCTTTGTAAATCTGAAATGTTCAGCCCATGTCTAATTTCATATTAAATTGAAATATAGATTGCTTTCTTCACTTGACTTTCGAATTTCACTAATCCTTCTTTCATAATCAATTTTGATAATTTTTCACTTTAATCACTCGATTAATTATATGAATATTTCAATAAATATGTTTCCAAAGAGAACCAGGAGAAGGTACGCAAGGCCTTTGAATAATTTACAACCCCGTATGTTGATGTTGTGTTGAATCTCTAAATAATTATCTTAATATTGCCTCTAGGTGTTCTTAAATGAATTAGTTAGCTTATCCGAAAAATTTCCGATTCCGTACGCTGATTTTGAGCTAGACTTGAGTTAATTTTGAGCAACTTTGCGTCAAAATGTCTAACTTTTCATGCTTTTCACGGCAACAACCTTATGAGTATTTAAAATTAGGGTGAGCAATATTTTTTCTCACATTAGACACGTGAAACACATCTTTATGCGAAAGAATTAAGTGTGTAGACCTAATAGTTTTTACGCAAGGCATGATAACGGACGGATAGCCATTGTACCGACTGCATTAGGGTTTCCCACGAAATCCTAAAAAAAAACACTATGACATGAAAAGAAAACATACAGTACTCAATGGAAGAAACGTTATCCTTCTATTACCCCTAAATATTTCATAGACTACACCATAAAAATCAATCCATTCCCTAAAACCGTGATTTTTCAAAGCTTAATATTGATATAATAAAACTGATCGTAAAAAAGTACATTTTCTTCTATTACGTTGCGTCAGAGGGATGGGACACCATGTGCGACGTAAAGCGATCGTTTTGAAAAACAAAAAACCCATCATTTTTTTATTGTAACTCCCACGCTACATTACTTATCGGTCTGTGCTCTCCCGGCGGAAGTTAGCCACTGGTGTATTGTCGGCCGGTACATCGGTCAACGCCTATCGTTACCGAGGATCGGAAAAGGGAGGGGGTGAAAAAGCGGAGGAACGAAATACGCTTTCAAGCCGACTAAAAAGTCGCTGCGGAATCGATGTTTGCGAGTTGGTTTTTCGCAATTAGTGATATCGGCCGGCGTCACCTGACACGATGGTCATCCTCCCAGCGACCCTCCGGCTCCCAGGCACTTTGCCAAATATACAGAGAATATATTGATGCCCCAGGGCTGGCCCGCGTTATCAAGTAATTTATATCGATGTCTCCCAAAATTTGTGTACCTCCCATAATCAGTCTGATCACTCAACCGACAATGGTGATTTCAAGAAAAAATATAGACAGAATGATTCTATACAATACATTCTATTTACATGGTTTTACGTGGAATTACGTTTATTTTTCTTCGGCGCATAAGAGTGTCACTCTTTTCTCTTCCGTACCCTTCTTTTTCTCTCCTACTCTCTTCTCTTTCTTTTCCTCCTTCTTCTTTATCACCTTCTCTCTTCTCCTTTTCATTCTGTCTGTTGCATCGGATAAGAACGTTTCTGACGCACACATGTCCCCCATACACTCTTGTCTCCTTCACACGCCTTGTCATTTTCCCCTTCTTTTCTTCTCCTCCTCATTATCACTTTCGCAACGCATAATTGTGTCTCTTATGCACGCTTGCCTTTTTCATGCCCTTCTCATTTTTCTCTTGTCTCTCTTCTTCTTCCCTTCCTCTCTTTTGCTGCGCTAAAGAGTGCCCCTTATACCCTTTGGTTTCTTTTATATACTTATTCGTTTTCTTTTTCTCTTTTCTCCTTCACTGAATGACGAAATTGAGGCAGCCCAAGAAGAAAAGAAAGGAGCGCACAAAAAGCGCTGAACATTACAGGTCTTAGCGATGAGGACAGAAATAGGCTCAAAGATGATTACCAGACACAAAAAGAGGAAAGTTAAACGCTTAGTCAAAGAGAGTGAAGAGAAAATCAGAACAGAAGAAGAGAGCAAAATACAAAACTACTTTGAGGGAATTAGGAAACTATTATATGAACAGTTGAAGGAAAGTAAAAGTACAGAGTTTGTCAGCATGAGAAACAGCAAAGGTGAAATGCTATATTATATAGACAGGATAGTAAACGCTTTAAAAGACTCTTTTAAAGATTTATTAGGAGCTGAAGATATAGGACAACAAAACTGTTTACCGTCTCTTTCTTATCTTTTCTCTTTCTGTTTTCCTCCATTGCTCTTCTCCTTCTTCCTCTCGCAGCTCATAAGAGTGTCTTCTAGGCACTTTTCTCTCTTTCGTACGCTTCTTTGTCTTCTTCTTTCTTCTCTTTGTCTTCCTCTCTTTTGCAACGCTTAATAGTGTCTCTTACACACTTTTGTCCCTTCTGATTTTCCGTCATTTTATTTTCATTAAATTTTTAATTCAAATTATATTTTCCTTCAGATTTTTCTCTCTCCTTATTCTTTCTTATTTTCCTTTTTGTTTCTTCTCCTTCTCTCTTTTTGATGCACAAGAGGGTCCCTGATGCAAGCTTGTCTCTTGCATAACCTTATTCTTCACCTTTTTCTATCTTCTTCTTCGATTTCTCTCTTCCGCAGTGCAAAAGAATGTCTTTTACGTACGCTTATCTCTTATTCACGCTTCTGTAGTTGGTACGCTTCCTCATTTTGTTCTTCTCTCTTTCACTGATGACCTTTCACAGTATCTCTCACGTACGCTTGTCTTTTATTTACGCTTCTCTCATTCGCATGCTTCTTCATCTTATCCTTCTTATCTCTTCAACTTCTCTCTTCCACAGAGAATAAGAGTGTCTTTTACACACGCCTGTTTCCTCCATACGCTTTTCTTAAATTGCTAGGTGACACTTTATATTGTACTTCTTTGGTTTAAAGAAGGAAGTGAAATGATGGTGAAAAACAGAAGCCAAATCATGCCAAATTCATGATCTGATATTGATCTTTTCTTTAAAATGATATTTAGCTGTCCCACATTCTTCCAGTAAAGCAGAAGAATTATGCAAGCGAAAAATGCCACCGTCATCGATATTCCTCAGGAATAAATCAAGCGAGTCCTCAGAGAGACAATACATTGCATAAATAAACAAAGAGTATTGTCTATTCAATGCAAGGATGGTCAAACAAAAAGCGGATGTCATGGAATGTCTTCCAGTGCATCATAGAAGATGAGCTTCTACTTCAGAAACCAACGGGTGGATGCTTCAAGGACTCTCGTAAAGTAGCTTATCGACTGCGAGTATAATGCTGCTGACAGAAACATCCCAGTATTTGAAATTCAAGGGGCTTACAATATACATGTTACCTAGGTATGACCTGAAACGCTATCTCTGCTCTCCGCATTTCGATGGGAATGATAATATCTATCCTAGATGAAAGTGTATCCCTCTCCCACTCACACACGTTACAGGTGCAAAATGTAAATAATCCAGCCAAGCATAAATTACTGTTTTACTCTTGCTCTCGACCTGCATTCTTCTTTCAGCAGACAGATATGGAAATGACAGAAAGCGTAAATTGTACAACCAGCATTTTTACGAATGTGTCTCCACTCGGCTTTGGACATATTTTCTAGTCGAGCTTTCATACTCAGAGAACACTTGACTTTTGCATAGGATAAAAATAAACTTTTCTCCTGTTTTTGTATGTGTCGAGGAAAGAGTCGTGAATATGAATGGAGCATCGATTTTTCCATTAAAGCTGTTCGAACTGAATGGTGAAGGGCAAGCAAAAAAGTCAAAAGATCAGTCAAAGCGGTGCGGTCGGAAGAACTTGAGGGACGATTAATGGAACAAAGTCAAAGAGCTCTTTGGCTTTTCTACCCCTTCTCGCATTTTATCAAAAGCCACTAGGGAAGTTTGACGACCTAACGATGCATAGTGGAGCTCGTAATTAAATGTCTAACTAAATGAAGAAGGGTATAAGAAGAAAAATAATAAAGCAAGGTGTGTTCTAACTTTGGTGGAGTGTGGTGCTTGAAGCTGGAACATGGACCTGCGGGTCACTAAGCAAACACAAAAGCTCACAGCTCAAGATAAACAACCAGGCCGTAAGCTGGAACCTACCTTCAGGCTGCACTACAAATGAAGGGGGATTCGAGGTTAGCTTTTCCGACCGAGAAAAAGATGATAAAATCTGAATTCCGGGCACGCGTGTCTTACAAATCTCGGGAAAATGCATTTGGATTGTCGAAAAAGTTTTCAAATTGTGTTAAGAGTGGGGGTAAATTACTTTTGCATGGAGGGTTACTGTTTTGTTTCATCGTCAGCGTGTCGATCAATTTTCACCCACCAAATTCCCGGTTGTAAATATCAAATATATTATTATGAGAAGCACGAATAAAACGCATTCAAAATACGGTTTTTCGATACGTTATTTTATTTATTGTGATATCTTATTATATTAAAACACAATAATATTGTTGCGATGTACAGAGTCGAGTAAGAACGAATACAATCACAAGAGAAAAATTTGTAGTTGGAACAGAAAAGTACTGAAAAAATCAAATCAAGAAAACTAAAATATATTTAAATGAAGAAAATTTTGTTTTTGGAACAGCCAAATATAAGCTCGATTCAAAGGTTTTCATATTTTTGACGTAGATATGTTTCTTCTTGAGCTTCAAAATGTTATATGAAATCGAAACTTCAAGAACAAATTTTGGGTCAGTACGAAATGCGAAGAAACTACACTTCTAATATGATAATTTAATTATAATTATATGTGTTTATAAAATATTTAATGTCAAATTCACCCAGTATCAAAATGAATCATTTTTATAATGGTTTTTTGTAATAACTCTTTCATGTTGTAATCTTGCAAAATTAAAAAATTTAATCCTGAAATCTTTTATATTCTTCTATTTTTGAATACTTGGAAATTATTTCAGATGTTTTGAAATCTTTTTCAATTTTCTCTTGAAAATCATTTTTCAAACTAAAAGATTATTTTCGTTTTCCTAGAAAATCTTAGGAACCTTATGTTATCCTCTTGAAAGTCTTGAAACTGCTTCAATAGCTTTATATTTTCATTTCGAAATGTTAAGAAATCAATATTTTGTGTGAAGATTCTTGAAATTTTTTAAAATTTCAAATTATTCAATAAAAACACGAATTTTTAAGAAAATAGTTAAACTATCAAACGAAAAAAACAGATTGTTTATTGTAATTATTGTTTAATTTTTCAACCCGAAAGTGCGAATTTCTGATAAAAACTTCCATCTCAGGACAAATATTTAAATTCTTTATTTTACGTTTAAAATATTAATTTTCGATCGAACAGAAAAGAATTTTAAAGGAAAGAGTTACATTTTGAACCAAAGAGATTAATTTTCAACCAAACAAATATCTTTTGTATCAATTAATTCAACCAGAATATACGATTTCTAACAAAATGGTGGAATCTTATCCTAAACAGATTACTTTTCAATCAAAGAATTGCATTTGCAACCAAAAATGTGACAATTTTACCAATAGAAGATTTTTCTAACATCTAATAAACTGACTCAAATTAGTCCTAAAATTTTGAAAACTCATTAAAAATAAGAAAATTTTCTAAAATTCTGCCAGATTTTTCTCAAAGTTTTTAGAAAACTTTAGAAATTTGGTGTAAATTTCTTAAGAATTGATTTTTGAAAATAAAAGGTCATTTATAATTTTCTCAGGAACCGTAAGAGAACTTCTTTCCTTTTATTGAATCTTTCCAAAATTATGAGAAAGTTTCGAAATTTTCGTACAAAATCTTGAAGAACTTACAATTTCTTTTGAATTTTTTTGAACATTTTGAAGTTTCCAATTATTTTTGAATATTTTCAAAACTTGTAAACCTTCTAAATATCTTTTGAAATAATTCAGTTTCCCTAGAAAAAATTTAATTCTCTAAAATCAAAAAAATGGTATTGAAAACTTCCAGATTCTGTTTCGCCAAATTCTTCAACCTTTGAATATAAAAATGAATCCTTGAAAATGAAACCTGAATAATTCTAAATTTCCCAGAAATCTTGTTGTCGAAAACTGTGATTTTTTGGTACAGATAACGACAGTGTGTACACTTCGTAAATCAAGATATTTGAGGTTTTTGTCACGGTCGTATACACAGGTCCAGGGGTTCACCTGGTGGGGGAAGTTCCCTTATTAAAGCTTCCAAATATTTTACAAAGTTGCCACTTTCGGTAGTGGCGTAATAGTAGAGTAGAGAAAGTTGCGGTTTAATTTGAAATTTGAATTTCAAGAAGTCAATGTAATCCATATGTATTCGATAATTTAAGTAATATGGATGCATTTTTAAATCAATGAAAATAATAAACACATATTGCTGCTAAAAATTATACGAGCCAAAGTAAATTGCATGATTTTTTGTCGTTGAAAAGATTAAAATAGTGCAACGAGTTGCGTTAACATACATCCCGTGCAGAAATTTCGATAGGGCTCTAATGGGGCTCCGACGAGTTTTCCCTATCTCCAATCGGGCTCTAGTGAGGGGAACTAGCCGGGCCCCCATCTAGAACGTAACGCTATGGCCATAGGGGCCCCACTAGATTTTCTAGTAGGGTTCTAGTGGGGGTCGCCCACCTACAACCCCATTTAAGAGAAGGGCCCCTACGGGGCCCCTACAAGGCCCCTGTGTTTGATTTAAGTTAGCAGCTAAGAGATTCCATCTTCCTTGTCAGTCTTTGGCGTTGAGAAGAATATTTTTGGATTCCAGGAGGAAGACTTTCTCATCGATATTTTGGCCCATTGAATCTTTACGTGTGTTGGAATTAGCAGCTGAAATAATAATAGTACACTAAAATATGGCATTTGCTGAATTATAATTGATTGATTTTCATTTTGATACGTACCCCGAATTTTATAAATTTACTTATTTGACATTTTTTGTATTATAATGTAAGAGAATAACACTTCTAGTTTGTGTTATTATTAGATTATATTTACTGTTAAATTATTCGTACAAATACAATATATTCAATTATTATTACATTAGTTACCTTCTACGTGATCGTCGGAGCGAGCAGCTCCGAAAATCATAACCTCACCCTCATCGCATTCTTCTTCGACTTTTTGCATTAAGCGGAACTTTTGACTGCGAAATCGTTTCTGCTCTTGCAGGCGCCTTTTCTCTTCCATCGTGGAGAAGAATAATTGTCAAACACAATAAAAAAATGACATAAAGAAATGAAAACACAAAACTTGAAAGCTCTAGCGAAGCACTGAACAGCTGTACTTGACATAACCTCTTTAACTTTAACTGACACATACGTGCCTGATTCCGAACAAAATTTTCAATAATGCCCTAAATTAAGTTTTATGGAAAAAAGCGTTCACATGCTCACGAAGAAACACTATTTCTGCTTACTAAGAACGCCAGAACCCTACAAGTTAATACTTTAGGTAATAAGAATAAGATTTTAGGAATTTTCTGGTCGGGGCCCCACTAGATACAGATAGATTCGCCATACCTATACGAAGCATGGAATTCTTCACTAGAACCTGATAGGGCCCCCATCAGTTTTTTCTAGTCTAGATATTCTGATAGGGGCCCCTTCAGAACCCAACTTCAAATAGGGAAAGATGGGGAAATTTCTGCACGGGATTTTGGATGCAGTTCCGAATAGGTGAGTCCTCTGATTTTATTGAAACCACGTATACTTACGTATTTTGATGCGCTGATTACGAAAATCATAGTGAAAATTGGCGACAAGGACGTTTTCATGGCAAAAAATATTTCAAACAAAACTTCTAGCTACTATAAAAATACATTTTTTTTGTATTATACACTTTTTGCCTCAAACTATTATTTTTCGAGAAAAGACGATTGCGTTGGAAAAAAGGAAAGAAAATAAAAAAGTTACAGATATACTGAATAGTTACAATAATGCGATCAGTTACGCTTGTCCCTTTTCCAGGTTCAGAGGGGGGGGGGCGGCGCTACGCATTCACTGACTAGTTACGAAAATGTGTTCAGTCACGTTCGTCCCCCTTTCTCGGTTTGAGTGGGTCAAAAGTCACGTCTCTTTTATCAGTAATGTTTTGAAAAAAATGGGAATCACTTTTGATCATGAAATTAAAATACTTCTTTGGATATGTGGATTTACAAAAATGAAGGTGCAGAAAATTTGTAATCTTTATTGATAGATAAGAAAACTGAAAGTAGTCACTAAAAGTCATATTCATGCAGTGTCGCAATCAATCAGGTTTTTGACAACGATGTATGCGAGATCTCGTGACTAAAGCTTTTCAAGAAAAGTATAAAAATGCAAATTTATTCTCTTGTTATCGCGATTAATGAAAAGTGTGACGCTTTTTAAAATTTTTAATGTGATTTCCGGCTCAAATTTGTAGTTTCAGTTAATTCCCGGTTCCAGGTTTTATTTTAATTACCGGCTATTTTCCGATTTTCTCGGTTTTATCGGTTAGTAGACACCCCACTAGTGTTTTTAATTAGGCAAAAATTCAATTTTACGAGTCAGAGAACTGATAAAACAGTCAATTCATGAACACTTCAATCACATTTTCTTTCATTTTCGTGCAATCCATTAGCGAAATTGTCCATTCGTTGAAAGGTGGACAGAAAGGAGTGAAAGTCGGGTAGAAATTTCACGTAAAGTAATTTGAGAAAAACCTTTTTTCATCGATCTGTGAAAATCGGCTGTAACTATGAGAAGTTTAAATTTCCAGAGTGAAATATCCATACCAAGTAAAAATAACGAATTTATATTCAGAAAAGGAAACAAGTTATTTTCGTTGTTCACTGTATGCATTTCGAGCAAAATGAAATTTTAATAATTGAACAAAAGGAATAAAGCCTGTGGTTACACAATAGTGTGGTACTCGAATGTTTTATTAAAAAAAAAATATATCTAGGCGAATATTCTCATGTCATTTCATTTGAATCTCGTTATTGTCGAAATGTGAAATGCAATTCTGCATTACTCAAAAGCACCTGAATTAAATAATCTGCGGGATAAATGGTATAACAAAATGCGCAAGTTCAATGGAGGAAATTTTGATTCGAATTTAAGGTTGCATGTGACAGACTATTATGCTGTACTGATTGCCATTCAGCGTAAATCAAAGATATAATGCAAATGAAGTCAACGCTTTCACAGTTTTTAACTCGTGACCCCTTTCCCTTTATACCTATTTACTTGTTAAGCTTTTTAGATTTTTACCATTATACCTTTCTTGTACAAACAGATTTACCGTGCTACAAGAAGGCAGTAAAGTTTTGAAGATTTGTTTCAGAAAATAGGTTACCTCTTTCTAAGGATAGTTTTTGAGGCTCTCGGAATTCAACAAGACTGTTGACAGTTTACAAGGCAGTTTGTGGTGCACTTTGCGGTAGCGTAATTCAGTGTTGTGTTTTATGGTAGAACGGCATGTGTAATCGCGTGCTAAGCTTTCCTGTTGTCAAATTTATGAGACAAATCTCAAAATATAATTCATGCTCATTTTTTTTAATATATTTTTTTTAACTCACCTATTGTGGTTTAGAGTGGAATGATCAGCAATCGTTCTGAAAAAGAATATATCCATTAATATAAATTCAATCGCAACATAGTAAAAACTCATGTTTTGGAAATTTTTTGGATGCTCAATGATTCGGTAAGGGGCCGTCAATAAACTACGCTACTCATCTGAAAGGGGGGAGGGGGTCAGAGGAAGTAACATAACGAAATTAGTTAACATTTAGTACGTTTCATGATGATAAATTTGAACGAAGTTCGCGAATTTTGCGGAAGATTAACCTCTAACTGTAAAGTTCAATAGTTACATAATAAATTTATAAATCACTTTCATATTTCAGACCTTACCCACTTTCCCCTAATGTTTTCTTTTCCCATTTGTAAAAGAATTCTTATTTTTCCCTTGTTATCAAGAATTATGTCTCGTTTACTTTTTTTTACTTTACTACTTTACTATTCTAATAATGATTTTGTTAAACGTGGAACTATTTTGTTGAAGTATCATTATATGTCCAAAATTCAATCACTTTGTTGAAAGATAAGACAGTTTGTTGCAGAATCATTTTCTTGTGGTTGAAAATATATCTCTTTTGTTAAAACTTGAACTATTCCATTCTTTAAAAATTAATCTTTTCTCAAAAAATCATCTTCTGGGTTGAATGATAAGCTCTTTTGTTGAAAATAATTCTTTTTTTTTAAGATTCATTATTGTGGTTGAGAATTGATTGAATTTTGAATTTGTATTTTTTGTTTTTAAAAAATTAATTTTTTAACCATAAATATAACTATTAAATTCTTTGATGAAAATTTATATTTTTAATGGTACACTGATTATCTCGAATTTAAACTTTAAATATTTTATTGATATTTTATGTACCCGTTTTATTGGAAATTCATGTAGTTCATGAAAAATTCGCCTTTTTTGGTAGAAAATTAATATTCTGGATTGAAAATTCATATTTTCTGGTTAAAAATGTATCTGTTTGGTTCTAAATTAATATGCTTCGGTTGAGGATGCAAGTATTTTGTTGAAAATTCTTCTTTGTAGGTTGAATTAAACTGGTTTTTATTTAAAATACAAATTTCTTTGTTATGATTGGAAACTAAATTATCTGGTTGAAAATAAAACAGTTTTCGTTGAAATTTCACCATTTTGTAGGAAATTAACCTTTTTATTCGAAATATATATACTTTTGGACTGTAAATTCAATTATTTGGTAGATAATTAGTCTTTTCGGCTTGAAGATTTCACAGTTGGCTTAAAAAATTATTCATTTTGTTGAAAATTCGTCTTTGTGGTAGAAAAGTATATTTCTCGGTAAAAATTTCATCTTCAGCGTTAAAAAATTTACGTATTTGTTTAAAAAAAACCTTTTTTCTGATTGAAGATTTAACTACTTCTATTTTTGGATGAAAATTTATCCCTTATAAGATGAAAAATCAACTATTTGGTAGGAAACTTATCTTCTTGGTTAAGTCTCATATAGGGGGTAATGTAACCTAGAAAAGTCACCTGAATAAATCAATTCAAAATTCTAGCGAAAGAAATGATTGTCGGGGGGGGGGGGGGGGAATTTTTTTCCTCTTGGAAGCCAAACTCCATATTTGAGGCGAAAAGTCCCTGCGGATCATCAAAACTTGCGATAAATAGGTTAAATTCCTCAAATATTGCATCTCCAAAGGAGCAGAAGAAAAATAAACAGAATTACAACTTTATAAAAATGATAACGCTTTTGTCTGTTGCAATAATTCTTCTATTTTGAATATTGCGCTAGTTCTGTTTATTTTTATTTCTCATGCTTTGGAAATGCAATATTTAAGAAATAGAACATATTTATCGCAAGTAATGATAATCCGCAGGGACTTTCTGCCTCAAATATGGATTTGAGCTTCAATGAGGAAAAGAAATTGTCCCCCGATAATCATTCGTTGCGTTAGCATTTGGAATTGATTTTTTCAGGTGAGTTTTCAAGGTTACATCACCCTCTTCATGAGTCTTAAGAATTCAATTATTCTCTTAAAAATTCTTCATTGTGGTTGAATTAAGCAGGTTCAGAATTCGTTTTTTTTTTGCAAAGTAATTTTTTGAACTGAAAATTTGACGATTGCATTTTTTAATCAAAAAATATGTTTTTTAGTTCAAATTAAACTATTTGATGAAAAATTATTTCTTTTGTCTTGAAAATTCAACTGTTTTTGGTTAAATATAAATCTACTTCATTTGAAAATTCGACCATTTGATAGAAAATGCATTTTTTAAAGTTCAAAATTCAATGGCTTAGACAAGTTTTATGGCATAAAAGTCATCTTTCTTCATTGAAAATTTATCTGTTGTTTGGTTGAACATGATTTTTTTTTTGAGAATTCGTCTTTTTGTATTAAAAGTTCATTTATTTTGATAGAAAATCTTTTTTGGTAGAAAATTTAACTATTTGTTTTGAAGTACAATATATTTCAACTTCAAACTCATAACATTGAAAGCGTTTGATATTTAATTTAATATGGTATCTAAAATTATTCTATTTAAGAGAATTGATTTCCCTATTATTTCCCTATTTTTGTGAAAAGTTACCCATTTTCCCCTGGTTTGAGACAATTTTGGACAGCGTTACTTTTTTGGGGGAAGGGGTAAGACAAAACAACGTTTGTCAGAAAGGGGGCACGGACGGTGGCTAAAAAAAACATAAAAAATTGTCAACGTAGTTTATGGACGTCCCCTAAAGTGTAGTACGAAAATTTGCACTAAAGTAATAGTATGAACGATGATTATGTCGTTGAGTATGGATCAGTTTTACGGTCGACTCGACCTGTTTGGCTAATAACTACTAATTTTATCGCTGATACACGCATTATGGGAATTATAGTTCTCTTGCACAAGACAGAGTTTATGCATATCGTCCCTCTTTACCAATGAAGGACAGGACAACGGTTTTGTTTGTGAATGAGGCATTGTATTATATGAGTCGCTCGATCTGTTCCAGTAATAATATAATCGTTATTCCCGCAACACAGGTGTTAAGGGAATTAATCTCGTGCTAATAACAAAATTTAGTAGACATTGATGACTTTCCGGATAATTCAATACAACATGTGTCGTCCAATTTATTATTCATTCAAACATAGTACGAAAGGGTATAGAAATTTAAATGAAAATTGTCCAACTTAATCGGATGAATAAGGAAAGGCTTATGCCGAATACTTAAAGAAAATCTTTATTTCAGAACTTCCACAACAGAGCTTATGTAGTATGGAAGAAAGTTGTAACAATAGTTCCGAAACTCTCTTTTAATGAGGAAAATTTTCCTTTAGCAAAAGAGTACTTACGCACCATAATACTAATAACAGAATATAATGGACATAAAATCTGTATACAACCGGACATGCTCTTGAATTATTTCTTCAATAAATCACATTGTCGAAACAATGGGCACACTTTTATCGAAAATCAATGAATGGAAAAGCGATTTCTCAACCAGCATTTTACTGAAAAGCAGATTCATTAAATATTCCATTCAATGAGGAAAAAATTGTATGTTTCACACCTACAGGGTACATTTTCATCCGAGTAATACTAAGAGAATAATTTAACTGAAACTGGGTTCCTTATGTAGTTTTCCATCGATCTCCAATTCAGCCATTAATAATGTATTATAAACATTTGTCCCGTAAAAAACGTATTCTGATGATGATGTACTTTATCTACTAACGAATCTCGCAATAAAAAGATGAACGTTATCTCTTGTTCATTTTTCACAAAATATTTAACCTACTTAGTGACAAGATATAATCTGCCCTTTGTATCTACTATGTGCCATGTTACCTATTTTGAAATGACGGATTGAAGATAAAGCTTTTGAAACTATTAATTTCCTGCAACTGACCTCCCTTTCAATACCCCATTGAATGTTAAATGACTTGATACATTTCGCATTTAATACTAACAGTAGGAAAGCGAGAGCTATGAAATCGGAAGACCGAGGAGATTGGCCCAAGTTTTTAGTGGCCAATCGTGCTACGCTTCGATTAGGTTACCAAACTAACCGCGTCCAATTAGTCAGACAGCACGCAACGGCCCAATTATGGTCTCTTGTGAGTTCAGTATCAGGGACGGCTGAAAAGGGCACGACAGGTGCAAAATATCCATTTTTTTTATTCTTGATTTCTTAAATATTATTTCTAAAATTGTCATGTTTCTGCTCTAACTTAGCTTCAGTTATGAGGTTTTAAGTGTTTCGATTGTAGTGCTTTAGGCACAATGATTCAATTTTAACGTTTCCATTGATGTTTACAGTTTCAAGTGCAATGTTTTAATTGTAATTCTTTAAGGTCATCATTCTGGTTGCAATGATTTATTTGTAATATCTTAATTGCAGTGTGTCAGGGGTAATGGTTCAAATTTAATGATTCAATTTTGTTGCATCATGTTAAATTATTCAAGTCCAATGTTTTAAGTACACTGATTGTATTGTGATGTGCTAACTAATTACAATATCTGAATTACAATGTATATAGGAAAATAATTCAAGCACACTATGTCAATTGTTATATTTTAAGTGCAATTTTTTGTGCATGATGTTTCGATTGCAATATTTTAAGCGAAATTGTTCAATTGTTTGGTTTCAAGTGCAATAGTCTAATTAGTATGATTCAAGTGCAATGAGTTTATAATGATATTTTAATTTCAATGACTCAATTGTGAGAAAACAATTGCGTTCTCTCAATTGAAAAGTTTCAAGTGAAGTGTTTTAAATTCAAGCGAAAGCAATTATTCGAGTGAAATAATTCAAGTGTAATGTTTCAATCGCACAGTTTCGATTATAATGACTTAATTTTAATAACTCAATATTAATGACTCAATTGTGAGAAGTCACTTCTGATGCCTAATTGTTGTCTACATTTTTAATCATTCAAATTATCAGTAGTTTGAAAGTGCTCCATTGCAAAGACCTAAGATCACCAAGAAGTGATTGCATCTCAATGAAATTACCAATCCACCAGAAGCAGCCTAAAAACCTGACGCCTCGAGCTAAGATTGCAGAATTCAATTTTCCTAATCTGATCTCAGTGATGAAGCTCGAAACTATTTCAATTTGACCAAGATCCATCGACATCGAAATAATTTTCAACTGTTCCGTACTTCATTTTATGCATAATCTCATTTAATTTAGATAAAAAGTACAAACTCCGAGACGTACTGAGCGTCTTAAAATAACAAACTGTCTGCTGTTATCCCGATTTCATTAGGATACCGTTGTTTCCACTTTCAAAACTTTCATAACCCAATGTCTGCTTAACCTTACAGAGAGGGGAATCGATTCTTGTGCGAGATAAAACTTTGCAACGGAAGCTTTCTTAAAGTTCGTAATCAAAGGGAAATGGCGAGCAGGAAGAGAAAAACAGAAAATGGAAGAAGCATTTTCTAGCCTAGGAGCGGAGCAGAATTCGTCCCTTTTGCCTCGTTCAGGAACCTCTTCGCCAGGTGAATCGCAAGAAACAGGCAACCAAAACTGCTGCCTGAAAGTGTAAGTTACAACGCAACGGTTTAGATACGTGCAAAAAATTGCAGAATCGTCGAACCTTCTTGACACTAAGTCTGAGCACGACAGTCAAGGCATGGTGAGAATTTTTCACCATTGTAAGTAACTCAAAATTAAAGTATTCCATTTTATGTTGAATAATTATCTTTTTTCATTTAAAAATTGAACTTTTGGCTCCGGAATGTATCTCTCTCAGTTGAAAATGTAACTATTTGTTTTGAAACACGTCTCTGTAGGCTCAAAATTCAACTATATTTGGTTGTAAATGCAACTGATTGGATATTAATGAATTCTTTACTTTAAAAATGCAACGATTGGGTTAACAATTTTAATGTTCAGTTGAGAATTAAATTATCTGTTTGAAAATTTGTCATTTGGGATGAAAAATTCATCCTTTTTAGTTGAAAATTCGTCTTTTGGATAAAAAAATGCATTCTTTTTAATTGAATATTCATATTTATTGGTAGAAATTTAATCTTTTTTGATTAAAAATTCCGAAGAAAATTCAACTGTCTTTCCAAAAGTTTGCCTTTTTGAGTTAAAGATTCAACTTCTTGGTTTGAAATCTGTTATGAAATTCATGTTTGAAAATTAGACCATTTGGTTGGAAATTAATCTTTGTAGATTGAAAATTCAAATATTATTAATTTTTTTATTATTTATATTATTTATTATTTGTTGAAAATTTTGTTGACAATTTCATCTTTCTAGTGGAAGTGAGGGGAAGTGGGGAAGGGTTTTTGTGATAGGAAATGAGGGGAGGGGAAAGAGAGTTCGTGAGGGGACATAAGAGGAGAAGTAGGATGAACTCTGACTAATTCTTTGGTTGAAAGTTCAACTCTCTTCTAAGAAATTCGTCTTAAATATTCAACTACTTAGTTATGTGCTTTTGCTTGAAGTTTAATCTTTTTTGTATTGCAAATTTTGACTATTTGTTTGGAATTTTATTTTTGTAGGTTGAAAATTCAATGATTTGGTTGTGGATGCAACTGTTTGGTTGATACTTAATTGTTTGTTTGTAAAAATATCAACTATTCTGTTGAAAACTCAACTATATTTTTGGAAATTTAACTGTCTTCTTAAAAATTCGTTGTTGTGTATACAAAATTTGTCCTTTTGGATTAAAAATTAATATTTTTTGGTAGACAAGTTCTTGGACGAAAATTCATGTTTCTTGGTTGAAGATTCAACTGCCTTCTCAAAAATGTGTCTTTTTGAGTTTGGTCTTACTCAGTCGTAAATGTAACTGAATAGTCGACCACGAGGTTGACAATGCAATTTTTTTATGTTGAAAATTTATCTATTTGAAAAAGTCTAAATATATATTTCTTGGTTGAAAATTTAGCTGTATTCTAGAAAGTTTGTCTCTCTGAGTAGAAGATTCAACTGTTTTGTTGCAAGTGCAACTGTTTGGTTTATAATTTTGTTTGTTTGTTCAAAATTCAACTATTTTGTTGAAAACTTAATTTGTTTTTTTTTGGAGAAATAAACTTGCTGGGTTCGTAATTAGTTCTTTGTTAAAAGTTAAATTATTTAGTTGAACATTCAACGACTTTGTACAAAACTCATATCTTTCAGTAGAAAATTCAACAAACATCTCAAAAATTCGTCTTTTCAGATTGAAAATTCAACTATTTGTTTTAAAATGCAACTGCTTTTGGTTGGAGTAAAATGTTTTTTATTTGAAAATTTGCCCATTTGTTCAAAGATTCAACTGTTTCGTTGAAAACCTAATGACCTTTTTGAAAGTTTAAGTATTTTGTTGGAAATTTAACTGCTTTGTTGAAAATTTAACTTTCATGTTGAAAGTTCGTCTTTCTGGATAGAAAATTTATCTCTTTGGACGGAAAATTATATGTTTGTTTTGTTAGGATAGTTGTGGTTGAAAATTGATATTTTTTTGTGAAAATCCAACTGTATTCTAAAAAATTAGTTTTTGTCTTAAAGATTCAACTGTATAGTTAAAAATGCAATTGTTTTCAATCAAATGTAATACTTTTGTTTGTAAATTCGACCATTTGATTCAAAATTCAACTAGGTAGTCACAAATTGAACTATTTTGTTAAAAAGTTGATTATTTTATTCGAAATCAAACCTTTCTTGTTAAAAATTGAACTTTTTTGTGGAAAAATCGTCTAGTTTTAAGTTTAAAATTGAACTAATTCGTTAAAATTCAAGTGTTTGGTTGGAAATTGAATTGGTTTGACGAAAAATGAACTATTTTGTAGAAAATTGACCTCTTCTGTCAGAAATTAATCTTTTTGGATAAAAAATTCGTCCCTTTTGCTTCGTTTAGGCACTTCTTTGCCAGGTGGATGCCAAGAAACAGGCAACCAAAACTGCTGCCAGAAAGTAGAAGTTACAACGGTTTAGATACGTGCCAAAACTTGCAGAATCGTCGAACCATCTTGACGCGAGTCTGAGGACGACAGTCAAGGGATGGTGAAAAAGTGGGGGCGACGAACCTTTAGGGACCTCCTGATGAAATGATTCCGAGGCGTTGAGAAAAATTCAGACGAAGAGTTTCACGAAGATCTCGTTAGAGAGAAAAATATTAAATTCTCGTTCCATTACTTAAGGGCAAAGTCTGATGGAGTTTGCGTTGAAATCGTTCTAAAGTGCATCCAGAGTCTCAGGAAAGGTCAAAAGTTATATTTCACGTTTCAGTTGATAAGGTGAAAATTCAAAATTAAAATACTCTGTATACCTTATTAATAGGATTGCTTGAGAAAGATTTTAGAGACCACATATGGTATAATTGGTATAAATATATAATAATATGGTATAATAATAATATGTATAATTAATAATAATTTGAAACTCCAGATGTGGGCTCTAAAATTAATGTCTCAGGCTTAAGATGGTTACCGCCAAATATGTCAAAGGCATTTTCATTTATAGCTGGATTTTTTTATTTTTTGAATAGTAGGCACGGGGCTGTCCCGGGAAATATTATCAGTCACGGACGCATTATTATAATGCAATCAATTAATCTGATAAAAGCGTGTACCTTGCCATGTTGGGCAAAGCCTGGTTCTTACCCCATCATTCACGGACTGGTTTGCAGTCAAGTGCATGATGGAGGGACCTACAGCTTAAGGTGGGATCCCAACCACCAGAACCTCGCTGAAGGCACATAGACAAATTTCAAGAGGTTCCGGCTCAGGGGTCGAACCCCGGACTTATAAGTATAGAGTTTACATCCTTTTATGTGATGAAGAATCATCTGTGGGGAACCACACATAACAATTTTAACCTTTTTAATAACGTTTTTTTCATATTTCGTGATAAAATTATTAACTTCGTGTTTTAAAGAATTTTTTTAAATTCAAAATATAAGAGTAAGGTATCTGATGTAATTGTTCACGTTTTCGAGACGCGTGGATTGACCTATTGTGGAACTTTCGATGACCATTCTTGATCAGTCAATAGCGGCCTAGAAATTTATAATAAAGGTTACGTTTCTGATATTAGGAAAACTTTTTTTTTCAATTTGGAATATAACACCATCCTAAGTTAGAATGTTATTCATTGGAACAGAATAAATCGATTGACATGTTGATTAAGGCGAAGTGAAAATTATGAAATAGGTCGAATCTTTTGAGTCGAGCGAAGAAAAATTGTCGGTTGACATCCGAAAAAAGTAAGAAAAATAAATTTTGAGATCAGCTAATATCTTCTGTTGTCTTTTTTGATTTGAAAATTCAAATTTTTGAAAATACAAATTTTTGAAAATTCCCTAAAATTTCCCTGTTGCTTCGAAAATCATGGCAAATTTTGTCTACATACAGTTTTTGCTAGTGAATGATAATAACAAATTATAAATTTGAAATCAAATTTTTTGAGAAAATTTGACTATGTCGAACCTGAAATTTCTTCAGCTTGCAAAAAACGTAAAATTGACTATTTTTAAAAGCTTGAAACATCATTAAAATTTTCGTTTCCGAAAAAATAAAATAATAGCATATTTGTTTAATTCAAGCTGAAAAAAATTTCAGGATTGAAATATTCAACTTTTGTCAAAATGTGTGCACAGGACTCAATACAAAAAAAAACATGTTTTTTGGTCATTTTCAAACAATTCTAAATTAAGCAAAATTTTTATTTATAATTTTTTATTATTACTCACTAGCAAAATCAGTACATAGAAAAAATTAGCCATAATTTTCGAAGCAATGGACATTTTTTCGAATTTTCAAAAATTTGAATTTTTGAAGAATAAAAGAGAACAGAAACTATTAACCGATTTCAAATTTGTTTCTTACATTTTGCGGATGTCAACCCACACCTCAACTTTTTGGTCTGAAAGAACGTTTTTTCAAATTCAACTATTTGATTTACAAATCATTCATCTGGTTAAAAATTAACTTTTTTGTCAAAACCTAATCTTTTTCTTGTTAAATGTCAACTGTTCTCTAAAACGCTCGACTAGTTTTGTTGAAGATTTAAATATTTGGTTCAAAATGTATCTATATACTTGGTTGAAAATGCAATCTAGTTCGACTTGAAATCTTAAGCGTTTATATTTTAGACTTTGAAGTATGTAATAATTGAAATGGAAAGAATTGCGACTTGAAGGTTGGTAAGAATTTTCATAAAAATTTAATAATCCGAGCTCGCAAGTTGCAGATTAATTATTTTTTTCAATCTTGCTGGAGTCTTCTGCGGAATGATGGTCCTGGGTGAAAAAAAGAGTACAAGTCGCTATAAGATTTGTTTCCTCGCTCCTTCTTCTCATTCCGTAGGATTAAACGTGTCTGGTGGCACAACTTTGTTTCTGCCTGCGGTAAATTTAATAGGACGTGAGCGGTGAGTGCTGCAGTAAAGGGGAGTCCGGAATTGCGAGGTAATACGGGTGCAATCGTGGAAAAGAATAAAAAGATCCTCGAAGATCGCGCGAATGAAAGACGTACATGGGATATTGTTTTCCACTCTGAGCTCGAATATACGGCAAACTCCCATGTAGTTTCATTTCATAGATTTCAACAGACACCTTCCGCTCGATAAAAGGGGAAAGACCTTTAATCAAAACTTGCCAAGTGGCATTGAACTTCTGCTCTTATCGTCTTCCAGAAAATGACTAATTACATTTTGCACTAAATATAATCCCTCAAATTGACTGACGTACAAATTCTCATTAAGGTAGTAATGCAGGGTGTCTACTCATTTTCGCCTACCAATTTTCCGGGGTTTTCCCGCGAATTTGTCGAAAATCTCGCAGTTATTGTTATTGACTTTCTGATTGGTTGCGTACTGCGTGAATATGACTTTTAGTGGCTGTTTTCGATTCGTTCTTTTGGATTTAATGGCATTTTGTTATAATATCTTAACTTTTTGACTACATTTTTTAAAAGTGACTAAAGGATACTATTCAGAACCTTTAACCATATTAAATAAGGTTATATGCCTTAATCTATTAATGAAGATGAAGAATTTTCGAAACCATCAATTCAGTAAAACAAAATTTCCAAGTAATTTAATTTGATAATATATTTAATTTCTGAATAATTCTCAATATTGAAAAATAAATATGTTCTTAACATCGACCTGGTGCATTACAATTTGTAAGCATTTTTATACTTGCAATGAGAGATAAAAAAGATGAAATTATGGACAAAAATTTAGAATATCTTAATTTATGAAGAAAATTATGAAAAATTAATAATGTTTCACGAATTCAGGCCATTTGTTTTCTGGCTTTTTGTATTCGAAATCGCTATAGATTTTAACGAAGATTTACAATTTCGGAACAATTTTAGGTTAAATTATCATTGTTTGCCGGAAAAGAGTGATTTGAAACAATAAACATTGTGTTCAAAAGAAGATTTACCATCGTAATCAATTTTATGTTACGTTAGAGTTTTTCGTCTGAAATTGGTATTTCGATCTGAAATGCAGTTTTGATTACACAGTAAATCTCCGAGTTATTATTTATCTGAGATTGGATAAAAACGCTACAAGCGATTGAAAACTATAATTTATCCAAAGGCAGATCATTTTTATCACAAGGCTGATGAAAACTATCCGTCATCGGTTAGTTTTAGTTTTCACTTGTCTGCAGCGTTTTCATCCAACTTCAGTAAATAATATTTTGGGGATTTAGTGTGTATCTAAATGCTGTGCAAAAATATAATATACATGTAATAATTCTAAAATTAAGATATCAATAATTCTCATACATTATCAAAAATGTCATGTTAACTTTTCTTGACTACTATGTTATATAATAGATACTACGAAATAAAAAAAAAAGTTATATTGCTATACATTTTATACTTAGATATGAAAATTACGCGAGAAAACAAAAATTAAATCAAATTAGTTAAAATCTATTTCAATGAATAAAACCTTGTTTTTATTCTTGAATATATAAACTTCCAAAATTCTCTGTCAATACTTCAATAAACACATACTATATATTCCAAATATTGATACGAACTTTACATATTATATCGAACAGACGTTTCATTATAGCCGACAAACTGCCAAACCTGTATCAGTTCTGCGGCAATAATACATTATTGAAATCAAATTATATTATCCTTTGTTACCTAGAAACATAACAGCTGTCATTCTGTCCACTTGATAGACGTGACTATCGATTTCCTGTCATGACATTCAAAGCTCGTTAACCAATTGAAAGACGAATAAAATTCAATACCTAAAGTGAAATAAAAAATGCATAACAACTGAAAAAAACGGTGCCTTCTACTTCGAAAATACCTCACTTATTTTTATCTAATCATGAATAACTAGCAATACGTGCGCTACAGCGCGTGGAAGACATCACAGGAAAAACAAAAGTTAAAATGTGTTATAGGTAAATTTTAGAACGGTTAAGAAATGAACGTATTTTGTCGAAACATTCCGGGAAGTTAGAAATATAATTCTGACGTCGTATACTGTGTCAGGCTCGAGTGAGAATATTGAGGAAGAAATTAAAATCTGTAACAATGAACACAAATAGAACACTGTTTTTGCTTATGAAAAAGATTAGACTACTGCAAAATGAACTGGAACTTATCATAAAAATTTGAACGATTTTGAACATTTACTTTCCGGACAATATTTCTCAGGCTGAATTCACGCCTATCCCCTTTTGATCCTGAGAGGTTCAATTATAAAAAAACATCAGCACTTCGCACGCGGAACGAACATCAACCTCAAATTCCGAAAGCACCACGTTATGACGTGGTAATTATATCCCACATGGTAGTCAACTCATGAGACGGTGATATTTTTTGAAAGATTTTGTATCAGGGTTATAAGGATACACATACCTCGACACATACGAAACATTAATATTAAAAAGGTTGTAAAATTTAATTTTTAAATGTAATGCATTACACTCAAAGTTTGAATCTTCGCACATTTCACATTGCTTTCAATAATTTTTTCGTACATATATGTTTGCATTCCTGCTTTTTGATTTCTGGACTTGAGTTGGAGCATTCTAGCTGCAAAACTGACAAAGTAACAAACTGAATTGGTTACTACGTATGCTGCGCATACGGACTGAACCAGAACTTGAGCTCTCTGCAGTGGACCCGTCGATGTGTGTATACATTTTTCGATGAGGCTTAGGCTTAATCTTCATCCAAATTAACGTTCTATTCTACTAAATTAAAATTCCATTTATGATAATACTTTCCTGCGAAAAAAAAACGATATGGTATTTCTTTTTGAAAAAAGCAGTTTGTTTCATACACTTCTGTTTCAAAGAGAAATGGAAAATAAAATTTACCTGAAAAATATTTTAGGCAAATTTTTTTTTTCACAGATTAATGTGGGAAGGGTCTTGGAAAATTAGAAAGCTACCTCAAAAATATTAAGTTTTCAATTATTCTTTATTATTTTTAAGGGCTTGGAATGCTTTTAAACTCTTTCAAATCCTTTTAAGTTCTTTTAATTTTCTTGAAATAATCTTCGAAATTTGTCCGAACTCCCAGATGCATCTGAATTCAACTGAATTCTCTGAATTTGTGATATTTCCTAAATTCTCAGAACTCTCTGAGTTTCAAGGACTTTGAAATTATGTAAAGGATTTTGAAAAATTCAGATGAATTCAGAAGAAATCAAGGAATTTAGGGTATTGTATGAATTCAGGGAATGCAAATAATTTAGAACTATTGATTGAATTCAGGGGATTTAGCGAATTTGAAGACTTTCGGAAATATAGAATATTCACGGAATGCAGAAAGTTCAGAATATTCAAGGATTTTAGAAAATTTGGATAATTGGAGGAATTCTGACAATTTCGGATATTTAAGGAATTCGTGATATTCAAGGAATTCAGGAAATTAGAAGAATTTCAGGGATTTCAGAGCATTTAGGGAATTCAAAAAATTCAGGGAGTTCAAGGAATTCAGAAAATTCAGAAGATTTCCGAGTTTTCAGAACGTTTAGGGAATTCAAGGAATTTCAAGAATTTAGAATCTTCCAGAAAAGCAAGAAATTCAGAATGTTTAAGGATGTCAGAGAATTAGGAAAACTTCAGAGATTTCAGAGCGTTTTGGGAACTTGAGGAATTTCAGAAATTCAACATATTCCAAGAATTCAGGGGATTCAAAACATTGAAAAAATTTCAGGAACTAAGAATATTTCAGGAATTTAGAGAATGCAGAGAAATAAGAGGAAAAGTGAATTTAGAGATTTTTCAGAATTCAGAGAATACAAGAAATTAAAAATATTCAAGGAATTCTTGGATTTCCGGGAATTCAAATAATTTCAGAGATTTTCAAGTTTTTAGTAAATTCAGAGAATTCAAGGATTTCAGGAAATTCAGAGAATTTGCAGGTCTTCGAAGCACTTATGGAATTCAAGAAATTCAGAAGTCAAAAAAGATAAACGCTCCTTCTTTATCTCGATTATTTAAAGTAATAAAGAAAGTATAATTCTCACCACCCGGAAAATAAAATCAGACACTTCGAGTAATTTCAAAATTTTTTTTTGGGTAGACTGGTTCAATCTATATCCATTAGTAGCTTCTACCAGTATATGCGTTTATTTTTGGTATACAATATAAATTCAAATTCACTTTTTAATTAGGGAAGGAAAAAAAATTGATTTCCTATGTTCAACACACTCAATATAAAATAACAAAATTGTTACTAATTGGTACAGAAAACCTATATGGTCAGGCCTTTTTTTAAATTGTGCTTCACATCACCTAATTTACAATAAAATTGATGTTATATTTCGGTCTAGTTGATGCAGAGATAAAATTGTCAGATACTAAATTTCATAATGAAAATTTCAGCATTGTTAAAAATACTTTATTAACAAATGTTTATCCCATTGAACTGATAAAAGCGAAAATAGCTTAGCTTTTTAGTGGAATGAGTAATATTGCTCAATATACTCGACTGAGTACTCGCACACTGCGGCCCTCCCGAGGAAAAAGTCACAATCTTCTTTCGCCCTGCGCGCTGAGAAACTGCGTAGGCCAGTGGTTCTAGGAATTACAAAACGACCTGGAGTGTATCATCACCCAAAAAAAGATTACTCTCCTGCCATACATTGTTGGTTTCGATGCAGTTCTTTTCAGATTTTTTCTAAGAAAAAGCTATGTACATTCAAATTTTTTTCTCTGTGGAAAATACCTGCATTAAAATTCTTTTTTCAAATGTTAAAGACATAATTGATAAATCTGAGGAAGTAACTATTATTTATAGAATAGTAAGTTTCGATTACAATCTGATATATATTGGATAAACTTGTAGGCACTAAAGTGTCATGAGTCAAGGAGCATAAGAAATCTGTAGAAATAAACGGAAATTATACAGCTTCAGCTAAAAATTCTTGTTCATACTCTCAAAATTTCGATTTCAATAATAAAAATCTTGAAGTTTCAAACATAGAACAAAGCCTTGACAAAAGACAAACTTTAAAAATTATCCACATAAAAAGAAATTAAAATTCTGTGAACTTTAGAACATAAATCCCGAACTTTAGCACCATATCTCATCATCTTATTTCACAAGTTAAAATGTAAAAATAAGTTACAATTTTATTTCAACTTTTCTAGAATAATTAAATTTTCCCGGGTGAATATATCACATAAAATCCTAACTTCCCGAATGGGAAAGTTATATATAGTTTGTCATAGTGTGAAAAATGATTTACTTATTTTCCACTATATATAAAATATATATAATTTTTCCACTTAGTTTAACCTTAAAAAAAGTTGCTTTGACACATGTGTCATATTTCTGTATCAAATCACTACCCAAAAACGTTTTCTTCTTGATACATGAATGTCACTAGCGGTACGATGATATTTGTAAAATATTTATAAAGTTTTGTTCGCATCTCTGCGAAACAACTTTGTGCTTCGAACAGAGTGTATCAGCTGCGAAGACGCGTGCCCGTTAACGTACCTGGATTATTATTCCCTAAGATTGAAAGTATAAACAATTAAGAAATTCATAATTAACGAAAAATTGGAAACTAAGAATTTTAAAACTTTTTGAAACAATGATTAATACCCAATAATTAAGGATCGAAAGACAGTTTGAAATTCAAATAAATATTTTGTACGATTTTGAATTGATAATTTTCCAATTCAAAGAATTTTAGATAATTTAAAATTCAAAAACAAAGGTCAATATTCCGATTGAAATGGAAAGGAATTAAACTGGGGTGACCAGACGTCCCGGTTTACCGGGACATGTCCCGGTTTTCGACCTCAAGTTGGGGCGTCCCGGTTTTCACTTGAAATGTCCCGGTTTTCCGGGAAAATTCCGGTTTATCCCGGTTTCTCGTAAAACTCATATATAAATCTATTGAACGCAAAAAAGATGACCGTCAATTGTTGTTGATTCTGCATTTTGGAATTAAAGTATAGCAATTATACAATTAATATTTGTACCTTTAATGTAATGTGCCTGTAAACAATTTTTTGATGACCTTTTTTTTTAGTGGTAACATGAAAAATTTCTGAGTGTCCCGGTTTTTGGTGCAATCCATCTGGTCACCCTAATTAAACTTGTGTAACATCTGAATAAAAACATTTAAAATTGATTGCTATAAGATAAAATAGAAAATTGTAATCAGAAGAACTCAAAATTGACAATTGTTGGATCAACATTTTGAAAACTGATCAACTTTATTGGAAAAGTGTTGAATTGAACCTCATGTCTAATTCAAAGTGTTCAAAATTAACCAATTTTATTCTAATTCGGAGGATATGATAATCGTAAGATTTCAGATTGACATGTTAAAAATAGAAGAATTTCGAAACGTTTAAAATTAAATAATCTTCAGATGAGAATTTAAAAAAAAAATGGTTCACACTAGAGGCTGGATTCAACCAGGCTGGATTTACTAGTTCCGAGAATTTCTGTGCGTTCAAGCGCTTATATTGCGTAATATTAGGAAATGTTTAAGACGGCCCTGACTGTTTACGTTCGGTCGGTCTCGATTTAGCTTCAAGGCTACTGCAAGCAATGCCCGAAATCTCAATTAAAACCGGCCTCTAGTGTATTAAAATTAAGTGGGACGATGGTCGTTTTTGACCCACTTCGGCGGCTTGCGGATTCGATTCCCGCCTCGCACTCTGGAAGAGCCTCGGCGGCCCATGCGGTAATCACTAGCCTAACAAAGGAGTTGTTCATCTCCAGAGAGTAGTGGACCCAGTACCTCTGGAGGAAAAGGTTTTCTAAGTACTTAACCTTCGAGCGCTCGCGTGGGCGGCAAATTGGACGCCTTTTTCGAAAAATGCTCGAAATTTGAAAAATCAGGCCATTGGACGGTTCCCCCGCCAGGCATTCTCCTTCTAGGAAATGAGATGTCAGATAGCTCTCAGATCACTTCGCTCGTTCACTCTGCCTCACACCTAATCAGTTGCAAAGTTGAGTGCATCCAAGAATTTCACCAGGAGCGGCTAAATTGCTGCCTGGCGAACAACAGCGTCATTTTTTTACACCAGAAATGTCAGTAAATATTTCACATGTAATTCTCACGGGAGTGGATAGACTGTCAGTACCGGAAAAAAATGTCGCTGCCGGTATCGGCAAAAAAATACCCTGCCGGAAACGGAAAAAAAGTTTTCTACCGGTATAATATTATTACGTTACTTTATCCTTCGAGCGCTCGCGCGGGCGGCAGATTAGCCGCCTTTTCAGAAAAATGCTCGCATTTGAAAAATCAGGTCATTGGACGCTTCCCTCTCTAGTTATGCTCTCTCTAGAAAATAAGACGTCAGATTTTGAAAACACAAATTTTTGATTTTGTTTCTTATGCTTGTAACGCAGTTTTAAAATATATTGATTATGTTTAATCGTATGCCTTGCGAACGCTGGTTTGATTTTACTTGGCGCGAGCGCTCGAAGGTTAGAAGCTGTTGCTCATGGTGGTTCGGAATCCATCTTAAACTGTAGGTCTTCCTCCCATCACCAAGTAAGTGTGTCGGCTGTGTGTAAAGGGATAGGGAAGCGGTAACAGAAAAATGTAAACCCTTAAAAGACACATTAGAAGCCTCCATTGGGAGTAGTGTATTTAAAATTTGAATAAATTCAAATTGTACTATTTATAATTAAAATCGTTCGAAATTAAATAACTTGAAGTCGACATTTTTTTAATTCAAATATTTTTCACTCCGAAGCGACTTAAATTTGACAATTTAAAATTAAAATCTGAATTGAAATTGATCAGACAAATTTTCCTTTCATCAAAGAATAAATTTACCGTCATTCTCACGAAAGAAAATAAAAATATTTTCAATAATTATAAACCTTCAAAATAGAATTGTTCTAAAAAAATTCAAAATGATGCAATTTTAAATGCGAAAGATTGAAAATGAAAAAAATGCTACTACAGAATGTTGACAATTGTATGAGTCCGGAATTGGATTATAACTTTTTTTTATTGTCAAATCCTTCGATGTTTCTATTATTTCAAGTGAAGTTTACGTGTTAAATTTTTTTTTTCAAATTAAACTGACAATTAAACTTTTTTAAATTCAACCATTTACACTCCATTATCCTGCTTCTTCTCCATAATCCTCCCTTCCATCATTACCTATAATTTTCTCTCAATTCCCTTCCCTTACTTCTGCTCACTTCCCCTACTTTCCCCTCAATTTCCCCTAACTTACCGTACTCCCCGTTTCCTCATTTCCTCCTCTCTCATTTCCCACCCCTTCCATTACTTCCCCTCCCTTACTTCCCCTCTTTTTCCCTATCACCCTTCCCTCATTGCCCCTAATTTTCCATACACTATTAAAAAAAAGCATTTATAATTATTATAATTTTAAATCAGAAACCTTTATAAATTATGAAATTTTAAACTAAATATCTTCGACTTTAAGCTTTTTAAAAGAAGAACCTTTAGTTTAAGGGCCTCGAAAATTAGGCTATTTCAGAATTGCCCATTTCGAAATATAATTTCAAGCCTAAATTATATAATCATCATCATTCTATAAACATCAAAGTGATTAGATAGATATTTATAAACTAAAAACTGGGATTTTGTGCAAAAAAATTACTGTTTTATCCACAGTTCAAAATTGAAGAATTTCAAATATTGTGAATCTTTAAAGTTTATTCATTCTAAAAACTATAAAAATCATATGCTCTCTGATAGGAAACTTGAAAAATTAATGAATTCAAACTTGAAGCGTTGAAAATTGAACAATCCCAGATTTGGTTAAGAACTGAAGCATTCTTGAATCAGGGATGGAAAACTAAGTCCTCGAAAATGATTAATTTTCAAATTTTGCATCACGATTTTTAAAATTCAATCATTCCAATCTAGAGTGCAAAATTAATAAAAATAGGTGTATTTTACCGCAATTCTACTGGGGGCTATTCACATTTTTTTTTATAGTAGTTGCTCTTAGTGGTACCCTGCGGTGGTTGTTTAACTTTTTTGAAAATTATATATATACAGATAAGAAGAAAAATATCACAGATAGTTATATTAGATGCAGCTATGCTTGACCTTATGCGACTATGCGAGAAACGAGAAATGGTATATTTCGATAGTGTAATTGGTTAATGCACTGACGAACCCAGGCCGAGATAGATTTTTCTTGTTTCTCCATAAAAATCATTAGCAATCATCAAAATTAACATTAGAAACTATTGTAGATTATCATATATAATTTTCAAGAAAATGTATCGGAAGGTTTCGTATGATGTCCACGTATCAGCTGAAATCTTATCTCACATGCAACAAGCGTCGAATTCAACACTTTTGTGGGGATAGATAAACATACATACATATATAAACTATATAAATCCCTGAGGTGGTGTATTTTTTACACCCTTATCCAGGGTGATCGAAATTGGATGACCTAACGCCTGAATAATCGACGACGTTTTGTCAGACTGCTGGGACTCCAGGGACTTCACTCTAACGAGGTGTCACACCCTTAAAGCTCGACACGTGGGTATATTATATTATATCAAACGACGAATCTTACATCTGACACGTACACGAGTAACGACAAAACTTCTCAGGATGGATTGAGTGCCAAGTTCCCGCTACCCTTTTTACAAAAATTTCGAATAAGAGAAAAAGAAGGAATTTATTACCATCTCACAAGATTGCAGACTTCACACAACTTTTTACAAGGTAGATCAACTGTGAACCAGTAAGTTGAATTTTCAACCAATTATTATGATTTTTCATCAAAAAAGTTCAATTTCAACCTAACAGTTGAATTTCCAACCACACTTGTAATAGAGAAATTTTCATTCAAAAGAAATTAATTTTCAACCACAGAAAAACAAATTTGAAACCAAAGAGATAAACTTTTAACCAAAAAAAAAAAAATAAACTTCTAGCGGCGAAGTTCATTTTTAAAAAGATAACTTTTTTACTAAACAATTATAAAATTTCAAGAACAATAGAAAATTTAAGTTTTCATAACAAACAAAATTGAATTAGTTGAATTTTCCAAAAATAAATATAGATTCTCAACA
Source organism: Andricus quercusramuli (assembly GCA_932178445.1). Taxonomy (NCBI): domain Eukaryota; kingdom Metazoa; phylum Arthropoda; class Insecta; order Hymenoptera; family Cynipidae; genus Andricus; species Andricus quercusramuli. Next base: position 266,992 of record CAKNXH010000171.1, on the reverse strand, counting down.
AAAAAATCTAATAGTTGATACTTCAACTAAAAAAGATTTCAATTTTAAATCAAAATCAGTTGAATTCAATCAAAAAGACGAATTTTCAATAACACTTGAATCATTATATCATGCAGATCAATTTTCAATGATAGAATCAAATTTTCAACCAAAAGCTATAAGTTCAGGATCCAAAATATAATAGTATACATTTCAATTAAAGAGAGTTAACTTTTAACCAGAAAAGATAACTTCTGCCAAAAGATGAATTTTCAATCCAAGCAGACAAACTTTTTATTCAAATAGGTTCTCCAAAATAGTTGAATTCTCAAGCAAAAAGAAGACTTCAACAAAAAACAGTTGAATTTTCAATTAAAAAGTTCATTTTCAGCCAAAAGAGATGAATTTCAAACCATGAATATACACTAGAGTACCTCTATAGAAGCTGTCTCGGGGGTACCCTTAATCAACAAAGATGCTATAGAGGGACTCTCCGAACCGTTTTTCTTCTCCTTCTTGCTTGTGGCTTCTTATAACACCGAACCGTAAACATCGCAACTCCGCTGACCTTAAAAACGCATCCCTCTCGTCCCCTTGGACCGCTTTATCTGTTATAGAGGGAACTGCTATAGAGAGATTCTATTGTAGTAGAAGACTTGAAGATTGAAAATAATTGAATTTCAACCAAAAAAGGTCCCTATTTCAACAATAGATGTATTTTAATTCAAAATGAGAAATGTCAACCTAGAAAGACGAATTTTTAACCTAAATGTTAATTTTTTGACCAAAAAGATCAATTCTTAACGAATAAATGCGATAGAAGATATTTTAACCAAAAAATATTGTAATTTAAAATAAAAAAAGTTGAATTCAACCAAAAAAGAAAAAATAGTTTCTTTCAGTCAAAAAAGACAACATTTTACTAAAATGGTTAACTCCTTAACAAAGAACATATTAATTATCAACAAAACACTAAAATTTTTAACAAAGACGGATAAAGTTTCTACTAAGAGATAAATTTTGGAACCAAAAAGACGAACTTTCAACCAAACAGTTAAATTTTCAACCGCAGCGGATAAATTCTCAACAAAACAGTTGAATTCTTAGTCAAATTATTGAATTTTCGAGTGAAATAGTTAAATTTTTAACCAGATAAGATGATTCTCCAACAAAATAGTTCAAGCCTTTTTGACGAAAAAGGTGAATTATCGACGAATAGTTGAAAAGAAGTAGGTTATCCGACGGGCAAGAGTAGTCACATTCTACGAATTTTGGGTCGCTCAATCCGAATCCAAGGTCTGAATTTTGTCATCACCCTCAGGTTTTTTTTCTAACCTCGAAAAACATCGTTTTCTTATACTATTTTTGCATTAAAAAATATGTAAAAAAACGTGTTTTCTCTCAGTCTCGACCACGTTTTCGGATTCAGCTGCGAAAAATACATAGAAATTGTATTTTTTGTCCGCTGGGCCTAATACTTTGTGATGGGGGTGGGGATGCACAGAGAAAAATGCCGTGAAACCTTGCTGAAAAAAATTTGATTTTTCGCCAAACCAGAGTACTGACACAGCTCGAAAAACTTCGTTTTCTGGCTATTTTTTCATTGAAAAAAGTGTACAAAAAATGTTTTTTTTTTTTAATTTTGACCGCAAATTCGGATTCAGCGGCGAAAAATACATAGAAACGGTCCTTTTTGGTCCAGTGGGCCCAATACTTTGCGGTGGGGGTGAGGCTGTACAGAGAACAATACCGTAAAACCTTGCCGAAAAAAATTTGATCTTTCGCCAAACCGGAGTATCCACATCCTATGGATTTCGTGTCGCTGAATCGGAATCCATAGGATGTGACTTCTCTGGTTTGGCGAAAAATCACATTTCTTCTCGGCGAGGTTTTACGGCATTGATTTCTATGTAGCTCCACCCCCAAAGTAAAGTATTGGGCCCAGCAGACCAAAGAAGACCATTTCAATTCCTTTTCCTATTTTTCAATGCAAAAATAGCCAAAAAACGTTGTTTTTGAGGTTAGAAAAATACATGAGGGTGATGGCGGAGTTCTGACCTTGGATTCGGATTCAGCGATCCAAGATCCATAGAATATGTCTATTCTTGTCCATCAGACAACCTACTTTTTTGGGAGGTTGTGCTCCAACATCAAAGTTACCATCCTGAAAGGTTCCTGAATGATCACATGTTACCAGAGGAATTGTTACTTGTATGTCAGTCTCCTAGCAGGTAACGGCATAATCGCCGTAGCTTACTAGGGAGGCTTGTTTGCAACCGTTCCCTGTCAGACTAGTAACATGGTGGTAACAGCCGGCAGCGATCTTACTGGACGAAAAACTTCTTGCGCATGCGCAAGGAATAGGCATTAATTGGCTCTGTGATTTCCCGCACAATTTAAAAGTGCAAACGTAAATAGCTTCGACCTTGATTTTGGAATATTTTGTTTATATTTTTGAATAATTTAAACATAATAATAATTATACTTATTTTGCATAGAAAGAATTTATTACAATATCAATATTTTACTTAGTTATTTAATTTTCATTTATACATATACATTTTGGGTCTAATCTCTAATGTAATTTATTTTTCTTAAGGGTTCAGCTGATAAATATCTGTTTTTTTTATAAAAGATATCTTCACATATTATTTCACTTTTCTGGAACTTATTTATCGTTTAATTATGTCCCTTTCCAACATTTTTGCAAAAGTATTCACAATTATAATTCCGAAACGATATATATTTTGAGGTTAAGCTGCCATTGCACGTTGCGTTTCCAAACATCACTTTGTTACAAGCATGTGATTACAATGGCGGGATAGTGTTACCTGCTTCGCTTGTAATTTTTTACTACTTTGAGTGGGAAATATATTGTCACTGGGTGACCAGCAGGGAAGTCATCAGTGACTGGTTTTCTGAATCTTGTTACAATTATGTGACTATTCGGACTAGTAACTGTGTTAGCTGGGAATCAGATAATATTTTTTTTTAGTGCAAAATGGCCGACTTCTATTAAGTCCTTTTCGAAGCTGTTTTTTAGGGGCTCCGCGGCCTGACAGCATGTTAGCAGTCGAATTTTTAGTAGTAAAATTCGTATAAAAATGCTCATAAAATAAAAAGTTTCAAATTTATCATAAATTCCGTATGTAATTCTCTGCGAAATGCAATTATAAAGATGTGGTTGGAATTTGAAGTCGATCGAACAAAAATTGTTAAAGTTATTTGTCAGGCCGATTTGAAAAAAATGCGCTCAAAGTTTCACATACAAAAGCAGAAAGCAACCTAACAGCGTTCTTTCAACGGTTTTGCTGGCAATTGAAGTTGCTCCATAAGTATATTTTCGTGCATGCCTTTCTAAAATCAATTAATGGTTAGTCAAGCTCAATGGGCTTGACTCACGAAAATCAGAGTATGAACACGCCACACTTGGCCTCACGATATACGTTCAAAATTTGTAAAAAAAAAATGTTTGCTATAAATCAAATAGTATCTTATTTTTATGATGTTAAAGGATCGTTTCAAGCGAAAAAAATCGATTCTTTGAAAATTCTACTGTGGCCATACCCCTTAAGTGAAAAACGAGGAAAAGGGAGGTTTCTTGAAAACATAGGAAAAGAGAGATATATTTTGAAGAGAAGCGGCGAAGAGGGGAAAAGGGGTATTTGAATCTGTGATAATGAAAATGTGGCTCACGTCACTTGCGGTTCATTTTCATGCAATGCGGTTGATTTCCATTAAAAGTGCTCCCTATATTTTAAAAAGGATCTGATTTAATTTGACATGGGTTTACCACCTTGTTTTTCCAGCTGGTTTGAGAATGTTTCTCTCATAATTGACAATACCAGAACCGTCATTGTGGTCTGTGTATGACAATCTCTGTCGCACAATTCGACCTGAATCACTGATTCGACCCAATCATTTTCCACACCGGCTGCTATCACGTGTATAAGGCTGCGTTCACATTACCACTGTGTATTCGCACTACTGACTCGCGCGGCCAATTAAGTGCAAAGCAATTGTTTCGCGATACGTGGATTCGCGTAAATGCGGGAAACAATGTAAATTTGCGAGTGTTCATGCGAGTAACTGACCATACGCAACGATAATTCAAAACCCATTTCGCCTCTTGATTTCGCCTATTGTTACAGTAAAAACGTATCATCTCATACTTCTAGAGAAAAATCGCTACATAATAATCTTCAAATTTATTCATTCAATTTGTCCACATTGAACCTCGTACGAGGGTAGAACCACCTTCTTGTCCTCCTCCTCCTTCTCGCAAGTTTTCGCTCACTTAACGCGTGCTTTTGTCTCTTGCTTTTTTTCCTACAAACCAGTTTGACAGTTTATTAGTATTAACCATGTGCGAATTCTTGAATGGAAGTTGAAAATGACTGCCAGTGGACGTGGCGAAATAATTTTAGCATGGAAGCATAAGATGAAAATACATAAAAATATGATTACGAGGAGTTAGAAAATAAATAATAATAATTAACTTCATTGCTCGTCATCTGTTCAAAATTATGGAAACCTTCCTTTAATCAAAATGTTTCGAAAGTCACTTCGCTATTGGGATCTGAAGTCCTGGGTGCGCTAATGTCGCGAACTAGCGAAAGCAGGTAGCATTTTTAAGTTGCATCTCAATTGTTCTTAAAAAAAAAAACTTTACCATTGTTTTCACACTTTAAGCTATAATAACCTCTAATAATTGCATATAGGAAAAATATTCATTTGAAATATGCAAAAAATATGAATTATAGACGTTCGGAAATGAAATGCGAGTTCTAACCTAACTTTTAGGTTAGAATTTTTAGGTGGTAAATATTCCATGTATAAATTGGTAAAAAAGTATTTCAAGTTCATTTTTATCTTACGATTAGTAGATTGAAGCTTATAATGTGTTGAAACTCATATCACATTCTAAAATAATCGTTTTTTTTTTGACAAAAATTGTTTCAACATAAAACGAAAATTCCACATGTAACTCTTCGTATCCGATAAATGGTTATTGCTTTTATTCACTAGTCGTTTTGAAATATGCAAAACAATAACAAAATTGTTTCTGAGTACAAATTGAAATGCATCTTGAAAATTCTACCTGGTTTCGCGAGTTCAGATTTTGGCCGCATTGAAAAAATAGATGGCTTATTGTAGCGCAGCGGATCCCAATATTGACTCGGATCTTTTTGAAATTCAATTTTATTTTTATTTCTGCATATTTTAACATTCGGTTTGAATAGGAATATTTAATCCTCATATTATATCGACTCAACAATCATTTCAAATCGAATTGAGGATCATTTAAAATTAGATGCAGTATTGGGGAAGTCCTTAAAAAAAGGAACTAATGACAGCTACAGTTAATTCTTGAGTATAGTAATTTCTTACATTTTCACTCAGTGAGTAAAGTAACTTGAAATTCCATCAAAGTTCCTTTTTTAATAAAAGAAAACATATGTTGCATATTTAAAATGTTATACGAATTTCCTAAAAATAAATCAACGTTGTCATTTCTACTATTCACAATAGAAGAATTTGTCATTGAAAATGTATATAATTAAATAAATTCCAATTTTAAATCTTGAAAATGGAACTATTTAAAAAAAGGCATTCGAAATTGCATCATTTTTTACAAGCAAATTTTCGAAATAAAAATATTTCGAGAAAAGAAACGTTAATAATTACATATCTTTAAAATGACAATCTGGAATATTGAATAATTTTCAATTCAATATTTCAAAGCCTGGCCATTTTCAATTGTAACAATTCAAAATTGTAGCACATTGAATTGTAGATCTTTACAAGTATAAAGCTTTTCAGTTTAAATTTTACAATTAGGAATTCGGCTAATTTCAAGTTTTACAATTGAAAATTATTAAATTTTGATGATTCATATTTTCAATTTTATCAATTTAGAAGATTTATAAATGAAAACTCTAGACTTTTGATCTTGAATATCATCACCATTTGAGACTTCTTATTTATACAGTTTTAAAATTGAAGAATTTTGAACACACTTTGAACCAAATGGTTACATTTTATATCTTCAATTAAAGAGATACATTTTTAACTGAAGTGATGAATCTTCAGACAAATAAGTAACTTTCCAACAAAGTAGTTCAAATTTTAACCAAATATTTGAATTTCCATCCAAAAAAAGATAAATTTCCAACGAAAAATATATGAGTTGAATTTTCAATAAAATAGTTGAATCCTCAGCCAAAAAAGATTTTAATTTTGAACCAAACATTCGCAATTATTATTTTTTTTAAATGTCTACCGAACGAGATGAATTTTCAAACTAAAAAGCTGAGTTTTCAACAAGTTTGTTGAATTTACTACCAGAAAAGATTTTTCAGTTCAGAATAAGAAAAAATTTGAGGCAAATTATAATTTGAAGGAAAAAATAATTTTCAATACGAAATAAAAATTTCGAATGAATAATTATTATTATTTTTTGTTTATTTGCTTTAAGATTATATAAATATAATTTTCCTAGTTTCCTTGAGACATTTCAAAATTTTAGACAAAATTTGCGTAGTTTTAGAGATACTCAAGATATTTAACGCTAGGTCAAAATTTAATAAGATTTTACGGATGTACGGAAAGCTCTTAGAATTCTAAAATATTTTTAATCTCCTAAAAATTCCGACAATTCCTATATATCTTTTAAGCAGACTCACATAATTCCTGAAATTGTTTCAAATACTTTCCTAATGTTTGATAATCGTTTTGAATATTCTCTTTAAATCAAGTTTGAATAATAAAGAATCTTTTTGAATATTCCCAGGAATTTGAGGACGTTTATTCAGTATATTAAAACCTTTTAAAATTTGAAAAAAAACTTCGAATTTCATTTCGATATCTTCAAAATCTAAATTTCCATTTATAGTTTGCGAAATTTTCTATTATTTTTTAATTTTTTAAAAAACTTCTAAATATCTTTTGAACTGATTCGACTTTTTTTTTTAAATTATGAAAAAATACTGTAAAATCAAACAAATTCTCCTCAAATCTTCCAGATTCTTTTTTTATTGTTTTGGACATCTTTTGGAATGTTCTGAAATCTTTTGGAATATTCTCTTTAAATAAATGGTGTCAAACAAAAAATCATAAAACATTTTCCGAATAATCTTCAAAAAAATTTCTCATTCACTTAAAATCCTTCAAAATTCGTAAAAAATTTCTTAATTTTGTGTTCGAAACCTTTAAAACTAAATTTTGTTCTAAATGAAGTTATTTTTGCATCCTTTCAAAACTTCTAAATATTCGAATTTTTTTGAAAACTTTTTAATCCTCAATAATAAAAAAATTCTTGTTCTAATATCTTTTGCATTCTTTTCCAAGATATTAGGGAATCATTTGAAATCTTCTGAAATAATTTCAGAAAAATTTTACGTTAACTTTTCGAAAAATAGAATAAAATTTTCCCAGGGATCTTAAAATAAATTTTATCATCTTGAAACCTTCAAAATGCTTGAAAAGCTTTAAAATTTCATCTTACGTTAAGAACAGAATATTGTTGCCTTTCTTATTAAAGAATAATGTACGACAAAAAATTTATCTTTTAGAAATAAATTTCTAGAACTAAAAGGCCTTACCTGGGAATTTCGATTTACAAAACTCTCGAAAATTCGAAGGAACAAACTGAAACAGCCATTTGAAGTAATATTCACTCAGTATATAACCAATCAGGTAGTCAGCAACACTAATTGCGAGTTGTCGGATAATTCTGTTCTGCCTCCTTTTTTAGATACGATAGTTAGTCAATCAAAATAAGAAACATGTTATAAGTTTCCTATTTTCGCTGGTCTCTATATACAATTGAAAATCTGAAAAGAAAATGTACCATTAAAATTCCACGTTAACCACGAATCGTAGCCCTTTAAAAATCCACCCCTTCCAGTCAGTTATTCTCATGTTAAACACTTGAAAACTAATTAGTGCACATAAGTACTCGAATTTTGCCAGAATTTGAATTTTCACTGAATTTCTTTACATTTATATCTCTATGCAGGTTTTAAATTACGAAATACTCGACTCGCTCTCTCGTAATAGAACACGTGTTTTCGTATTTCGTGCACATTACAATGTGTGGAGGTTCTCGTCGTTGAACGTAGAGAAAGGGTACGAATCCACATTGGTCAGGAGATATATCTACGAGGCAGTGAACTATGCATGAGACATAACCCAGCGCGAAGCTGTGTATGTACTGCCCTATGTTTTTTCTCTCTCTTTCTTGTGCAAACTCTCTCCCATTCGCTCTCTCTCTCTCTCTCGGAAAATTTCTATCTCTTTTGACCCTCATGTTCATCCCTCTACCCCTGCCACGGTTTATCTAACCATCCTTTTCTCCAGCTTGTGCAAGACCCTAACCCACTAGGTTCAACAACTTCACAATAGTCGACTATCTCCATCCTCTTCACTCACCCCTCTTATCGTACCCCCGTCCCATTTTCCCTCTTCGACCTCTTCCCATCACCCCGTCTCGCTGTTCGCAGAATAAACTTTACTTTGTACGTAACTTTAAAATTGATGATCGCACTAGTACATAAGTATATCTGCAGTAAGGGAAGGGGTCTGCAGATTTAACGACTTGGTAGGTATAGAACCTGTAGCTGGAAGCTAGACTGCCTGGGGTGTCATGTAATCACGATTAGTGCGTTACGTATGGGATCTAAATTTTCATCGAGCTCGAAAGTCTGCTTGAACCTAGGCATGGTCTTAGGTATACACTATACATAGTTGAGATGTTTACAGCGAGCGCCGAAGCAAGAAGTATGCTATCGAAGATGCTGGCAAAAACTTGGGCAAAACTTGAAGAAAACTTGGGAAAACGAACTTTATTTTGGAGTATTCGACCGACGAAAAGGCAGAAATGAGGGAAAGAGTTTTCCTTGAGAGTGGAAAGACAAACTTTAATAATCTTGAACATTTCGGCTTTTAGAAGTTTTGTCAACGAGTAATTAGCGAAAGTCGGACATCATGGTGGGCAAAAAAAAAAAGAAGATATTTTTTTGCTGTCTCACCCCACTATTTTCTTCTATTTCGTTTTTTTCTCATTTGATTCAGAATACTGTGCTTAACAGTGAAAAACTACTCTCTGTGGGGGGTTGAAAGTTTATAGTGTGCTTTTATTTATACATCTCAGACATTTCCAACCTTAAATGATTAAAACTGTGACCTTGTAAGAGTTTATATGTACGTCGTTAATAAAAAACAACCATAATTTTTTTTAAATACCCCTTAGAACGATATTTATCTTCTTTCGCAGTTCTTCATATGATATCTCAAGAGAATATTCCCTGAGTGACTTCAGAAATATCGCATAAATATTGAAAATTTGTAAAAATAATTTAATGATAGTTCAATATCCCTTATCAAAAAATGGTAAAATATCGTATTTTTGAATGAAAAAAGCACATTATGTGTGTTTTTTCACTTTTAAAGTTAGTATTCTAAACACAATCAGGGTAAAATATTCATATTCAGTAATTCTTACCCTCATTTTATTTCCATACTTATCTCTTTTACTTAAGCCATTTCTCGTTTTCACACAACAATTTCAGTTTTTAGCGTTAAAAGGCCTTGGACTACGAGTTAAATCTTGTTTTATTGATAGATAAGAAATTGTACAATCAAATTCTTTTCTTTTTTCATTCTGTTGGACTATATTCTATTTCAATAACTTAATGGCCTCGGATCGAATAGAAGGCTCAAAAGAAGCCGCGTTAGCCGCATAAAATTACACGAAAGTCACATAAATTGCCTTAAAAGCGCAAAAAATTCGCATGAATTTGTTTAATATAGTGCAAAAAACAGTATCAGGCACTGAACGAAGGAAATAATATCTTTCTTCGTTTCAAATTTATTTTCGATAATAGTGTTTCTTCACCAGCGATAGTTATATTGTGCTTGATGTTATTTTCTTCGTTAAGGTGGTGCTGTATTATTACTACGTATTGTGAGAATAATACTTTTTTTCTTAATTTTAGTGTGAGAAAAAATTGTATTTGCTTAGGAATACAGATTATATCACTCTGATTGATTCTTGAATAATTTTTGCACAATCGAAATTAACTCTAAAGTTGAAACCATCTTTTAACAATAGTTATGAGAAGCTTAAAATCTTTCAGAAATGATAACAATAACTACAAAAATTAGGAATGAAAGTTTTCGAAGAAAAATAAATAATTTCCAGAGCCAGAGCGCTTTAGAAGCCAAGATAGAAAAATTGAAATTTTCCTCCATGCCGAAATTCAAAATGTTCTAAAACATTCCCTACTGGTTGTACAAAGTTGGAAATCTTTCATAAAACGAAATAATAACTACTCGCATCTAATGAAACTTTGTTTGAAGAAAAAAAAAATCCCAGAGCCAGAGTGCTTCACGGGCCAACATAAGGAAAGCGGAATTTATCCCACAACTTGAATATGAAAATTTTATAAAGCATTCTTTACTATTCTAGGACATTGTAAATCTTCTTTAAAGGGAAATAATCTCTACCTAAATCTAAAAAAACATTGCTTGTACAGAAAAAATATTCCAGAGCCAAAGTGCTTTAGAGGCAAACATAGGGAAATTGAAATGTTTCCTCACGCTGAAATTTAAGTTTTTCTTAAGCATTTCCTACTTGTTGTGGTAAGTTGGATGATTTTAAGAAATAAGAACGATAATAACTACTCGAATTCAAATAAACCAGGTTCGAAAAAAAAATGTCCAGAGGCAGAGCGCTTTAGAGGACAACATAGGGAAATTGGAATATTTCCTCACGGTGTAATTCAAGTTTTCATGTGACTCCGGTGCATTTCCGCATTTTTACACGGCAGCGTAGAGTATCGTTGATGCAGCGGAAGATCATTCTTCACATCAAACTCCGTTGTATCCTAATGTACAACATTTCGATACTGTACGCTGTCGCAACAAAACTTGTAAATGCGTTGTCGTCACACTCGTCGAGTAAAGACCATCATTATGCGCCTCGACGCATAATATATTATTCTATAACATTCCCTGCTGGTTGTAGAGAGTTGTGAATCTTCCATAAAAAATTAGTATCTACGTAAATCTACAGAAACACTTTTTAAAGGGAAAAATATACAATTTCTAGAGCCAGAATGTCCTCCTATTCCAAAATTTAAAATGGACAAAAACATTCCCTGTTGACTAACTTTGAAATAAATGTGTTTAAAGTTTTTTAACTTAATGTAACGTTATAAATATTTCAACTTCTCGCTTTTAACCAATTCTTGAACAATGAGAAACGCTTTCTGAAGAATACTTCAAAAAGTGCCGATCATTTCCAGGTTTAGCCGTCACCATGTTCTTGCAATTTAAAAGAATAAAAACTTCAAATATGGATTCGTGCAATTATCAATTTTGAAAGTTTCAATCTGCCCTTGGTTTATTCTCACCGATTAGGATGAACACTATGGACTTGGGGAAAAAATTCCTTTGATAAACTACCTTCGAAGCATTTTAAATTGTTAACCTTATAAACTCGCGCAAATTAACAAAATTGCATCATCCACATATGCTTCATGATGACTAATTTTAGGATTATATCATTCCATTTTGATGAATCGCGTAAAACGAAATTTGTCATCAGTATGATTAACGAGTCGGTGGCAATTATTTACGCATTTCAGTAGCATGCTCGTTCGTCTGTACTCGGGTCGGAGTTTATTGATCTCGGTGGTTTTCGTCCAAATGTAATATCGGACATTTGACAAAGTGGCAAAGTCGGTACTCTTAATGAACGTCGATTATACCGTCATACTGGTAATTTACGAGAAAAATCCAATACCCAGATTTGCGAATAGAGGATAAAAAGATTGATGATAAAGGAGAAGAGGAGAAGAGGAAAAGGAAAGATGAGGAGAAGGCTTGCGATGGAGCTTATTTATAAACACGGTTAGGGAAGGAATAAAGCTCCCGCGTTCATGTTTTCTGAAGAGGAAAAATCTGCTCGAGCTTAAAGTTTGCTTTGGTGTGTTCTGCTTGGTGTGGTGTATTTGCACGTTCTGTGTTGATATCTTTCTTATGCGGCTTAAACTCTATTTCATAGTTGAAGTGGAGTTTGAATTATATTCCTGTTGCATGTTTTCTCAAAGGTTTGGTAACAGCGTTAACTAGCTCACTTCACAAACTCATAAGGCAACAGAAAATCATTTTGCTAATACCACTAGGAAAACAATTCTCTAGAGAAACAGCACCTCGGAAGGAAGTCAAGGGTTCACTCGAAATATTATGAATCATCTTGTGCGCCTTGATGCATTCTAAACCGACATAAAAGCAGTAGCGACAATTCGGTATACGGTTTTTGTTGTAGTCGTAAATTCTAGTGAATTCAGTGAGAGAGGATAGGGACATCCATAAATTACGTAACAGCTTTTTGGAAGAAGGAAGTCCGTCAAAATGTTACGATCTGTTACACAGAAAAAACTGGAGGTTCGGTAATGTTGCGGCCGGAATAAAAATTTGTATTCTTTAGAACTGAGACTCCAATAGAAATCTTATTGTGGGTTCCTTTTTAGTATCTTGATATCCGACAGATGGCAAAATAAACAAAATATCTGCAATCGGTTGAATTTTCAAGCATAACCTTGAAAACTGTCACATCTCATGTCCATTATAATCCTTCCAAGAATGACTAATCTCTATATTCGAAGGATGTCATATTCGGTTCCTTTCCAGCAAGAGGGGTTCCTTTTTCTTGCAGTTTCCTTGAAATAAGAAATCGGTTCTAATAGAAACCACAGTTTTTTCTGTGTGCGCCGGGGGGGGGGGGGGGGGCAGGGGTGAAAATCAGTACTGTCACGTAATTCTCTCAAAAAATAAAACTGATATAATATCCATGTATAGAAAATAATAGTATATTACCACTTCCGGAAAAATCGTTCAACATTTCATAAGTCTATCTGGTTAGGCTGAGATATTCCAAAAAATTCCGATGTGTTTCAGAGAGTTTTCAAGATTTTCAAATATTTTCAAGGATTCCAAGGAATTCAAATAGATTTCATGATATTTCATAAGATTTCACGGGAGTTCAGTAATTTTAAAGGTTTATAAATGCTTCAAATAAGATATTTTAAGGGATCATCCAGGATTTTGAAGGGTTTCATTTGAAAAGTCAAGCGTTTCATATTAAATTTAGTATGATATCCTCTTCTGAGATCATTTTTGGCTATGAAGTCTGTTAAAATATTATATTTGCATGTTTTGTGTTCTATTTTAAATGTTTATTTCATTAGATGGAGGAACAAATTTGGACTTTCAGGAGGCGGTTGTTCATTTTTGTGACGTCACAATGGAGGGTTCAAGTTTTATGTGATGATACGTCACAAAGAAGGTTAGGGGTGAAAAAATAGTTCCAAATAGAGTGGCGTAGTTTTTTAACGGACCTCGTGAATAGTCGCAAGCAGCCTAAGATTTGCAACTCGCTCAAGAGTGTGGGATTCGATTATAACGGGATATTAACCGTAACGAAGCGCGACTTGCAAGCTACTTGGTATCGGGAAAGCAACATCGTATTTGGTAGGTTCAAGGTAGGTATAGGAGCTACCTATCTGGCACGATGCGCCAAGCTTTAGAGAGATGGTATATCAGAGGAACACGGCAGTATTGACAAACATCTTCATTAGCTGCTATTGCTGCAGTGTGTCTGCTTCTACAAGCATCCATACAGTATATACCCAATACCCATGCCTATTTAGTATACCAATCCTACTCTGAACGCCGATACCTACCTAAATTTCACCGCCATTGTAGACACAGACAGTGATTTGCCCGTATCGCTACTTGATGTGAGTTCGGCAGACACATGTGCGTCAAGTCGACCACGATGCTTCCCTATCAGAACAAACGATTTACTCAACGGACCACTGAGCGAGAGGAATTTCTATGTCTATCAATCTACATCCGATGATAAAGAAACTAATGTGTTTAATTTGTTATTGATATAACCTTAGTTTAACTTATAAATCAGCATATGCATGCTAAACGACGACCAAAGATAGACTTCTGTGTGAACATCTTCGACAAACGTTAGCATATAGTTGAAATCTTAGATTAATCAAAGAATAAATCAGATAAATGTCGAGTGCGTTACAAGGAATAGGGGAAGTCCAGGCGAAGCGAATAGGGTTAGGAAAGTTATACAAAAGCAAGTAAAATATTACAATTGGGAAAAGAATTTTTTTTACACATATTTTCGTATATCGATTATTTGAGAAACAAAAGATTAGAAAAGTGAATCCATCTATTAAAACCCGTTGAATTGAGCGAAGACCACGTGAGAGCAAAGCGAATAAAGGATCACATCAAAATTTCAGTAACTGCAAAGATCTTTTTGTTGTTCTTTTCTGAAAACTTGTAAAAATCTCTCCATCTTTTGCTCGGTTTCTTCACATTTGAAGTGTCTTCTCAAAGTAGCGAAAGGAATGCAACATTTCGTCACCGCTGAGCTAATGGAGTTTACTTTTACACCTCATTCATCGAATTGGTCACACTATTTTCTAATTATGCCACTGATTGCTTCTCCGCTGCAAAAATGAAGTATTGCTTCAGGGGTAGTTTCAGGCATTACAATAGTACTCAGAAAAAACAGTCTCGAGTGGTACTATAATGACACTACTGGTCGGATTCCAGAATCGTTTGTTTTGCATTGAAAATAACAACATGAATTCATCCTATTCAAAAATGGGACACGAAATGAATGATACCGTAAAGAAAGGGATCTCTAGTTTTTACAGTGCACCATCTATGAGAAAGAAGAAAATTTTGAAAACTCAGGAAAAACGGGCACCCCATTCACGTTGCCCAGGCCGAAATTTTTGAACAAAAACTGACAACAAGAGGCACACACCAAAATCAAGAACCTTTTATGATTCAGACGTTGAATCCAACAGTAACGCGAGGACGTAACATTATTAGGATTTGGAAAACAACAACACAATATAAATAAAGAATTAACTGTGCTATGTACCGTAGAACATCATCGAAATTTCAAAATTCTTTGCAGAGAGACGTAATACCGCTTGCGAAGCATTATGTCTGAACTCTCAATACTGAAAGTAATGTATTCCGATTGCTTTGAAATTCTAAGAGTTTGTTCATACACGATGGAAGTTCAAACATAAATTTATAGACATTTACGAAATCTCTTTCCGAACTATAGTGGGTGAAACTTTTCATCCACAGGTCAAAACAAGTTTTTTCAAATGGACATAACTTCCTTTATATGGATGCGAATGGAATTTTTAGAAGTAATTTCTGAAGGAAGTTTCACGTCTTTCCATCCTATAAAATGAATGTTTAATTTTTTCATTTCTCAGAAAAACCTTGGTCACGCGCTTGGACTGCCTGGTCAGTAAAGCCGGTGCATCGACTGTCGCTGGTTAATTTGAGAAAATTTTTTTTTGCGCAGAAACTTTCCAAAATATACGTATAGTGATTCTAGATGCATTGCAAAATTTATCAGGTGAGGCAAATTTTCCAGTAATAGTGATGGTGTCAATAATCGTGAACCTTGATTATAATTGGAATATTTGTAACGTTCCGCAAGGAATGAGTTCATTTTCACGATCAAAGTTTGTTGTGATGATTCTATGAGTGATACTCAAATTAACGTGTAGTTTAAGCGATTTAAAAGTACTTGCACTTCAGTAGAATGTGGCCCTCGCTCTAGTAGTCCCGCAACGGCTAAAAAACGCCAAAATGTGGAAGAGTGCGAGTGTTAACCCTCAAGTACTCGCGTACGCGGCAAAAGGACCGCACTTTTTTTCAAAGTGGCAGCAAGTCTTTATTTCGAATGGAACTGCCCAACGCGCCCCCTGTATTTTCAAGTCAAGCCACAAGACACACGATAGTGACATCGTCGATTTTCTTAAGTCATCCGAACATAAGAGCAATTGAATGCCAAAGTGGAAAGGTGCTTCCTTGCGGACTTTCGCCACGGCGCGGCAAAATGAGTGTGAGTACATATTTTGTATTTATGTCCATGGTTTTCGGATGGAAATTTATCGCTGAATTGAACGGAAGTAATCACGTTTTTTTTAGCTTCTATAGTTTTCGAGATATAGGTCTCGGAATAAAAAAAAACGCGTACCGCGGCCGTTCGCCACAGCGCGAGTGGTAGTGTGACTCCACAAGGCGCGGGTACTTGAGTGTTAATTAATGGGAATTTTGTTTAACAGTAAGAAAGGTAAAGGAAGACCTCGGGATTTCAAAAGGTATTGTTCCAGAAGATCTCAGCCAAGATTTTGGAAAGAGCCGCGAGGCAGCTAAATTCAGTCCACCGTTGCTGACGGAAGACCAGAAGAATTATCGAGTGGGGGTCGCCCTAGGCAATTTGGAATCAATCAGAAGCAACTCGGAAATGTTTAAAAAATTGTCATTACTGGGGATATATCATGGGTTTGGGGCTATAACCCTGAGACAAAGCTCTCAATCTTCGTAGTGAAAGACACCTGGATCCCCGAGATCAACGAAAGCGCGCTAGTTGGAGCAACATGAAGGGAATGCTCACTACTTTCTTTGACCAGAAAGCTTTTATGCACCATTAGCACGCTCCAAGATGTCAGCTGGTAAACAAACAGTATTACTTGAAGTTCTGCAGTGAATACGTTACGCCGTAAGAAGAACACTGCCTGATTTGTGGGAAAGTGGCAACTAAGTCCTGCACCACAAACAACGCACCTGTTTATTTATCGCAGCTTATTCAGCAATTTCTGGCAGAATAGGCCATACACAACTTCGGTAGCACCCATACAGTCCTGACCTGGCTTCCTGTGATTTTCGGCTATTTTCGAAATTGAAGTATTCTCTAAAAAGAAAACAATTCCAAGACGTAGTGCAAATGAAAGAAAATGCGACAAAGCAACGGTCAGCTATTCCGAAACGTGAATATACAGAGTGCTTTAGAAAGTGAAAGAATCTCTGGAAGAAGGATGTGACTTTCAAAGGGCAGTTTTTTAAAGAAAATATCATCATCATTGACCAGAATTAACTCTTACTCCTTATACATCACAAGGCCGCATACTTGCCGGACAGACCTCGTAAAGGCAAGCTCGTGGTCGTGCATATGATAGTTGTCACCTAAATTACAAAGATTCATATTTATTTGCAATTTTAATTGGTTTCATATTGTTCAGTTGCGATTCAAGTTCAGAGGTTTCTGAACTCATTATCTGACAAAAATTAGATTTCTTGTAGAAATTTGGTGAATTTTGAGAAGTTAATCGAACCGAAATCAATTCTAGTTTCTTATGAAATTCGTAGCAGTAATAGACAAATATAAAAAAGTGATTATAAAAATTGGTTCAGTCCCTTATAAGGAATGTTCATGAAGCTCTAAAAATCAATAGAATCAATGTGCTTTTGGTTGAGTAGGTACAGAAAATGAGGCCAGTAAAACTCATTAGCTGTAGAACACAGTTCCAAGTTTTTGTCAGGGAGGAGTTAACTATCAGTTAAATTCAGCGAGCTGGGAAAATCAAGCGAACGTTGAGGTATGAAGTACGGTCGTCATGGACAGAGCGAAACAGTCGAAAAGCCGCGGGGATCGCGGTTGTAAGTTTAATGGCGTTGGACGCACTCGACGGGAAGTCTAATGGAGCGACCGTAGGGCACGCTAACTAATTCGGGGAATGGAAACTATATTAGTCGCAATGGGCTGGATTTCTATCCAGTTGAAGACTCGTACGAATTTATCCTATACTTGTTTGTATCGACAAATGCAATTCGTAACTGGATTATGTAATTTAAGCCTCTTTAAACTAATTCAAACAACCAGAAGGACTTAAAATTTACGCATGCAAAAATATTAGAATCAAATCAATCCTATCAGTAATCCTAATTTTAACAATATAAATTTTTATATTTTGATCTCACAGGGTTGCTAGAGAATCACAATTTCAAAATTCCCTTCAGTACGCTGACTTTTCCCTAATCAATTTTTCTATTTCCCTGACCCTTATTCATTCTTATTCCGGATATAAAAACAACCTTACACATAGGGGATATGTAATGTTAATGCAAAAAATATTTGTTTCTAAATTGATCTTGAAGACACTTAGTGATTCAAAATAATGCAAGAAATTCATGTAATTTAGGAGAATTAGGAGGAATTCAAGGCATTTGAACAAGTTATAAAGAACTGCGAACAGTTAGTTCCAAGAAATTCAAAAGAATACAATGTGAATTCAAAGGAATTCGAATGAATTAAAAGTGATTCTAATACATTCGAAAGAATTTAAATGAAATAAAAAGAATTCAAAATAATTCTAGACAACGCTAAACCAGAAATTCTTAATCACTAAACCTGTCTGCTGTTTGATTTGGCACCCAACGCCGCGTATGCGTACTGAAACGATGGGCTAACTAAAAAAGCAGAACAGTAAGTTTCATAGGCATATTTTTTTCCGTGATTTTTTCTTATTCCGAATTTAAAAATTGTTTAGGAATAAAATTTGAATAGTTTTTGTGAATTTTACCCTTTGGACTTCAAAAAGAGTATTTTTAAACATTTGAAGCCTAAAATTACTCAACTATTGACGGTTGAAGTTGGAAAAAGTTGAAACTTCAAGTATGGATTTATGCAGTTAGAAATTGATCAATTTCAACCAAAATTGATGTCAAATTGTCTAAGCATGAAGGTCCAATGCGAAATTATCCACTTCAGAATGTTTTAAATTAAAACAGCACAGCTTCTGTTCGCATTGAATCTCAATTTTTCAAGTTTTGATGTAAATAAAATTGAAACTAAGTACCGAAATAATGAGAAAAACAGGAAGGAGTACTTAAATGTCGATGAGTCGCATTTATCTTCAAAACAAGCCTCATTTTTCAAAAAAGAGGAGAAACAGTCGCACGATCGGAGCCCTATACAAGCAATGCTCCAAACAAGAAAAAGAAAATTAGTTCCTAATAAATTGGAGGATAAAACAGAATTTCAATTGAAAATTCTCCAGAATGAGCAGAATGGGGATCAAGATATTTCTTATACCACCAATTCAAACAGAATCCTCTCGAGAATCCCTTTCACCAGACAAATTTCTCCATAAAACGGCATTTGGTAAAGAAATCGTTCGTGTTCCTGATGCCTTCATAAATGTACGCATTTCGCCTCACATTTCAGAAAGTGTAATTTTGTGTAAAAGGAGGATTACGCTCGTGTCTGGATTTTTACGGGTGAATCGAACCGTTCCATAAATCGCACGCACGACGTGATTCTCGACATTCGATAATCTTGACATGAATTCCGGAGTTCGGCAGAATTATTTTCTTGTTTCATCTCCCATTCACGAAACTTTTCTCTTTCGATCAGAGAATGAGCAGCAGAAGGGTTGATAATCAAAAATCCTGGGGAATAATTTTGTAACTTTTTGGTACTCGTATTGCAGAGCGAGAAAATTACTTGGCGAGGGTTATGTCGGAGTAAACGGGAGAAAATTGAGGCGCGAAGTGTGCCAAAGAAAAAAGTTGTTAAAATGGTGACGGAGGGGCACAAGGAAGCTGAAGGCTGAATTTTATTCGCAGAGCGCCAGAAGCAGATTGCTTCTTGAGAGAGCCAAAGTGTATTAAAGAATGCAAAATAAATGAACGAACGAAAGTTAGGGAGCAAAAATTACAACCCGGAAAGATCAGAGATTTTGAGAATATTGGAAATTGACAGTGGCCTTCACTTCATAATTTGCAGAGCCTTGAAGTTCACGAGTTTTATTCAAATTCAAAACTTAGAAATTTTGAAAAAATTGACCTTCGAGCCGGAGGTAGGTTAGGTGCCGCCCATAAACTACATACCAAATTTTGGGCTATCTTTGACCTTCTGAGTTGCATTAAAAAACGAATAGTTGAACTTTCGAGGAAAGGAGACGTATTTAAAAAAAATGAGTTGCATTTTTACCCAAACAGATAAATTCATGAGCCAAAAAGACGAATTTTTTTCAGAAAATTAAAATTTTAATTTCCAACCAAAAATATGACTTTAACAAAATAGTTGAACTTCGAAAAAAAAATCTTCCAACCTAATAGTTGAACTTTTAATCAAATAGATAAATTTTTATCAAGAAAAAAATACTTTGCTACTCAAAAAGATGAATTTTTAACAAAATACCCTGACATCGAAATAAAATCTTATGATAACTTTCGAATCACCTACAAGTATAGAAAATAAGCCATCTTTTATTAAACTTAAACTATTTTTCAAAAATTGGTGAGAAGCGACAATACGAAAAAATTAATTACAAAAACTATTGTTTGAGTAATGACCAATTCTGCGGAAGGTGCTCCTGGAACGGTACAATCCAATAATAACTTAATAAGTTTGAAAATCACTTTCATATTTCAGACTTCACACTCTCTTCTCTATTGACCTCATTTTTCATGTTTCAATTTTTCTTTTTCCCCCCGGTTTCTGAAAACTTCCGTTTTTTCTTGTTTTTCTCATTTTCTCGCATTAATGCGAACTGAATTCATAGAACATAATAAGAAAATCCAACGTTTTTTCAATCCCGGTATTTATCTCTTTTGTTTTAATTGTACTGTTTGGTTGGAAATTCAATTATTCTCTTAAAAGTGCAACTATTTTGTTAAAGTGTCATATTTTAAAAATTAATTAATTAATTAATTTATTATTATTATTATTAATTTTTTTATTGATGAGTCATCTTCCTTGGTTGAAAATTCATCTCTTCATGTGAAAGTTTATATATTCGGTTGAAAATGTATTTCCTTTTTGTTGATAAATGATTTTCTTAAATAAAAATGTAACTATTCTATTTTGAGTTGAAAATGTATATTTTAATTGAAAATTGACCTTGTCTAGTTGCAAATTCCATTATGTGGTAAAAGTTCGTAATTTTTTGTAAAAAATTCACCTTTTTGTTGATAATTCATCAAAAACTACTAGAACCACATGACATTGAAATAATAGAACTACTTAGTTTAGGGCTAAACTATTGCAATAAGACATTATGCTCCCGCTGAAGAATAATAATTTACGTTGAAAAATCATATTTGCGGATTGAAAATTGAACTTTTCTGTACAAAATTCATCTTATTGGTGTGAAACTTAAACAATTTGGTACAAATATTCCACTATTTGATTGAAAAAAAAATATTTTGTTCAAATTATACATTTTTTATTGATAATTCAACTACTAGGTTAGAAATTAAATTATTTGAACAAAAATTTATTCAAAATTCAACAATTTTGTTAAAAAAATTAATCTTTTTGGTTCAAAATTCATCTTTTTGGTCAAAAATTTTACTATTTGGTTAAAATTTCGACTATTTCGTTTAAAAGTCAACTATTCGGTAGAAGATTATTCTAACTTGCTGAAAATCGTCTATTTGGTTAGACAGTTATTCTTGCTTGTTAAAGTTTTATCCTCTTAGATGAGAATTCAATATTTTGATGAAAGTTCACTTTTTTCAGTGAAATTTATCTTTGAGTTAATTATTCAAATTCAAACTTTAACGATTCCAGTTTTTGTTCAAAAATTACCTTCTTTATTTGAAAAGGTAACTATTTGGTTAAAAATTTATATATTTTGTAGAAAATTTGTCTTTTTCGTAGACAATTAGTCATCTTGGTTGACAATTCCTCTTTTCTAGTTAAAAATGCAACTATTTGTTTAAAAATTAATTTGTTTCGGTTGCGGCTTAAACATCACGATGAAAATTCGACTGTTCTGCTTGAATTTAACTGTTTTGAATTATGTGAAATGAAAACATTCTTTTGTTATAATACCATTAACTGCATATTAGTTGAGAATTCATCATTTTTGGTTGAAGAAGCAACTGACGGATTTAAATTTTAACTATTTTTTGAAAATCCATTTCGTTTTGGTTGAAGATTCATCTTTTAGTCCAAAATTGATATTTTCGGGTTGAAAATGGAACCGTTTCATAGAACAGTTTTTGGCTTGAAAATTTAACAATTCAGTAGTATATTGAACCATTTTTTGAAAATTCATGTTTTTGGCTGAGGATTTATCTATTGAATAGAAATTTGCCTTTCCTGGTTAAACCGGTTGAAAATTCGTCTTCTGATAGGAAATTCTTTTTTTTTTGTAGGAAAGTCATCTATCTTGGTGGAGAATATTCTTTTTTGCTAAAAATTCAACTTTCTCTAAAAAAATTCGTCTTTTTAACTTGCAAATTCATTCTCTTCGATAGAAAATCTTTTTCGGCTGAGAATTCAACACATTTCGATTCAAAATCTCAGAAATTTGAAGTGTTTGATAATGAATTCGATATGTTTTGTACATTAATTTTCTCAAACAGAATTAATTCCCCTATTTTCGTGAAAAATCACCCCATTCCCTTCGTTTTTAGAGAATTTTGGTCTATGCTATTTTTCCAGAGGCGGGCAGTTATAACTACGGTTCTCAATGAGAGGAGAGTGGGGTTTCAAATCAGTTAAAAATTGGTAACGTAGTTCATAGACATAGACAAACTCTTAGTCGCGTGCGATGTTTTAACTTACCAGCGGCAACACGTGATAAAGAGGGCAAAGGTCAACGGAAACAACGCTTAACCCTGTTTCTTCTCCGCTTCCCTGGGTCCTGTAGTTTCAAGCTGACGTGCCGCGCATCAGTTCTGGCACTTAAAGCACTCGAAAGACAAAGCCGCGAGAAAGTACTCCCAAGAGGACGGCACCGGTCGAGGGCGTCGTGCGCCGTCGGCGGCCCCAAAAACAATGGGACGCTGCGTTTTAAACGCGTCATTGAAAGTTTTCCATTATCTCGTTTGTTCGTTCGCGCCTTGGAGTATCTTTCAGATGCAAAGCGGGAACAAACAAGTACCTACTTAAAAACTAAGAAGTCTTGTCTGAGTAGCCGAAATATCGATTTTTCTTCCAATTTTCTTGAGATAGAATTTTCGCAATTGTTAAAGAAAGAGCATTATCTTCGACTTACAAGCTTTTATTTGAAAGTTTGTCTGAAGAATGTATTAACCAGTTGTTTTGTAGAAAAAACGACCTAATGCTATTTCGAACACTTTTTCCACCCCTCCCCTACTTCCTCACAGATCATCACAATAAAGTTGTTAAACTTTCATTTTCATACCAAAAGAGATGCATTTTTAACGAAAGAGTTGAACTTTCTAGCCAAAAATTCGAATGAAAAATGAAGTTTCAAACAAGAAAGATGATTTTTAATCAAAAAGTTGAATTTTCAAACAAAACAAAAAAATAGCTTGAGGAGCGCGCGAATTTTTAAAGAAACAGCTGAATTTTGAACCCGGAACTTTTCTACCAAAGAGTGTGAATTTTCTTTTCAAAAAAGAGGAACCTTAAATCAGAAAAGACGAGTTGTCAAAAAACTAGTTGAATTTTCGATGAATAAACATGACTTTTTAACCAAAAAGTTAAATGTTCAACAAAATGGTTGGATTTTGAAGCAAATAGTTGAACTTTCAACCTCCGACGATATTTATTTTTATCCGATATCGCTGAATGTTTGACTGAAGAAGATGAATATTTAGCATACAAAGTTGTTGGTTTAGTCAAATAGTTAAATTTTCAGAATTTAGAATTTCAACAAAATAGTTGAATTTTCAACAAAAATATTGAATATTTGAAAAAAAAAAATTTTAACGAAGAATTTCAACTTTCAACCAATTTTTGGGACATCTGATCAAAAAAGAGTAATTCTTGATGAAAAAATTCTGATGAATAGTGGTAATTTAAAACCAGAAAAGATTTCAATTTGGAATAGAAGAAATCAAATTTAACTAAAAAGATAAATTCTCAAAAAAAAATGCAACATTTGATATTCTAAGTTGAAAATAATTTAATTTTAAATCAAAAGCAGTTGAATTAAACCCAAAATAGATCAATTTTTGTCCAACTAAATTAATTCTTGAACAAAAAAGATCGATTTTCAACAATATGATTGAATTTGTAACTAAGGTAGATTTTTTTCGTGAATGTAGAGCAGAACAAGTCAAATAAAAGCTCGTAAAAAATGAAAAAAATTGTTTTCAATTTTAGATTGAATTATGTATTGTTATCGAAAATACGTATGTTTGCGAAGTTACAAGCCGATTCGATTGGTGGAAGTATGTCAAAATCGAAATGCAAGATTTGACTCTGACAAACACAGCCACATATAAAGTAAAATAAAAACTTGTAAATAGAGGAATTCTTTGAAAAAGGAGTAAAGATGGGAATAAAGAAATAAGGGATAAAATGTAAAGTATATATTTGGATGCTTTAAATGCAAAATAAAATAAACAATTTTCATTGTTTCAAGCATTTCAAGCAGTTCCAATTAACAATTATATTTTCCATGTGCAATAGGGTGGCTGAAAAATGCATGGCAAAATTTTTTTTCACACTGGAATCCCCCCATTTTGTTCTAAATTAAAAAAAATAAAATCCCTAATTTTTGTTTTTTCGTTTTTTTTTTATTTTCGCTGCTGTCGGTTTTGAATTGAAGTTTCCTATGTAAAATGCATGGGGAAAAATAACTTTTTTCAGTTTTTGAAATAATTTTTTAGGATTTGAAAAAATGTGACGGGAAAGTATGGAGGCTTGTAAAGAATTATCCAGCGAAGAATTTCATGTATCGAACATATGGGTTTGACACCCCTAACACACCCCCTCGAGTCGCTGAAAACTACCCTCAAAACCAAAAATAATAAAATTATTTATATTGGTCTAGTGGAATATTTATTAACATTGCTTCATTAATTTCCAATTATGTAAATAAATGGAATTTGTTAAATTTTTTTTTCGAACATTTTTTTTTTCCCTAAAAATTAAGAATTAAGACTTAATTGTTGAAACAATAAAGAAAGATTTGCAAATTTCATGGAAAAATGATTGTTCGGACAAATGAAAGGTTGTTGGGAATCAATAATAATTTATTTTTTATAGAATTGGAAAATATTTCTAAATAATCTTAATGAATTCTTTGAAAAAAAAACAAATTTCCAAGAAAAATTATTCAAACAAATGGAATTTGTTGAAAACTTTGCAAATTCATCAACAAATGTTGATAAACATTCCACTGAAGAAATAATAATAAACTTTAATAAAAAAAAGTTTCAAAAGGAAATTATTTGAACAAATTACATTTGTTTGAATGTTTGCAAATTATTAAATTATTGTTAATTAATATTCCACGAGACCAATAGTAATAATTTTTAGGAAAAAAACTAATTTTCGGAAGAAAAAAATTTAAACAAATTCCATTTGTTTGAATACTTGAAAATTAATTAAGCAATGTTAATAAATATTCTACTAGACCAATATGAATAATTTTAGGTGAGAAAAATGAGAATACAGTGCTCAAAGGATCGTTTTCATGAAGAATTGATATTTTTGGTTTTAAGGGTAGTTTTCAGGGACTCGTAGGGGTGTGCTAGGTTTTCAAACCCATATGTTCGATACATGAAATTCTTCGTTGGATTATTCTCTACAAGCCTCCATACTTTCCCGTCACATTTTTTCAAATCCTAAAAAATTATTACGAAAACTGAAAAAAGTGATTTTTCCCTATGTATTTTAAATGGGAAACTTCAAGTAAATACCGGCAGCAGTTAAAATCGAAAAAACGAAAGAACGAAAAAAACAGAAATTAGAAATTTTCTTTTCTCAGATTTTGAACAAAATTGGGGGGATCGTTGCCCTCTAAAAAAAAGTGTTTTTGTGCTATCCTAATGTGCAATGTCAAATTCTGCGTTAGCCACACCCCCCTTCATCAATAATCATCACAAAAAATGTAACTCTCGACCCCCTGGAAGTGTGACGTAGTTTTTGAAGGACCCCTAGTTCAATTAAGCGAATTGATACCTAAGAGAGTATATTGGAACATTCATATTTGAAGAAGCAAAGAAACGACGTTCTTGAGTCAACATGAAAAGCGTTAATAAAAATGAAATTCATCGACAAACAGATATCGAATTGCGAAGAAATATAGGTAAGTGCAACGCGGAGGCATCGATCTTCTTTAGGACGTAAATAGTGAACAGGCACGTGTTCGAATAACGTAAAGCACCCAATGCTGAGCAAGCTAATTTCTTAATAGTCGAGAGCGCAAACACATTCCTATTTACTTCGCCATCAAGCTATGCGAAAATCGATAGCGGATGATACGTATTGTTCTACGTTTCTGGTAACATTTCAAACTTTATGTGCTAAAGAAATTAAAATTATTGGATGAAAACAACCTTTAATGAAGAAGAATTTAAGTGAAATTAGGCGAAATTACTTTAAAGAAGGTAGTCGGACAATTTCAGTTCCAAAATGGCATGATTTTTCCCTGACTAACTCCCCCCCCCCCCTCCCGCCCTGATCAATAATATCTTAAGACCAAAATTCTAATATCGTAACATTTTTAATATATAATCTTTTATAAATAAATTAATACAGTTGGACGATGGTCGTGTTGGTTAAGGCGTAGGCTTTGGACCCACTCCGTCGGCTTGCGGGTTCGATTCCCGCCTCGCACTCTGGAAGAGCCTTGGTGGCCCATGCGGTGAACTTTAGCCTAGCAAGGGAGTTGTTCATCTTCGGAGAGTCGTGGGATCAGTACCTCTAGAGAAAAAGGTTCTCCAAGTACTCAAGGCTGTTGCTCTTGGTGGTTCGGAACCCACCTTAAACTGTAGGTTCCTCTCCCACCACCAAGTAAGTGCGTGGGAGTGTGTGTAAAGGAATAGGGAAGAAATACAAGAAAAATGTAAACCCTTAGGGGACACATTAGAAGCCTCCATTAAATAAAATAATAGTATAGTGTGATACAAGTGCAAAAAGTAAGCAGTTCCACAAGAGTGTGAAGTTTATCGAAAACGATCCGAAGATGAGCCGATGGCAATTGCTGCAAACCTCACAAGAGTTACAATTGCCTACTTTCTGTACCTGTTCCGCACGATATTTTTCGTAAAGATTGCATCGAATTCTCGATTTGAGAAATCATAAGAACAGAATTTCCTGCAATTTTTGGATACTTGTGTTCAAATTATCAAAACTTACAGAAAATTTGCGGAAATTTGTAAATATCAAAAATTACAATTTTTTTTAAATTCAATGATTTCAGAAATTTTTAGAAAATATCCTAAGATTTCCACAAATTACGGAAAAGTGATGAATTACCGGAAATTTTGAGTCAAAATTTTTGAAAATTTTCCCAATGTTTGGTATTTTTTGGTCATTTATGATAATTCATCAATTATTAATGGTAACTTATCACTTCAAGTCGGACCGATCACTATTAACTTCTCACAATCAGTCTGTCATGATGAAGTGAGGTTGTGATTCTGGCAGTCCCGGAAAGTAATTTTGAATTGAAGTGCGCAAGCTCAGCCGCAAAAAAAGACTTTTTGCAATTGCTTAATTGACTTTTAAAAAAAGGCACAATTTCAAACGATTAAAGTAATAAAAATGACTCATTTCTAACTCAAAACGTCACTAAACGTGACAAATAAGCACCAATGTTATTTTGAATTTAAAAGAATTCAATGAAATTCATAAGGATTCTAGGTGGATTTGAATGAACTCAGAATAAATATATAAGACCTCATGAGAACTAAAGTTGAATCCAACAGAATTGAAAAAAATGCGAAAAATACAAGAAAATGTCATCGATTTAAGTAAAATTGGTGTGAATTTGGAAGAATTTAAGAAAAATGGGAAGAATTTTACGATAGTCATAAAAATTTCAGAGTGAAGTAAAAAAAACTTCAATTGAATTTGAAACAATTCAAAAATATGAAAAAATTTATTAAATTCATTAAGTTGGAAATGAATTCAGAATAATTCATGGGAGCTGAAAAAGTTAGATGAAATGCGTAAAAATTTAGGGTGAGTTTGAAAGGCTTCAGGGTTAATTAGTAAAAACTAAAAAATTTCAAATCCAAATGAATTTAGAATTAAAGTAAAGTCAACAAATTCAAGACTATTACAAAAAATTCATGATAAATCATTGATAAAATATTTTAAAACCTCGTAGGTGCTGTGAAATCGTTCAATATTTTCCAAAATCATATACAATTCTTTACAATCGCATGCAAATTTTTTGAATTCCCTAAATTCATTATAATCCCTAGAAATTATTTAAAAATTGTTTAATCTCTTGGAAATTCCTTGAAATCTTCTGGAATACCTCTAAATAACACATAAAAGTCCCTTCAAATTATGGAAGTCCATAAAAAATGCCTTGAAATAGTTTAAGATAATCAGAAATATTTAAAATCATTTGGAATCCCATTAAATTATTGAAATCAATTGAAAATTTTGAAATCACTTGGCAATGCCTTGGAATCTCTTAACATTTTCTTAAACATTCCCAATCCTCTAAAATATTTCAAAATCTCTTGAAATCTAAAAATCTCTTGAAACTTTTTGAAGCTTTTAACAATTCCTTGGAATTTTTAAAAATTACGCTAAATTCTTTAAAATCATCCAAGAAATTTTAAAATCCCTTTAAGTTTTGTAATACTTTAAAAAATTATTTAAATCTGTAATCTTCTTTTAAATCACTTGGAATTATTTGAATCAATGGATGATTCCTTGGAATCTGTTTAAAGATCCTAAAATCTTCAAAATCCTTCAATTATTGAGAATAAGTTTTTTTGAATTCATTACAAAATTAAAAAAGCCCGTGAGATAACATGAAATATAATTCTCCTTAGAATCTTAGAAAATTTACCAAACTATTTTGAGAGCTTTTTAAATACCTCAAAATCATTGAAATCATCCGAAAAATGATAAAACTCCTTAGAATCTTTAAAAATATTCTAAACAATTATAGATTCTACAAAATTGTTCCTTATTCTCCAAAGTTCTAAAAAAGGTTTCTATACCCCATGCAAATGTTTTTCAATCCCTGAAAATCATTCCAATGCTTCGAAATTCTTTGCAAAACTTTGAATCACTTAGAAATGCCTTGGAATTTGTTTGAATACACTAAACTATCGCAAATCCTATGAAACCTTCTGTAATTCTTTGAAATCTTTTAAAATACCTTCAGATTGTGGAAATCTGCTAAGAATTTTTTGGATTGTTTTGAAACATCCTAACATTTTTCAGAAAGATTCAAAAAAATTCAGACATAATTCAGACCTGAATTCAATATTGATTACCCCCTGGGTTACGTTGTTCAAAAAATGACAAAAGTGATTTCTTCATTTTGAAAAGTGACTATAGTGACATTGCCTTCAAGAAGTGACTAATAAGTGATTAAAAAAAAGGGTCATCTATGTATTACGTAACAATATTTTCCGGAACTTTAGCACCCCCCCCCCCCCCCTTAAATAACGCTTTTTCCAACTATTAATGTAGTTTTTCACTATTGTCGTAACATTAGGCTAGATCCCTCCCCTTCTTCTAAAAGCGTTACGTAATATATAGTTGACCATTTGCTTGAAGTATTACTTACAGGAATTTCCTCACTTTGGCATTTTTTCACTGGTAGCCAGTGAGATTTTACTGTTTCCCTCAGTAGAATCCCGTCACTGGATTAATCAGTGAGCTTCACTGGTTTAATTCCATAACAGTAATTGAGGGCCGGGCTACAGTATAATATGATCTAATATATTTCGCCTGAATGTTGGAAGGCCCGTCATTCCGTCAACGCGTCGCTCAATGTCCAACCCAAGTTACCAGAGGCTTCTCCACTTTCAAGTGAGATATATTATATCCCCTACACAATAAAGTTATTTTCCAGTAGTATTAAGCAACACGTAAGCTCGTAAAATGCGTGACCTGTGACACGCGCGGACGAGACGACTCAAATTCATCACTGGGTAACCAGTGACAACTCAAAATACCGATTCAACCAGTGACGATTTCACTGGTTCAGTTTGAGGAAGCAGCTGAAAAGGTGGAATCATGTTTTGGATGTATATCTTTATAAATAATTTCCTCTGACATTTTATATTCCATTTCGCGCGGTCGCGCTCCAGGGCCACGTTTTTGACTGTGACGCGCGCTGCGTATCCGTGGAAAATAACATGGTCCAGGCTGTTCCGTTTGCAACATATTGCGGACCCATTACGAGCGGGAAGCTGCAGCTCGTAAACTTTATGTCGCATCGCACTCCAGCAAGCACACTCAAAATGCATGGGGGGTCTGTATATATTCTTTGCACGGAACTGAAGTGCATCTCACAACAGCTCGATTCATCGCTCGCCAATATAATAGGTAAATGCAAAGTCTAAGGAAAAAAATGCAAGAGACTACCTAGATGAGGAGGGCTGACTTTGTGAAAATGGAATGTTTGAAATTTAATTTTCCACTCATTACCTGACGCTATTTTCAGTAATTTTTGACTCACCTCTCTCTTTTGTGACAATTTGTGATACTGTAGACATTTGTCTCTCATTTTCGAACATTATTGTAAAATTCAAAAATTAATTGAGGTGGAAAATAACCTTAACTGATTAAAGGCCGTTCATAAACTTTTTCCTTTTTCAATGAATTCGTACTTGTTACATGTTTTCAAGAAAATTCCGCTTTATTCTCATTCTTTTCGCCTAAATTTAAACTGAATTGATAGAATGCAATAAGAAAATCCAACTATTCTTGCTTCAAAGGTAAACTTTTTTTGATTGAAAAATCTACCATTATATTTTTGGTTCGGTAATCATCTCGTTTGATTAAAAATTCTACTATTGAATTGGAACTTTTTTTATTTTGTTAAAAATACAACTATTTCGATCAATAGTCATCTTTTTGGTGAACAATTCAACTACCTGGTTGAAAGTTAAACTATTTGTTCAAAACTTCATTTGTTTGTTTGTTAAAGAATCATCTCGCTGTTTAAAAACTGACCAATTTTGTTGAAAATTCCTTTGATTTTTGCTTGAAAATTCAAGTAGTTGGTTACAAATCTCGTTACAAATTCATGTATTTTCGTGATAATTCATCTTTTTTATAATAGCATTATTGTTGATGAAAGAATAAACTTTTTAATTGATATGTCCAATCTTTAGTTTAATGTTAAACTTTTTTTTTAAATTAATTTTTTGTAAGATTCATCATTTTAGTTGAAAATTCAACATTTTGGTTGAAACCCTAACTATTTTGTCAAAAATTCTATTCTTTTTTGTTGATACTCAATTTTTGAGACTAAGCATGTAACTATTCCACTTTGTGTTAAAAATAAATAATTTCTGCTTGAAAATTCATATATTTTGTTGAAAATTCTTTTTTTTTTTAGAAAATTTATCTTCTGGGTTCAAAATCCGCCCTTCTTGGTCAGAATTTCAAGTGCTTGGTTAAAAATAATAATGTTTTGCTGAGGGACTTACCTATTTTGTTGAGAATTCGTCTTTTTAGGCTGAGTTCAACTATTTTTGCTTGAATGAACCTTCTTCTTGAAAATTAATATTTTTGGGTTTAAAATTTAACTGGTTGGTGAAGGTTGAACTGCTTTGCTGAAAGGTCATTCTATTAGTTAGAGATCCATCTCTTCGATTGGTGAATTAATAGTTGTGTTGGAAACTGGGTTTTTCTTCTTAAAAATCAATTTTTCATCTGAAAATATAGCTATCCCATTTCTGGCTGAAAGTTTTACCTTTTTGAGTTAAAAATTCAACCGTTTAGTAAAAAATTAATGAATTTTGTTGAAAATTCGTCTATTTAGGTAGAAGATTAATCCTGTTCGTTGAAAATTCATCATTTTGGTCAAGGATTCAATTATTTTGTTAAAAACTCGTATTTTTTTGTTGAATTCAACTGGTCGATAATTCGTTTCTTTCCTGTAGAAAATTATATTTTCAAGTAAAAATTTAACTATTTCATTTTTGGTTGTCAAGGGGTAACACCACTCTAGGATTTTCAAAAAATCGATTTTTTTATGTTAGCTCAAAATGTACTTTAGGGGCCTAAAACCAATGTGCACTTGGTCTCACTGAAAAAAAAATGTTAACAGGTCGAAATCTCGATTCCACCGAAGCGCCTCGAAGCGTGCACTGAGTTCTCCAGCGGCGCACTTGGATGCAACGCTTTTATGTTTCTTTTACCTGTCGAAATGTTAAGTGGGACGGTTATTAGGGTTCCTCAGGTGTCAACTAGGGTTCGCTAATTTCTATTACAAATAGTATATGTGTGTCTGTGAATCAGTGAACGCTGCCAAGATTCATGGATTTTTCTGATAGTAAAACTTTAAACGCGCTTTTCTCGAAATCACTTTTTTCAAACTAACCGGAAACATTGCTTGAAGACCGTTACACATATCAGTCTAAAATTTTCACAGTAGCTTTATAATGACATTCTCCATGGAACAACGTCGGGGTTTTTTGATTTAATATTAACTTTTTTTTTATAAACAATTCCGTGCTTATTTTTTTGCCAAAAATCGAAACTTTTTTTCAAAAGTGCACCATTTCTATAAAATTTGATAAAAAAAATCCTACATAGTTCTCACGGCACTGACATGTAATTCTTATATATTCTTGGTTTTTTTATTTCAGCTCGCAAATTGCAGGAAAAATGTTTCCGGTCGCACAGTCCGTTTTTAAAAAGGCAACATTCAAAACTTTCCTAATCGCCGCCATTTTGTATTTTTTGTTTAATGAAAACAATTTTCTTCTGTACTTAAATACATGCTGATTACACATGCTGAATTATTATCACGCATTCCCTAGCCTAACTTCAAAAAATTCAATTTTCTTAGTCAAAATTGTAATTTTCAAAAAAACCCCGTATTCCACGTGAGAATTATGATTTTCGCACGAATTCTCTGTTTCCACTGAGAATTAGAGTAATAAAATATTCGTGGAGAAGAAACATACAAAATTTAATAGAATCTTAAATTTAAACTCTTCCTATCAAGGTTGATGAAGGATAATAATTATATGAACACTTCAATACCAAGAAAGCTGACCTTTCTCAGCTGCTGAAAAATCGGAGAAAGTCTTTTGGATTTGCTCAGCGAAGAGTGGAGAATGACATCAAGAATTGAACGATAACTTATTCCACTTTGCAAAAGAGTTCGTCTAGGTACGACCTATCCAGCATTTTATATTTCACTGGAGACCGAGTTGATCCATATCGAAATGAAAGAAGATGGTTGATATGTACTAGGTGGTTGAATTTGTACAACCTCTCGACCTGCGGAACTGTCATGAACTGTCATTTACAAGCAATTACATCTAGTTCTCGAATTGCATGAGCATTAGGCACTGCTTATCCGTTAGCAATTCGATTCTCATAGTGAGACTATTATCAACTTAGCAGCCATATCGCAGCTCACCAGCCGATGAGCCTAACCTAGAGCCACGGCTGATTGTGTCTGACCAATCCAGTCAATTACTACTTACACTCATCGTCAGCGCGCAGATTGGGACAAAATGATCAAATTTAGTTCGAAATTTTTCATTAAATTATGATTAAGTTTGAAATGAATCTGTGAAAAGCATCTTTTTAATTTTGTGTCTGTTGCATTTCTGGATGTAGGTATAAAGTGAAAAAATTAACTACATACATAGGAATGTTATTTGTCGACTTTTCTTGAACAGCCAAAATAAAATAGGAATAAATAATTTAGATAATCATGGTGATTGCAATAAAAATTGTAGAAAATATTACGAACTTGCTGATGCTTGAAATAAACTATTTTTTATGTAAATCTCAAGCCTCACAATCTCAATGGGATAGACAACAATAGGGTCCAAAAGGTACTGCTTGTCACGCTCATAGGTCACTTTCTTCGTACTTACGGGGTTCCCTTTCTTATAGAATTGTTTTGTATAAACTTTATTGAGTCATGAAAATTTTGCTTAGAGAACAATCCTTGCAAAAAAGGATACTTAATTAAAACGAATTGGAAATACTGAAATGACAATTCTCAATTGAAAGAAATAGGTAGGCTTTTCTAGTTAATGGACTTCAATTTTGATTATGCAAATTTTGATACTAAAATAGTAAGCCTGAAACTCAAATAACATGAAAGTACGAAAACCTTTAAAAAATCTCCTCTTATTTTGTTTATAACCAGGGTTGCAACAAAATCCTAATTTCGAAACTCCCTTAGTTTTTCCAGTTCAACCAAAAGAAAAATTTGTACCGGAATAATTTTCGAAGCGATACATCAATGTATAAATAGTTGCAAACAAATTCAGCTGCTTATACAAAAGAAATGCTGCTTCTACTGAAATTATGCCAAATTGTCTTAACACTGATGTATAACAGTATTCATTTTTTATGCCATTCCTTTAAAATTTCATCAAAAAATGCAGTTTTTATAATAAACTTTCTTGAATAAAATCAATTCCCTTCTGCTTTGACATAATTATTTCATCATTTTTCGTGATTTCTCAAATCCGATTCCCTTTACGAATTATTCAGATCTTCACGAAGCACATCAAAATTACCCAAATTTTTCGTTTTAAATTTGGATATCTTGTGAAAACTAAATCCATCAACTGTTGTGTTTTTGATTTCACAGAAAAAAACAGAAGTGAACTTTTGTTACAGGTAATATTCAAGTAGATGAATTTGAATTTCTTCTCATCGAAACAAAACAAGATTTAATGGAGTTGACATGGTAACCATTTCCCATGTGGTGGGTAAATCTTAACATGTAAAGTTGATTTTTGTTGCAGGTCATTACTCTGAAATCGCTATGAAGATTATATTCTGTTCTTCTGTGTTATATTTTTTGTTTGAAAAATCTAAAGTTCAAAAAATTTTGTGTGCTATTAATTTTAAATTTCTAAAGTTAGCATCTTTATGGCCAAAAATCTAAATAAACTTTTTTCCAAAATTCAGCGATTTAATAGGATTGCAATTCAAATTTCAAAATTTGAAAGAGTTGAAAATTCAAAGGGCGTAATTTTCTATTTTGAAAGGACAATTAAATATAATTAATGGATTTCAAAATGTAGATGATTTAATAGTAAATTCAGTCACTAAAGCTGACTTCAAAGAGTTTATAAAAATCGAAGTTTCTAAATATAAATAATTGAAAAACGTAATGAATTTCAATCAAGTAACTTCAAACTTTCAGAACATTGCAATCAGAAAAATTAAAGATGAATAAAATATAGGTACTTTAAATTGTAAAAATACATATATTCCATCAAAAATTAAAAGCGCTTATGTTTTAATAGTTGGAAAATGATTATAATTTCATATTTTCGAAAACTTAAGGCCTAGAACTCATCTCCGAACTTTCTAGTTTTCCAATTTTTATGCTTTTAAGTTCATAGACCAATTTGATTTCAAATCAAACAAAATTCCATGAAAAGTCCAGGTAATGATATTTGGTATTTGGACATCTCATTCTGCGGTGAAAATGAAGGATTCCGCATTTCACAGTAGATTCAAACATCCTTTTTTTATTTGTTACAATCATTCGAAGATTGCCTGCGAATTCTCATTGTTGTAATTGATTAAAGAATTCATAACGTCTAGAAAATACGTTCATTCCGCGGCTTACCTGAAAAAACAAATGTTTAAACAAATGAAACTTGTCTAAAAAATTGAAAATAGTCAACAGAATAATGGGTATTTTTAAATAGCGGAATAAACATTATTTATAAAAAAAACTTCCGAAAAGCGTTGATAAACCTCAATAATAAGTAAGATTAAAATTTGTCACATTTGGGGTATCTTTGGGGACCAATAAGAGTGACCAAAAGTTATTTGGCCTCAAAATTCATAATTGACTTTTATTCTCTAACGAATTCTTAACAATATACTGAAAAACATACTTATTTGTAACATATCGAATTTAAACATTAGATTTGCAAAAAGCTGACTCTTTCTCATGTTAAATCAATGTTGAAAATTATGGTCTTTGCGCAACCCCTAAATATCAACCGATTACGCTCAAATTCAAAGAAAATGTTTTTTAGGCATTCACACTAAACTATGGATGAGGATGGGGGGGGGGGGGTTGAGCAAAGAAATCTGAAAAGTGAAAAATAAGGGCCACGCTAGTAGTACACATTATCAGCTGCAATACTGGATTCTGAAATTGATTGCAACAAATTTAAATTGCAACAAATTCAGAATAAAATTTGACTACCGATCTGCTTGATGTTAAATGGAATTGGTTCATTGTTAAACTGGGAGAATTCTTTAAATATGTTTATAAAGTATTATTCGCCCATGTTCCATTTTGAAGCTGTAAAATTGGATCGCGTTCGAAAATATTTTATCATCATTCAAAATTATTGTATGATGGTTTAATCGAATATATTACAGAATTCAAGAAGAGAATTTCGTTCGAAATTCCATATATTTTCAAGTTTTTTTTAATATGATATAAATTTTCCAGAGCTTTGGCCATTTTAAACTTCGCAGCAACACCAAATAAGAAAGCGAAACTCCAAATTGAAGTTTCAAAAAGCAGGATTCTAAATTCAACTTAATATTCTCTACCATAAAGTTTCTGAAATTGTTACTTATTTTCACTTTACTCCCTCTTTTGCAATCTTTCACAGAGGTTTCTCGTACATTAAAGGATTCATGAAGGATCAGCACAAATTGAGAAACTAATATTGACGTACGTTGCGGATATAATGGATGATTCTTGGAAAATATTGAAGAAAGGAGGAAAAATTACCACGCTGTTTATCTTACGCTCGTACACCATAGGTTGTGGGTTTTTAATGGAAAAAGTTTAAGCAGACTAAAGTTTTATGCGCTCCAACTGGCTCAATATTTCGGATTTGAAATGTTCGCTGGATTAATGATTATTAGTACCCTCCTGGGGTCTCACAGCGCAGCGCCAGTGTCGAGGGTGACCGAAGGGGAGTATAAACAAATGGTAATTAACGCAAAGTGAAAAGTCAATAGCCGCCCCAAATCAAAAATATGTATACCGTCCAATGTAGATGAATCCGTGTGTTATAATATCGAACGAGACAGTAAAAGAATTATTATTTTCCGCTCCAGACTCGGACGATTTCAGAATAAATATTTTTTTGCGAACGCGAAATGATCAAATTGAACCTGGGACCGTTCCATTTGAAAACTTTATACCTGCATTTTTTGAACGAAATTTTTTTAATTTATATTTCAGCAGTTTCATTCTAGGTAAAAAAGGAGAGGTAAAACCACGTCTTTTTGGCTTTAAAAATCGACGCATTAATACAAAAGTCAACTACTTGGTTGAAAAGTTTAAATATTTTTTTTTAAAATTAACTTCATGGTGAAAAATTCAGCTATCTTGGTAAAATATTCAACAATTTGGTTGAAATGTTATTGAATGTTTTTTTTTTTGAGAATCCGTCTCTTTCAGTCGGAAATTCAACTATTTTGGAATAGAATTTCACATTTTGTAAACTATTTGGTTGAAAATTCTGTTCCTTCTTGACCGAAAATTCTTTCTTGGTTGAAGATTAATCTCTTTGGTTGGAAATTTAACTATATTGTTGTAAATCCATTTTGTTTGGTTGAAAATGATCTTTCTTGTTGAAACTTTAAATACTTGGGTTGAAAATTAAACTATTCTGCAGAAAATTCATCTTTTTGTTTTGAAGATTCAACTGTTTCGTAGATAATGAAATTGTTTCAACTTGCGGCCAAATATGAACTTTTTCGTTGAAAATTCATACTTCCGGGTTGAGAGTTCAACTGTTTTGTAGAAAAGTTCTCTTTTTAGGTTGAATACAATGGTTTTTTTTTACAATGGTTTGCGATTGTGAAATGAAATTTTTGTTTTAATTCACATATAAATTATTACGTTTTTCGTTCAGAATTGATCTTTTTTTCAAATTCAACTACTTGGTTGAAAGCTGAAACTATTTTGTTGAAAATTAATTATTTTGGTTGCAGATTCGTCATTCTAGATTATTATTCATCTCTTTGGTAGAAAATTCGTCTTTCTAACTTGGAAATGCATATATTCGATGAAAAGTTAATAAAAAGCAATATTGTTCTGTAAAATGTTCGTCTCTTTGGAATGGAAATTGAACAGTTTGGTACGAAATTCAACTATTTGATTGAAAATTAAAATAATAGGTTCAAAATTAAACTTTTCTGATGATAATTCATATCCTGAGGTTGAAAATTTAACTTTTTTATAGAAAATTTATATTTTCTGGTTTGGATTCAACTGTTTGTGTTCTAAAATTAAAACATTTTTATATTGAAGTATTAACTATAAAATTTTTCGTTGAGAATTGATCTTTTTTGTTGAAAATTCAACTACTTCGTTCAAATTAAATTTTAGATTTGAAGTAGACAGCAAATTTTTAACATCATAATTATTACTTGGTAAAAAGTTGAACAGCTTTGTCCAAACCTTTTTTTTTTTTAAAGAATAATAATTTGAGTTGAAAATGCATCATTCCAGTTAACAATTTGTCTTTTTTCAAATTGATTCTCTTAATTGAATCGTTAGCAATTTCTTCGCTGTCTGTCTTCGCTGTCAAATCTACAAAATTAGCAAATAATTCTGTCTTACATTTCTGTTGATGATTCTCGAAAAATGAATTGAAACCTTGTACAAAAAGCTGGAAAAAGGAAAGATTGGTTCAAAATGATCGATTTCAGGTTTGTTAGAAGACTTTTTAGCTTCGAGAGGGGAAAAAGGGGATCAGGTAAAAAAGGGGAAGGACTGTGATCCCTGCTATTTCTACTATAATGAGTCACTAAATTTAGTATTCCCCAGAACTTAATGCCTTTTCCGATAATTTCTGGCTACAAACTTGATTCCAACAATAACGTAGGAATTCCTACTTTTTTAATAAAAGCATCGCAAATGTTGAATGAACGTGTGTTTATGTCGTTTTGCGACGAACGAGCGTGACATAAAGCGAGAGAAACATTCTAACGTTCTCGTGACATTTTCTCCATTAAAAATTTCTGCCGACTATTTATAACGTAAGAGGGGTGGAAAACCACCTGTACATTTCCAAAGAGAAAACAGGGTGTCTACTGAAATCCTGAAAAAAATTCCCTGACAATACAAGGTTTTTCCATGTATGTCTAGATTTTTCCAGCCATAATTTTTTTTATTAAAAAAAAATCTATCCTACAATTCTTTAAAGCATTAGATAATACTTGTAAAATTTTTGTGAATAATATAATTATTGCAACGCAACTTCATAAACAAGAAAAAGTAATTCAAAGGAATGACCACATAAATTGAACTTATATAAACTTCTTATATGTAACTAGCGGACCCGACAGACGTTGTCCTGTACACACATCTTAAATTTCAAAATTTTAAACTTTTTTCATTTTCCAGTGGACTGAATTCCGAATTTAAGCCATTCTAGAATCCATTGGAACACACATAAAAAATTTCATCAAAATCGGTCCAGCCGTTTAGCAATACAAGGGGTATTGCTAAACGTGGACATTTCAAAGATAGTTGACTCAGGTAAATGTTTATAGAATTACACATTTCATATAAAAGCAACACATATATTACAGCTTTGTACCACAAATATAAATAAGTCGTATTTACCATATTTCAGTAAGTGCATTTCATACTCTTTGTGATTGAATTAAACGTGTTATATTATAAATATACTCGTAATTTTTTAGCCTACGATCGTATGGTTAAATCAGCGTCACCAGCTCTATCAGTGTACATAACCAAATTATTGTTCTTCTTATTAACCACTTATATAAGAAAAAGAAACTATAACATAATGAATTATATTTCTTAATATCTCGATTCAGCGTGCCAGTAGCTTCAATGTTAGCCATCCCTGAAGAAAATCAGATTTAAAGACAAGTTTCCAGCATATGGGCCCACACAACTATGTAAATTTTTCTAATTTTTCAATTTTCCGCCGCTAATTTTAAAAAGGGAAACTATAACATAACGAATGTTATTTTCTATTGTTTTGATTCTACATACCAATAGCTTGAATATGAGCCATCCATGAAGACAATCGGACTAAACGAAAAACTTCCAGCATATGGGTCTACATAACCAAATTATCATCATTTCCTTATTTTGATTTTTTTAACCACCAACACAAAAAAAGAAAACTATAACATACATTTTTCACTGTCGGGAATTTTGATGTTTGGAATTTTTCATTCGCACCCAAGTAGTTACTGAGAGCTTTTTTGTTTAAATTATTACTAATATTTATTATTTGTTCCAGGCTAAAAATTCGAAGAGAAGCTACAAATTACGGAAAATCCGCAACTTCTTCAGCATTACTCTAAGAAGTTATCAATAATGCTAAACCGTTGTTCAGTAAAAAGTCGACAAAAAGTTTTAAGTTTTGTGAAAACTTCACAACTATCGAAGATCACTATAGGAGCAGATATTTATGAACGAAAAGAATTTCTTCAAATAATTATGTTTGTTAAATTGCATTAAATATCACCTCGCTCCGAGTCAAAAGTTGATGAAAAATAAAAAATTTCAAGAATGAATCCACGACTATCTGGTATAACTATAGGAGAAGATAAACAATAATAATTTGTTGAAAGAATTATGCATGGTAACTTGAATTATTATTACCTCGCTCTGAGTCCAAGTTTCAGAGTGAGGCAATAGTTGATTAATGTCAACAAACATCATTTTTCTAACAATTGATTATTATTTTTAATAATATTCTTTCTGAATAATGATAGAAATTGCGGTTAATTTTTCCATTTTCAACTCTTCGTCCAGTTTTCACTTGAGGTGAGTTAATATTAAATTCAAATTAGCGAAAACAATTGTTGAAACAAATTATTATTGTTTACAGCTATCTTATTCGAGGTATTTTTAATCTTCATATATGTATTTTATCATCGATGAGAAGAGTTTTCGAAGGTGAGAGGGGGGAAGCTGATATTAAAATATGTGAAATTCCACATTTTTCTTTTACGCTTTGCAATGAACTTCTTGTTGCGATTAGAAAAAAACATTTACAAGTTATTTACAGATCTTGTTCCCCCACGTTCTTCTGAATATTTCATTCTTTGTTTTTTCTCTTGTGTGAGATAGATTTTTCGTTCGAATCAGTTTCTTTTTAAACATTGGAAAAAGAGCAAAAATTATTCACCTCAAACTACATAGTATCTACTATTTAAAAAGTGATTTTTGTTGAGTCAGAGCAAAAACAAAGATTTCAGAAAAGAATAAACTTTCTAGCATTACTCTAAGAAAATATAGTTAAAAACAATAAGCAATTGTTTGAATAATCATGTTTGTTAACTTGCAATAATTATTACCTCACTAAATGAAAAATGGGGAAAAAAGTTTGAGAGTTTAGAAAAAACCGCGACTTCTTCGCACCTATCTAAGAGAAGATATTTATAAATATTAATGAATTATTTAAACAACGATGTTCGTCAACATGCATTACTTATCACTTTAATAAGTAAAATAAGGGTAAGTCGTTAAGAATTTCTGAAGAAAACGCAACTATCCAGCATTAATAAAACAGAATATAGTTATAAACGAGAATAATTTAATTGATTACAATATTATTGTTGCTAAATCAAATTAATTATTAACTTACTTCAAGTAAGCACTAGACAATTAGTTGGAAATTTCAGAAAAAACCGCTACTCTTTAGCATTATTTCAATTGAATGTTATTCAAAATAATGAAAAATTATTTGAACAATTATTTTTATGAACTTTCATTAACCTTATTTACCTTACTATAATTGGAAATTCGACAAAAATTGGAATATTTTTCAACGTAATGCAATGTTCCAGAATTATTCTGAAAGAATATTATTATAAACAATAGAAAATTGTTAGAGCAATTATGCTTGTTAAAATTAATTAAGTATGACCTCAATATGATTGAAAATTGGACAAAAAGTGCAAATTTTTTTTAAACCACGACTTTCTGAATCTGCTCCAGGAGAAAATTGCTATAAGCAACAATGAATTATTTGAACCATTTATGTAAACATCTATTCATCAGTATAAAAAAGTATTCCGCGTATTGGAAACAACTTGCATTAAAAAAGCCGCAAAATATCATAACTAGCACCAAAAACTCGCAAAACCCATTTTTTCTCTTACTGGGTTTTTGGTACCCTATACAACAGACTTGTGAGGGTGATATTTGAGAATCAGAATTTTATTCGTATTCCATGGCTAATCGTGAAGAGAAATGTTGATATTCAACTCGATTTAGCTAATATTGACGGTCATGAATAAAATTTACGAGTTCGTCTTTTTTTCTGATAGGAAATACGTGTTAAATTGCATTGGGCTTGAGCGACCTCTAAATATCATTTTTTTAATAACAAAAAAGAAGAGGATTTATTTTTTTCTGGATTGGAACAAATTTCGGGGTGATATGCATGAAAATTTGAAGAAGAAAAAACAATTTAGGACCAGCCTAGTAGACACCGTGGAAAAAAGTAGCCGAAAGTGACAGGTAACGTTGAAAAGCGGTTTTCCTCGCTGGTCGAAATGTTTGATGAGCTAAGGCTGCGATAGCGGTTTTGCGGATAACCGATGACTGTTGGTATAAAGACATAATTCACTGGCTCCGCGACCCTGATATATGTAGACGGACCAAGACAAACCATAGTTGGTTGAGCTTAGAGCCGAGAAGTCCGGCCACACCTTTGTAAACCGCAAACAGCAACAAAGCCTAGATTTATGGCAAGACGCTCGTAACTTGTTCCGAGATCTGCCACGTTCGTATGTTACACAGTCTCAGGTTGGCTTCCTGCCCCGAAATACCCGACATTCTGCCAGTCCCTTCCCCTGTTATTTCCGGAATCTCATTTCGCGCCTGGCTTAAATTTTTAATTTTAATCGCACGAAAAATTGCTATCAGACTCGGGAAAGCGTGCAATGGTCAAAAATTGCAAAATTAAACTGAATTTTTTATTTGCTCCCTTTTAAAGTCATGGAATCATATTATGAAGGACGAAATGTGGTGAAACTGGTACATTTACATTTGCTATTTTCAGGGTTGGCACACCCCACTGAACTGGAGAGCCGAAAAAATTAGAGAATCTTTTTGATCCTCTCAAATTTTGATAAATATTCCGACATTCAGCAGTGTGAATCAATGTATTTGAAGTCAAAAAGTACTAAATTTTTGGCATTTAGAATTCAAAATTAAAGATTCAGAATCCAGAATTTTGAAAATTTGAATACATTCTAGTTGGTATATTTCAAAATAAGACAATCTGCAGAAAAGAAGCATTGACAGATCTGGAAAACTGAGAAAAATTGAGAAGATGTAGTTGCCTCTCAAATCGGAGATGAATTTCAGACCTTCAATACTGCGAGTCAAAGTATTCGAAGTCGAAAAACACTACATTTTAAGCTTTTAAAATTGAAAAGTGAATATTCAAAATTAGGAAATAATAAATTTAAATGTACAGTATCGTATAATTTTGAATTCGAAACTTTAAAAATTACAAAATCTGCCAATATGGAGCATTCGAATTTTAAAATGATGCAGTAATTGCAGTAACTGTAATGCTCAGATAAAAAGAGGAAAAATTAAGTCATTTTTATCTTAAAGTATTTTGAAACTATTTTTTAATATTAAATCAATACATTGTGAAAACAAACTATTTAGTATTGTTTATTACAAATAAGATTAGTTAATTAAAAGGACTTAAGAGATGCTAATTTTTATAAATATAAATTTAAAAAAATTTTATTTTCATTTCGAATAATTTCCAAATTGAACACTTGAAACTCAGAACTTCTCAAGTTTACCAATCTGAAATATGAAGAGTCTAAAATTCTGCAATTCAGAGCTAGAGCCGTGAGAATTTTTAAAGGTTACAAATCGGAGTCGTTCAAAATTGGATAATAATTCGGTCTGAAATTACGTGACTTCTAAAGTAATCGAATAGGTTTTTAATTTAAGAATTTGAAAGCTTCCGGTCAAAAAATAAATTAATTTTTTCCAGCGGTGTAAATTAAATTATTCACAAAAAAAGACACGAATCGTTCAAATTCTAAATACTGCCCTGCATTATTTGAAAATCCAATCATTTGCATTTTAGTAATAAAATGGAAAATTATTAAATAGGAAAATTTTATAACGTCAAAATCCAGCTATTTGTACCGAAATTTTGGTTCAAATAGTCACTTTTAACGGTCCCGCTTTTTACATTGAAAAAATGCTAATACTCGTAACGAAATTTCAAAACACGGAGCCGCAACTTTTCTTATTAGATAATATAAAATTCAACACTTCAATTTTAAATATTCATAGCTTTTGACGACTTGAATTTGAAGTTGTTTAATTTTAAGTAATCATTCGAAATTGTTTGTTTTGTAAGTTTATTTTAGACAAATATTATCAAA
The DNA here is from genome assembly GCA_932178445.1 of Andricus quercusramuli. NCBI lineage: Eukaryota > Metazoa > Arthropoda > Insecta > Hymenoptera > Cynipidae > Andricus > Andricus quercusramuli. The sequence goes on along the minus strand of CAKNXH010000171.1, from coordinate 222,843 downwards.
TTTGAAAATTAATTGATTATTAACATTTTGAAATTGTTTGAAGCCTAACAAAAATATTAATATTACAAGCACATTCAACTCTGAATAAATTGTGACTGAAAATGTTTAAATTTAAACAAATTTAGTTAGAACATTCAACTTTGCAGTTGATCAAATTGGAATATTCCCTTTTTTATGATTTATCTTTTCACATCTCAATTAAAAAGTGTTCAGCTTCAAACAATTTTTTTTTAAATTGCTCTAATATATTTTTTTAGTGTGTCAATTTGATATTGCATTTCTGTCTCTGGTGTTCACATTTTCTTCACGCTATGAATTGTTTCAGTTTTACGTTGTTATATCGAAGAGTGTAATTCTAGTTTTATATATAATAATTTTGTAGATGGAAACCGAACAATGGTTTTCATAATTCTTTCGTTCATTTACTAATTTCGCAAGATTTCCTGCGTTATTTCAATATTGTAGTTTAAAATGTCGTACACTTGCATAAGAAGGGGAAGTTTTTCGAGAATAAGAAAAAAGGGAAATTTGAAAAAAAGAAGAAACACAGAGGAATAGGGGAACGACTGTGATCCCTGGAATCGGTATAAAAATTGAAACTCCATTGAATTTCCATAGATTGATAACATGACAAATGAGTCACTGATGAACAATAAAATTTCGCTGATTCAAATTTTGAGACTTGGTACCTGTTTTTGGAAAAACTGTATACTTTCAGCTTAAAAATCTTTTAAACTGAAATTCAATTCACGCGAATAATAAAATATTGGAAAAATATGGTTCAATTAATACCTATTAAACAATTTCATAGTCTGAATTTTCCACTATGAGACACCTCTAAATAAATTTGGTCACGTGCTCGCGCGGAGCAATTGCATATCACGGGCACTTCGTTACCGGGTATTTATCTTGCATTTTTTGCCAAGATAGAAGTTTCAATAGCCTTTTTATAGTGACGTTGCTCGTACATCAACCGCTATTCAATCAAGGTATCTTGTTCTAAGCCTGGCTACAAACCATCCCTAAGCACCAATCGCGTCGACTGGACTTGATAGATGGATTCGATTCACGGTAAAAGGATACCCACTCAAAGATCTCGAAATTCTGATACCAGCCGCCACAGGCTGACGAGCTGCAAACGTAAAAAGCACGTAATCTTCCGTCGGCCCATATTGATCGATTTCGGGGGATTCTCATCTATAACTATAGAGATATTCCATTGGTTTGTCACGGTAAACATTCATTCAACACATTCAAGTGACACTGCAGTTATTTCTCGCATATTTCACTTAGACACATTTTTTTAAATAGGGGGAACTATGCAAGAGTAGATCACTATATTTTCAAACATTTGTATATAATGAGATAGTGTTTCATTGTATGGGCTGGAGGGTCCAGTAATAAGAAAAGCTGTATTTTTTAATCAGACGTTTGGACTCATGTAGGAGTCCTCTTCAGTGATTTATTTCTTATCAATTCTGTAAGAAAATCATTACATACCTATTGCACTAATAACATTCCTTGCCGAACACTGCAGATTCGGCAACGAATGTAATCTCCGGTGTTCGCCACGAATGTTATTAGTGCAATAGTTATGTGATGATTTTCTTACACAATTGATGAAAAATAAATCACTGAAGGGGACTCCCACATGAGTCGAAACGTCCAATTGAAAAACACAGTTTTTTTATTACTGGGCCCTAAAGCCCATACAATGAATCACCAACACATTCAATACCAGAGGGTCAATACAATTTCCCATCATTTGTATATACACCAGTAAAAAACACTTGCGAGACAAAATAAACTCGCGGGCTAGAAAAAGATTGCGGACCTACGAAAGCTCACGGAATGACAAAAAGCTGGCGTGGCTCGTAAAATTTACACAGCACCGCAATATTTGATCGCTTCGCTCGATCGAATATCACTGAAATGATTTGGGCCGATTTCTAATGTATGTAAATCTTTGATACAAGGAAAACACATTTGATTCAAAAACATGACTTGCTATCAATTACATGTAGAAAAAAATTATAAATTTAGAAATTGGCTTTGAGAGGTCTGCTTTTGATTGAATTTCTTTTAATTGAAAAGAAAAAACTTTTCAGGTCGGCTGGAAATTGCAAGGTATCATTATTTGTAAATTATCTTAATAAGTAAGTCTTAATATTAATATTAATTCTGTTTTGATATTCTGTATTTATAATGCAGCTTTTTTTAAGCTTTGTTCGATTCTTTTTTTTTGTCTTTTTTTGAGATGTTTTCGGACTGTGATTTCTTTTCGGACAGCAAACTTTGTTTGCTCCGCGAACTTTTGTTGATACACAAGCATTTGTCGGTCCGTAAGCACAAGAAAATCTTGTCTCGTGTGAAAAAAGGTTCCGCACATCCCCAATAAATGTAAACAATAATTTTTTTTAAATGTGGTAAAGAATGAAAATTAATGATTTTATTCCACAAGATAAGTATCTAAATAAAAACTTTACTCTTTTTCCCTTATTCCGCTCTTCATCACTTTGTGACATAATTCCTCTTTTTCTCTGCTCGTAGGAAACTTGCCCTTTTCTCGTTTTTTGGCTCAAATACGAAATGAATTAACAGAACACAAGAAAGAAATCCAAATATTTTCTGTTGAAAGTTGAATGCTTTTGATTGGGAAGTCAACTATTATTTTTGAGGTTCAGAATTAATATATTTTGATTAAAAATCCTACTCTTTCGTTGAAGATTTCACTTTTCTGTTAAATATTCCTGTATTTTTTGTAGAAACATTAATTTTCGTCATTGTAAATTGAACTAATCCAGTTTTAGCTGAGAATAGATAGTTCTTAGTGGAACATTCGCCTATCAAATTTTTTAATGAGAATTCATTTTAAGTTCAAATCATTCAAGTTGACAGACATCATTAAAAACTCAGTAGATTGATTGAAGAATTAAATATTTTGTTGAAAATTAGTTTTTTTAACGGCTGAAAATTCATCGTTTTTATTTGAAAAACCAACAATTTTGGTGAAAATTGATGTATTTTGTTGTAAAATCGTATTCTTCAGTAACAGTAATCTGCTTAATTGAAAATTTAACTGCCTATGTAGATGAAAGTTCAAATAATTTTCTAAATAATTATTGTATTAGTTGAAGATATATTTTCTTGGGAAATTATGACTCATTTGTTGAAGAATCTTTTTTTTTTGCTCCAAAATCAATTTTTCTGAATGGAAATATAATAACTTTACATCTGGTTGGAAAAGCAAGCTCTTAGTTTGACAGACACCCATTTGGATTGAAAATTCAACTATTTTGATAGAGAATCCAACTATTCTCGGATTGAAATTTCAACTGTTTTCTAGAGAATTCTTCTTTTTGGTTTGAGAATTCAACAACTAACTGACCAAAGTACGAATGTCCAACAAGACAGATATAACTTTAAGCAAAACCAGTTGTATTTTCAAAAAAATCGTTGCATTTTTAAACAAAGACGATAGAGATTCCAAACGAAAAAGAGTAGCTTGCAACAAAAGAGTTGAGCTTCCAAACAAGACAGATTTTTCAGTAAAGAAAGAAAAAACAATTCCATCAAATTGTTTGATTTTAAATACAAAATTTTAATAAAATAGTTAAATCTGCAATCAAAACTGATTAATTCATAGCCAATCGGTTGCATTTTCAACCAGAAAGGATTAATTTTTAACCAAAAAGATTGATTTTCTACCAAAAATGATGATTTTTTAACCAAATGGATCAACTTTTAACTAAAACAGATCAGTTCTCAACAAAAAATGGAATTGTTAAATTTTCAATTAAAAAAATTAAGTTTCAAGAAATAAATACGAATTTGTAACAAAATATGTAAATTTTCAACAAGAATTAAATCTTGATAAAAAAAAATTAAAATCTAACAAGACAGTTTAAAATTTGAACAGGTGGTTGAATTTTCAACCAAAAGAGATCAATTCTCAATTAAAAATGTAATGGTTGATACTTCAACCAAAAAAGATTTATATTTTTATAAAAAACAGTTAAATTCATCCAAAAAAGTCGAACCTTCAACAAATTGGCTAAATCCACAGACAAGACAGATTAGTTTTCAAGAAAGCACACGTTCATTCTCATCTAAAAGAAATTAATTTTCGAACCAAAAAGATGTTCTTGATAACAGGAAAACAAGAGGAATTTCATGAAAAAGGGGAAAGAGGGGACAAGTAAAAAAAAATGTAAAGTTTGATATTGATGCATAACCATTTTAGAGCTAGATATGGATGGTAAAGCCTTAGTGTGTGAATAACTTGGACAGTGATATGAAGGGTAAAGGCAGTATCAGAACGTTAAATGCCCTGGGTTACATAAAATTTAGGTTTACTTTGAAGTTTATCTAATATGTTTACAAACATATCTGTCTTGGGCCGTAGTTTAGGACGCATTCTCTAAATTCAATGTAATCAGTATTATTTTTTTCCGGATGAAAATGAGTGTATATATTATGCATAGAGGGGTGCGGGATAGAGAGTGAGAACAAAGGGAGCGTACGTTTGGAAGGTGCATTTATCAGCGTAACGACCTGCCATTCACTGTGGTCGGCGATAACGAAGCTCCTTCATACTCCCGTGGCGGAATCTGCATCGTGTTTCTAACGTGTGACCCTGCATTATTCCTTCGTTCTGGGAGAGGAATATGCACCTCCGTCGTTCAACGCGAGATGGTACATACGTCATTGTCCAACGGGCGCTCTGCGGTGGTAATTGTCATTTGATCCCAGCTAACCCGTGGGTAATATGCAGCACTCGCCTGGACGCTCATCCTCCTACGAGACATCCATCATTTACAGACAATTGCCTACCACGAGCGATCTTCTCTCCAAGTCCAGTGAGAGATCTGCTTCTCATATTCTCCAAATTCTCACAATAATCCTACTTCATCTCAAAATAGCCTTATCTCGTTAGTGACTTCAGGAGTTTACAGCAGTTTAATATTTCCTTAATAAATCAGTACATGCATCCTAAGCTACGAACCAAGACAGAATTATGTGTGAACATTTTTGATAAACATTAGTTTGAATCTCAACTTGAGCCTTCATCTAATTAGAGATTCTAGGAGTTTACAGCAGGTCGACATTTCCTTCATATTTTTTTATATGCGTCCTACAATACGACACAAGACAGATTCATGTGTAAACATCTTCGATCAAAATTGACTTGAACCTGGACGCTCATTCTTCTACGAATATCCAAAATTTGAAAACAGTTGCCTAACATGAACCACTTTGTCTCCAAATCCAGTGAGATATTTGCTTCTCATATTCTCAAAAGTTTTTAATGAAATATACCTTATAACAAAATGGCCTTATCAGATTAAGAAGTCTTAAAGCGTACAGCAGCTCAATATTTCATCAACGAATCAATACATGCGTTCTCAACTACAAACCAAGACATCTGATGCTCACATCCGCGAGATTCTCAAAATAATCCTATCTTAACTTAACGTAGTCTTATCTAATTCGAGACCCCAGAAGTTTATAGCAACCTAAAATTTCTTTAAAAAATCAATACGTGCGTGCTAAACTACGACACAAGATAGAGTTACGTGCAAACATCTTCGATAAATATTAATTAAAACCTGGGCATAGGCCTGATCGCTCATCCTTCTACGAGAGATACATCATTTAGAGACAATTACCTGCCACGAGCAACCTTATCTGAAAATGACGTCAGATATTCGCTTCTCACATTGTCCAAATTCTCAAATCAAACCTGTCTCATAATAAAATTCATGGTTTGAAATGTTCGGAAAATTTCGAGGTTTTTAGGATACTAAAGCAGCTGATTGAACTTCACGGATCTTGTACAGGAATTCGGCCAAGAAAAAGAGTACATGATCCTGCAAAGAAACTTGTTTGCAAGCTAACCTTTGAATGATCCTGTGCAGGTTCCTTCACAGACTATTTTTTGAGACGCGGGTTCATGTACAGGAACTTATTCAGGATCCTACGTATGAACATTGCACCTGCATAGGAACTAATCCGCGAGGTTTCGCTAGCGGCTTCGCTTTTTTGATAGTAAGTTCGATCTTTAAGGGAATGACAGAAAAGAAACTTTAAAGCTGTGAGCAACATGAGTTTTCACGACGGCTTTCTGTAAGGGATCCCATACGTTTTTCTGTACAGGAACCCGCGCTTCAATTCACTTCGCAAAGGAACCTTTACAGAAACATGTACTCGATCATTCAAAGATTCCTCTGTCGGAGCAGGTTCCATTGGTGGATCGTGTACAGTTTCATTCGTTAAATTCCGGCTCGGAAACCGTCATGATTGCCTGTGCGAATATCTGTGCAGAATCGTGTCCAGCAAAATGTCCGGAATCCTCCGAGGTTCCTGTACAGGAATTTTTAGCTACGTACTGCGTACTCCTCGCTTTTCGGTCCGATATTGAGTGATCTCAAGCGTGGAAAGGATTCCAAATTTGCACAGAAAGAAGAAAAAGAAAAATGGTTGAAATCGCGAGTAAAGGAAACGACGTAGAAGCTCGGTTGATGAGCGAATTATCTTTGCAAAAGAACAGTTACAAGATACTGCGATCATCTGCCTCGTGAATGAACTTCTGAAAAGGTGCACCAGGACTGCAATGTCCAGTAGCAACGGCGTAAATTAATCCAGGTTTCAATTGAATAGTGGGTCTGCTATTCACGTCAAATAACGCCCTCTTAGCAGTTGAGATAGGTTATATCGGCAATTTTGAGTCGTTCTCTCTCTCCTCTCTCGTTTATTGATTTACAACGGAGATTAATGAACGGACATGTAACGGAGGAATTCGTTTAGTAATGCCAACGTTTTTGCTAGCTTTTTCCATTTTTGGGATCTTTCTTGCATTTCATGGTTATAGATCTTAAAATTTTCATGCATTTACGATGTTTTCGACTTGAGTGTCTTTTCCCTGTTTGAAGATAAGTGAATTCTTGCGTGAAAGGTGTATGATCATTAGATGTGATATCATTATATTGAGTTTCACTTTGGCTTCTCTTTTTGCACCCGTGGTGATAGATAGTGATATCAATTATGTGATTTTAGAGTAAATCATGTTCGAAAATCGTGAGTTATTCAAAATACAGGTTAAGATATTCGGTGAATTATTGAATGAACTAGGTAACCTTCGTTTTAACTAGGTTAGTTTGATTGTAGTTTTTGCACGGTAATTTTGTGAAACTGTCGTCGAATTAATTATAGCCGATTAATTAATGCACTTGATTTTCATAGATTTGTGATTAATAATTCATTATGCATTCAAATTACTATTTTGCATGCTCAATTTGAAGACTGTTTAATAGTCTTTATATTGGGTCCTTTGGTTTTAATAACGTTACCTTGAATATCAGTTGCTTCTAGTCTACAAAATATAACTTCTCTTTTCCAGAAATGTGCTTGGTGGAAGTTTATGTTGTTAACTTACAAATGTTAATGCTTCAAAATTGGAATTTTTAAAATGGCTCAGAATATTCCTACTCTCCGGAAACCAGACACTTCTTCTATTCGTTCGGCCTATAAAACATAACATCTGCAGAGAATCATAAGATTTTAAGTATGATAATAATGCACAAGTATTTGAACAAAGTTTTTGTTTCATAAAATAGAATTGTCTCATTTTTCATGCAAACAACGACAGGCATGAACATATTTTGTGATAAAGTTTTGAACGTCTGGAAAAGATCTATGAAATTACCCCTTCCTCCTTTGGTTAGAAAAAAAAATTCTTTCAGTCTCAAACATTTTTTTGCCACATGAAGTTGATAGGATGCCTTTCTTCTATTAGCAGAAACTTTCAAAAATTATTGGGAAGAATAAAAGGGTAATGTTTTCCATAAAATCTTTCTTATTTTTCTCATCAAATTTTGAGAACAAGGAAAAAATATTTTCTGAAAACCCTATCTTTTTTATCTTGTCTAACATTTTTGAAAAAATTATGTCAATGGAAGAAATGCATTCTATCAGTTTTGTGCGGGATGAACCATTTTTGAGGACGAGAGATTTTTTTTCCCCAAAAATATAAGCTTCGAATTTTTCTCGGAAATGACGCAAGGTTTTGCAAACTGTTATATCCAAATTTTTCGTATCTATCGTTGTTTGTGAGAAAAAATGAAAAGGATGATAAAAGAGCGAAGGGATCAAAACAATGCCGCATCGCCATTTGCGAAACATTGGTGTACCATAGTTTGGAAAAAATATTTTTTTTTAGCTTTATCATTTTAGTTAAAAATGTATATTCTCGGGTTGAAGATCAAACTGCTCTGTAGAAAGTTAAACTATTTGGCTCAAAACTAAACTATGTGGTAGAAATTATTTTTTTTTTGTCAAAAAAATTAGATTTTCATGTAAAAAATTCAACTATTTCGTAGATAACTCGTTTTTTTGCTTGTAAATTCTTTGCAGAAAATTCGTCCTTTTTAATTGAATTCAACTGATTGAAAGTTTTTTTTTTTTAAACCATTTTTGGAGCTTGAAACTTGAGGATTCTATTTTTGGTTGAAAACTTATTCTGTTCAGATCAAAATTCAACTATTTGGTTAAAAAATCATCTTTAATGATTTAGAAGTCGACAGTTTTCAAAAACATTTGACTTCCAAGCTTGAAAACTTAACTATTTTATTGAGAATTCATCTTTTTAGGAAAAAAATTTATTTTTTACGTTGGAAATTCATCTATTTGATTAAGAATCAACTATTTTTCGAAAAGTTAGTCTTTTTTGTGTGAATTCGAATCGCTGAAAAATTTCTTTTATTTGTTAAAAAGTAATTTTTTCAACTGAAAATTTAATTGTTTCAGTTTGAATTGAAACATAATCTTTTTAATAGAAATATTTAATTATCTGTTAAAAAATTCATATATTCTGTTTAAAAATTGTCTTTTCGTAGAAAATGTATCTTCTTGGTTGATTACTTATCACAGCTGGTGAAAAACTCAGCTATTTGTTCAAGAAAGCATGTATTTTGTGAATTTTATCTTCTTGGTCGAAGATTCGACTATTTAGTTAAAAGTGCATCTTTGTTGGTCAAAAATTCAACTATTTGCTTGAATATTCAACTATTTTTTTCAATGCAATGTATTTTGATTTGAAATCTTAGGAATTTAAGGCGTTTCATATTGAATTCAATATAGTATCTACATTGATTTTATTTAAAAGAATTTATTTCCCTATTTTTGTGAAAAATCACCCTTGTTTCCCTGCTTTGAGTGCTAGCATTTTTGGCTGCGAAGTCTTATATGAGAATATTTTCAATTAATATCGATTCATTACCGAAGCTCATTATTCACCACACTGTCGCGTAGGAACATTGGCAACTGAACTCACTAGAAACGCGAAAAAAGCAGATTAAACGTTAAATCTGGGTCAGTTATTTGCTACTTCAATTGGGGGGGGGGGGGGGGTACTACGATAGTCAATGAGAGGGGTCATGGACGCGGGGTGATAAATATATCGTGGTCAAAGATGTTTACACAGTAGAATAATTTTATCTCAATCGATAATCAAATATGCGATGCCTTTGCGGCAAGGGTAAACTGAACCTCAGAATATGATATAAACGTTTGGGTGACATAGTAGCAGCAATAGATCAAAGGCACTTTGTAATGCGATTCGAAAGGACAGAATAGGCAAGGCAAATGTCAAATCGCAAGACGGCCACAAGCGTTCACTGATTACCTGATTTAGATGGCAGTTTAGATTAGTGATTCCTGTCGCTCGCAGGTAATTAGTATCGCATTGGCCTCCGGTAGCTTACCCATGGAGGGTAATGGCGTGTGCGAGGATTCTGTGGCCAGAATAGTTTCGATATCACACATTTCATCCTGAGGACACTGACTACCTAATCAAAACGGACAAGTCCAATCGTAATGTCTGAAACGCTAGCGAACCGCAATCCTGTACTCATTTACGAAATTCCAATTTTTCCTAAAGTAAAACCTGAATGATTTGTTCTGATCATCAACATCTTGCACCTTGATATGGAGGGTGAAAACTTGGTGTGTAAACGGCTTAGATCGTGCTTGTCATTGATGACCTGATTTGTATATTAAACAAATCAGGTTTTTGCGCTCGGGATTACGTAGACGTCGTGGTGATTCTGACAACAGAAAGACATAAGAGAACCTTAGTGGAGCATCAGCAATCAGCGCTCAATATTTCTCAGTGCTCAGTATTTAAAGCTGAATTAACCTGGAAACTCCATGTGGACGACCTAGTAAAGAAAGCTATGATAACTTCCTGGGTCTGTAGAGGCGCAATAGGGAAAATCAATTTGAGAATATGGATTTGGTTGCCAAGGACTGCACTAATCAGTACCAAGAAACAACTAGGAAACCTTCAAAAGGGTTTTCCGTCTGGCCCTCACTGGTGCTACGAGAACAACACCAACGCATGCTATTTGAAGATACTATTTTTGCCACGCAAACTGATGTTACGTTGAGGAAATTATCCTTCGTGGAATATTAATAGCACAAGGCACAATCCCAACCATTTTTTATGCGGAAATAATAGCTCTCACGGCTTGCCTGAAGGAAATTTGTAAGCGGGCATATGAAAGGCACATTAGCGTTTGTTCTGACTATGAAGCTACACTTAAGGTTTTTGCAGCCAAAGAGTTCACTTTCGGAATTGTTCGAAGATGCCTTCAGAATCTTCTAGATGTGACCGGTTAAACCTGGATCAGCCTGATTCGAATTTCCTTTCATGAAGATATTGAAATGAATGAGAAAACAGATCCACTGGCTTAGGTGAAGTATCACAATACCTGATTGGTCCGAAACAGGGGCCATTGAATATGGCTCTTGAAGGATTATGCGAGACATAGGGAGGAAGCCAAAAAAATGGTGCATTACAAGAAATTGATATCCAGTACCCTGCCCATTTGTATATCAATAATAATAATCATATACCACAGTAGCGATAATGAAGTATGTATCAGAGAATTAAATGCCTTGGGCCACATCAAATTGTAGTGTGTCTTTTATCGTACTTTAGGGCACATGTAATAATTTTTTGCATATAGTAATCTCTTGAATGGATCTATTTGAATGAGAGAAAATCCCCCGTCATTTAATACAGCTAATCGTGTCGACACTTTGCAACGTAAATATCGTATGACAACGCAGCTTTAGCTCTGTATCCTGCTCCCTGACCATTTGTATGCTCCTCGTTGTGCTATTGTATCCGCTCGTTAATAATCTGGTATTATGGAATAACTGTTGCGCGAACATAGGAATAAATGTGGTTCTCTGCTGTCTCTGTCTTTTGTCGCTACCTCGCCAAATGTATGATTCCAGTGATCACAATTTAACTCGAATTATTCTAAAATAATGGTCGAATATGATAATTATAATGGCAAATTGGCCGCGAAACTTCATATTCAAAATTTCCCCACTTTTTCCTGACTAATTTTCTATTTGTTCTGACCTTTGATATTTAGGGAGTACAATTTTAATCCTCTAATATTTTTAATACAGAATTTATTATAGAATTCATATTTATACATTTCCAATTGATTATTTTCAAGGCTGCCACAGCCAAATGTAGTGAAATAAAGTAAAGAAATGACCCATTTAAACAAAAAAATATGCCCGCTTCGCGGGGACATTCTCATTGCGCGCTACACGCGCTTCGCTCGCAAGTTTGAGCGCGCCTAGGGCGCGCGACTGTTGGTTCTCGCGCTTCGCGCTCGATAACATATTTACCTCGCGCTACGCGCTCGGTCTTTATATTTCCCACACATTTGTACACAGACCTTTTGAAATTAAAGGTCAAAGCATGAACAACTGTAATTTCATCGTTGTGAATTCTCTTTTGTTGAAACTCCTTCGGCTTTATCGAACACATTCTTATCACGTATCTCGTGCTTCGGACTCGATTTTGTCCAAAATGTGAGCTTTTCTACATTATGTTCAGTACTATTATATCTAATGTACATTATATTTATTTCTGTACCTCGATCTGGTACTATGAAGAGGGTTCTCAAAGCACCTACGGCCTTGACGATTACATTCTCATTGCGATACTCGCTGTTCGCGCTCAGTAGCTAGGCTATACAGAAGATTGCTTTTGAAAAATAAAACCATGTGAAAACTAGTGAAAATTCTGATTAAAATTTTTCAATCTACCAGAAAATTTATTTTTCTACTTTTTGAAAGTTTTCAACATTTTGAAAAGTATATAAATTTTCTAATTTCCATCGAAATCAAAAATTTCATTGAGATAATTTTCAATTCTTTCACCCATCTGTAAGAAACTTTCACAAAAATTTCTGAAACTGCAAAAAAAAATTTTTTGTAAATTTTGAAAATGTTCTAAAATTTTTAATTTTGGTTGAAAATATCTGGTTAACGAACTTAACCTTCATTTTAAGACCCTTGAAAAGTTTACCAAAGGCTGACCCGATTGGACGAATCCTTCAAAAGTTAGCGTGGCGACAACATTCAGGTAACCATACAGACATACAGACAGACAGACACCGACAAAATTTTATGATTTTCGGACCCTGGGAGTGCCGGAACATAAAGATCCGTTAAAAACCAGAGATCGAAAATTTGGACGAATACAATACAGTCTCATGAATGAGAATGCAAAAAGTGACCAAGAGTGACTAATCTCTAACCAGAATGTAATCAAAAGTGACTAATATGTATTATTAATGTAACTTTTTTTTTATTTCAAAGAATTCTAAAAAATTGATGAAATTTGCAAGAATTATCGGTAAATTCTAACGAATTTAGTATACATTCATAAGACTTTTAAAGAACTCAAATGAATAGGAAAAAGTTCAAGGTACATTTTTAGAAATTCAAGTGAAATGCAAACAACTTTTAAGGAATGGAGAAATTAATTGAATTTATTGAATTTGAAATGAGCTTGGAAAAATGCAAGGAATTCAAAAGAATTGGATGAAATGCCTAACAATTTAAGGAGAGTATAACAGGCTCCAGGACGTATAAAAAAATTGAAAAACGTTTTGAAGGATTAATCAAATAAGGTAGAATCATTTAAATTATGAAGAATTGAACTGACTCAAAAAAATTAAGAGAAACAAAAGAAAATGAAATAATTCAGGATAAAATAATAAGAATTCTGCGTGAATTCTAAATGAATTTACACGAATTGTAAAAAATATTTGAAAATCTCATCATATATTTGGAACTCTGCAAAATCCCTCACAAGATGAAGAATAATTGTTTGAAAATCATTAAAATATTTTAAAATTCTGTGTGATTATATGACATCAGATAAAATTTTCTAATTTATTAGAATATCTTAAGAGCCTTCAAAATCACTTGAAATGATTGAATTTCTCGGAAATCATTTTAAATATTCTGCATCTTTTGAAAATGCCTTTAAATCTCCCGACATGCCCAAAAATATTTTAAACTTTGAAATATTGACAGTATTGAAATAAAAAAAAAAATCCTTTAATTTTTCTGAGAATCTCTCAAATATTTAAGTTCCTTCAAAATGCCATTGTATTGCTGAAATCGATAGAAAATTTCTTGGAATCTTCTTAAATACCCTAACGCATATTTAAAATATTTGAAAATCTTTTCAAATTTTCTGTAATTTTGAAAGCTCTTCAAAATCCCTTGGAATTGAAAAAAACTAAGATATTTAAATTGCTTTGAAACCTCTTGAAAATTCTCAGAGCTCTTGAAAAATCCTTGATATTTAAAGAAACCTAAAACCTTTTTAATACTGTTGAACTACTTCAATTTATTGAAATCTACTTAAAATACCCTGTAACATTTTCTTAATCCTTTTAAATCTTTCGAAAGCTCTTGAGTTTGGAAAATTCCTCAGAATCTTAAAAAATGCACTAAAATCTGTAAACTTTCTTGAAATTACTTCAAACTATTCAAAGAATTAAAAATTTCATTGTAATCGTTCTGCAGAATCCCTTGATTCTTGTGAGTAAATGCTATGAAAAACATTAAAATATTCCTAATATATTCCTTCAAAATTCCTTGAAAAATTTTTAATTACTTGAAAATGCCTTTGAATCTTTCAAAATACCATAAAATGTTTCAAATCCTTTGTAATACCATAAAATTACTGAGATTAAATGAAATTGTCCTAGTATCTTTATCAAAAAATATCCCTAACTATTTCAAATCTTTTAATCACTTTTTAAACACCTTACAATTTTGTTAAACAACTGAAAATTGTTTGGCATTGAAAAAAACAACTAAAAATTGTTTGGCATTGAAAAAAACATAAAGTGATGTAAGATCCTGTCAAATCTCTTAAAACTTTATAAAGCTTTTCAAAATTGTTTGGAATTTTTGAAAATAACCAAAAGTCTTCAGAATTATTTTAAAATCTTTTCAAATTTTCAAAATCTATTTAATATGCCTGAAATATTTTGAATCCTTAAAAATCTGTTGGAATCCCTTCCAATTTGTTTGAACTCTTGAAAATTTCTTTGGAATAAAAAAGTACATGAAATGTGTAAACTCCTTTGAAATTTCTTCAAGGTGTTGAGAAAAATGGAATAATTCCACGAAATCTTTTGAAATATCATATAATCGTTAAATCTCTTGGGAAATCTTTAGAAATGTCCTCAAAAACTTGAAAATCTTTAAAATCCTACGAAATTTCCTAATTCTTGTGAATAAATTCTTCGAAATACATTTAAATATTGTAAAATCCCATGAAATTCTATGAAATCTGATGATATTCCCTGATATGTTGGAAATTTAATTAAAATGCCTTGAGACCTTTTAAAATCCCTCAAAATCATTGAAATCCTCCAAAATCTGATAGAATTCTTTAGAATATCCAAACATATTTTGAAATCTTTTTGGTCTCATAAAATTGTTTCATAATTCCGAAATTCTAGAAAGCTTTTTCAAACCCCATGAAGATTTGTTTAATCTCTTGAAATCAATCAAATCGTTAGTAATTCTTTCAAAATGTGTAAGTAACTTAATAATGCCATGGAACTTCCCAAAATGACCAAAAATATCTCAAATACTTTTTAATCTTCCGAAAATCTTCGGAATCTTTTGAAATTCCCTGAAACTTTTCAAAGCTCTTCAAAATTCCTAGGAATTTTTTAAAATACACTGAAATCTTTTAAAAACTGTGGATTTTTTCAAATGATTTAAATCTGTTAACCACTTTTGAAATCTTTGAGAATACCCTAAAATATTTAAAAAGAATTAAAGAAAATACAGAAATAGGTTCAGATCCCAATTGAACAGTGGTCAATTGGTTAATTTATTGTAAGACAAGCGACTAAAGTTACTTATTTATTTCAAAAAGTGACTGTACTGACATTTTCCTAATTTCATAATTTTTCACTTACCTGTGTCCATAATGGATGTATAATTTGATTAGAGTTTCTTTGATTTAATTCTATATAGCTTGACATGATTTAGTATGATTTACTTATTGCAAATGCTGCTTCTAGTCGACTGAGTATCACGAAAACTTCGTAAATAAATGCTGCACGGGATTATAAACGAGTAATTTATTAATTCTGTATCGCAGTTGCAAAAGCAGATTAGGCAAGTGTATAAAGTCCCACTAGTCACAGACTTCTACTTGAAATTCAGTAGTGAGTAACTACGTAGCCAGCTAGGAGATTTAAACGGATTAAGCCAACTCTAGAATCTCCAAGGAACATATCCGAATATCCTCTACGAGTTTTCGTTTTTTATAACTTGTGATGAATTTTCAGCGTAATTCTACATAATACCGGGGATTCGGAGAAGGATGATACGCTTGAGGATATAAGTACATCATTGTTCTTTTGAATAAAAGGAAGAAAGGACCCATCAAGATTAACAGCAGCAGGTTGTCAAAGACCAACTCTTGCATTAATGGTTCCGGTTACTTTGAGACGAGATGGCGGCAAAACTTCATCTTCAAAATATCATGCCTTTTTCCTTATTTTTTTTCTGACAAATTTTTTATTTTTTCTGGCCATTAATATTCGCATTACATAATTTTAATCTTCCAATATTTTAAGAATAGTTTAAACAATTATTTTTGCCAAATATAATTAATTATAAAGTGTCGCCTAATGAAAAATAAATAAACAGTTGAAAAATTCAGAAAAAACCGCAACATTCTACTAATTGAGTAAAGAGAATATCATTAACAATGATAATAAATTGTTTAAACAATTATTTTGTTAACTTGAATTCATTATTACTTCACTCCAAATGAAAATGGGGGAAAAGCCAGGAATTAAAAAAAACGCATCTTTTTAGCATTATTCAAATATAATATTACTAATAATTACAATATATTGTTTAAACAATCATTTTGTTAACTTTAATTCATTATTACTTCACACCAAATGAAAATTGGACAAAAAGCCAGAAATTTCAACAGCAAAACCGCATCTTTCTAGCATTATTCAAATATAATATTACTAATA
Source organism: Andricus quercusramuli (assembly GCA_932178445.1). Taxonomy (NCBI): domain Eukaryota; kingdom Metazoa; phylum Arthropoda; class Insecta; order Hymenoptera; family Cynipidae; genus Andricus; species Andricus quercusramuli. Next base: position 206,440 of record CAKNXH010000171.1, on the reverse strand, counting down.
ATTATAATAAATTTTTTAACAAATATTTTGTTAACTTGAATTCATTATTACTTCACTCCAAATGAAAATTGGATAAAAAGCCAGAAATGATAAAAAAACGCATCTTTCTAGCACTAGCACTTCCCTTTAATTAACAATTGGACAGCAAATGGAAAATTTGTGAAAAAACCGCGTCTTTCTAACTCCATTCTATGAGAAAATTGCTAAAAACAATAACAAATTGTTTAAAAAATTCATGAAAAAATTTAATTTTCAGTATAAAGTAATATTTTATGTATTAAAAACAATTCGCATTGAAGAAACCGCAAAAAAATCATAATTAGTGCCAAAAACTTGCAAAACCCATTTTTTCACTTATGGGGTTTCTTTGAGACCATATAAAACAGACTTATGGGGGTGGTATTTGAAAAGTGTTATTTTATTCGTATTCTATGGCTAATTGTGAAGAGAAATGTTGAGTTTCAATTCGATTGAGATAATATTGAGGATTATGAATAAGATTTACAAAAACGTCTTTTTTTCTTATGGGAAATACATGTTAAACTTCATGGGGCTTGCGGCACCCCTAAATATCATTTTTTTTCAAAAATAAAAAAAAATGGATTTATTTTTGGGTGGATTCGAAAAAATTTTGGGGGTGTCCCGATAAGAATTATTAAAAAAATTTCCAATGCATTTTTGGACCACCCTAATGTGTATGGATATGGATGAAAGGATCCCTATAAACGGGCTCTCTTGGGTGAGATGGATGTATTTCTATAAATGGGCTCTCCTGGTATTGATGATTGTGGTATGGTAGGAGGGTGAAAGAAATAATTTCTTTCATTGTTTCTGGAACACTTTTCTTTTCTGCTGGTGCCTGAGGGATAAGAATTAATTTTTATATAATTTTTGTTTTGTCCATACTCTACATTACTGTAGAGACGGCCCTGTGAATTATGTCTTTGAAGAATTGAAAAACCTCCAGTTCAGAATTTGAGTGACTACTTGATTAAAAAAAAGCTCTTGCGATTGTGTCGATCTGTTGCCGTCATCGTTGACGTTGTCCACATTTGTTTAAATACATTTTTTGATCAAAAAATAATCATTTCTAATCATAGTGTTTGGTAGTCTTAGAGGAAATCTATGATTTATATTTTATATATTTTTCGATCAAAAAAAATTGACAGAACTTGTCATTTACAAAATATATAAAAAAAGTTTTGAATAAAGCTTGTGAGAAAAGAGAAAAATCTGCCGAATCAAGGTGGATAGTTAGGCACATTATTTTCACAACTGTTTTTTGTTTGGGTGTCATCATTCATCAATTTTCAGTACGAAATTTTATTTGATCAAGCCTGTAAACATTTTGTAAAAGAACCTGCAGTTCAAAATTAACTTATAAAATTCGGTTTACATTCATGTAATGACAAAATTCAGTCCATTGCATCGATAATATTAAATCGTGAAAAACAAACATAATACTTACTTCTTTAATATTAACAAATAATTTAATGTATAAAAAAGCTATGAATCAAGTGTCTAGCTCAGAGTTCCTACCCTGATCTGAAATCTCCAAATCCAGTTTCAAATTAAATTTCGACAGAGAGGAGAATCAACCTAATTGCACAGATATAACTAGATCAGGGGTGAAGAACATAAAACGCTGGGTGAAAAGTTTGCACACCCTCTAGGCTATGAAGCTTTGCTATTGGCTGGGAGTTTGCATGGCAACACTGAAAAAAATTCCTTTAAATTAAAAAAGAAAACTTTTCTTCAACACATATTTTTCAATGAAGCCAAAAATAACGTCGAAATGAAGAAAATAACATCAAATTAAAGATAATCATTCATTAAAAAAGAAAACCGCTTCTTTGAATCTGAGCCAATTAACTTTTCTTTATTGAAAAAAATGTTCTTGAAATCAAACAATCTTTTTTCTGAGAGAGCATTGACCATATTCGTGTTCCATTTCATATTCTCTTTGTGGGTTTTTTTAATCTCAAATACAAAAACAATATTCCCCAAACCGTTGTCTATAAAGAGGAATAAGATGCACATAAAGTTTCTAGCTAAAAATCCAGTTTTTACAATTACCGAGTCAGTGTTTACCTTGATAAAAGTGAAGTTTATGAAGAAATAATCTCCCTTCGTACTTCCCTCGGGCTACCTGCTTTCGCGAAAATAATTGTTGCACATCATTTTAATTACAACTCCTGGAATTTTGAGCTTTATTGTTCATTATTCATTGTGCTACCGGACCCGAGGCGAATAATACATTTAATTAAATGATAAAGCTAAAATTAGTTTTCTTGCTACTCACAAAAAATATTCCTGGAATATTCAAGTGCTCACCTGAAACAGAAAAAGAATATAATTGTTAATTTTTAAATTGGATGAACTTGGCAGCTTTACTGTGACCGAAAAACTTCGTTTTCGAAAACACTCACTTTACGGTGATTTGTCGCTCACCAATTTTTAATTTGTAATCAGAAACCAACGTTTTAGTCTCGTAACATTTTCAGCACAAAATCTTTTATAATCGAAATGAAAAAATTTTAGAATTGGATTTAAGAATTACAAATTTATCTATTTTAATAAAAAAATATAACTTTTTTTCGATAAACGATGGAATTGTGATCCACAACGACGAATTTCCGATAAGACAGTTGCATTTCCGACCAAAAAATATCACTTTTTAACAAAATAATTAAATTTTCGGCAACATTATTGAATTTTCAACAAGATAGTTGAAGTTTCATCCAAAATGTTGCATTTTCAATTAGATGTTTGAATTCTTAAAGAAAAAAGATTAAACTTGAAAAAAAATGTGCATTGTCAACCAAATAATTGAATTTGTTTCTGAGGCCCATTGATATTGTAACAGAAAAAATACAATGGTTATTCGTGGCGCTTTTATTTATTAAATTTTTTAGAAGTTTCATTTTGAATTTCTGCCGGCATGAAGATTCTCGACATATATCGACCACAGTATGTATCTTTTCTGATACAATGTATATATTCATTATTTATATAAAATGTATAAAATAATGAATAGATGCACTTATATGATTGTATCATATAAATATATTCGGGTATCAATGGAATAATATAATAGTAGATATGTGAACTCAAAAATATCAAAAACAGTTAAATTTAACTAAAAAAGACAAATTGTCGATAAAATAATTGAATTTTAAACCGAAAATAATAAATTATTTTTAGCCAAAAAGTTGGATTTTTATCCCAGAAGATAAAATTTATACGAAAACGAATGAATTTTCAAACCAAAAAAAAAAAAAATGGTGAAAAAAAATTGTGAAAAAATAGCTGAATTTTCAACCAAGAAAATTAATTTCCAACAAAACAATTAAACTCTTAACCAACAAGTTGAATATTCAAGCAAGAAGATGAATTTTCAAATAAAAAGAATTATTTTCTACCAAATAATGCATTTTTCAAGTAAAAATCCATTTTTTTTTGTTTCCCTGTCCATTAATATTAATTTATTCACAGTCCAGAATCTCCATCGTGTATAATTTTTAACATAGAATATTTTATAAAGAGAATGAAAGAATTTGAAATTGAAATGAAAGAATTTGATTTATTATTCTTGACATATATTTGAATTGTTTCTTGTAGAAATTTCCGGACTTTTCCAAGATTATTTTGAGCATCCCTGACTTCTCCATGACTCTCCCTGACCAGTAAAATTCCATAACTTCTTCCCGTTTTCTAGGTTATCTCTGAACTGCAAGCACCATGGTGCATGAATTCCAATTTTTTCGTTGTCTTAATGATCTAGCGTCATTGAATGCGTTGCAGATTCGTGTCGAGAGCCCTCCCACAAATTAATTGATGAACATTCCATGCCAGCAGTGGTGGTATTCCTTCACTATGGTTGCGGTTGCATTTCCAATCAAATCACGACGTTTCTGCCAGGAAATTGTGGGTTACTATTCTACTTGATGGACGAGGAATACATAAGATAGTGGGACGATAATGGTACATATTAAATTCCCTACAGACATTTGCGACATTTGACGTCAAATTTCACTGTTTGAGTCACAGAAATACCGGAATGTATATGAGGCGCTTGAAATCAATACACAAATCTCCTGCTGAATATCACCTTTCTTCACTGCGAATTTTCGAGGTAGAAGGCGCTGAGTTGTAAAATATTCGAACTCGTATTTCTCAAAAGATTTAGAGTTTGAAAGTTTGAAAAGTTAGATGTCAAACTTTATATATCTCGGAAACTTTCGATTTTTAATTTAGAGATCATAAGTATGAAGAATGATTCAACAAACAGTTTGGTGTGAGAAAGAGATTTTAATTTAATTATTTTAATTGCGCATCCTTTGATTGCGCATCCAACTCAAAAACGATTGAAAAATCATTAAGTTTCCCTTTGTTTCCTTAAACAATTAAAAATACCAGAAAGCCCAACTGCTGAACAATTAGAGATGTTTACTGGTTATCTCACCTTAAACAATTTCAATAGTTTACAAAATCAAACAAAATAGCCACTTTGTTAAATATAACAAATTTAAAAATAAACATATAAGTACAACACAGAAAAAATGAAATGTAATCTTCACAGCGATTTCAGAGTAATCTCTATCTGCACCAAACATTAACTTCAAGTGTTAAGATTTACCCACAACATTGGAAATGGTTACCATTTCAACTCTATTAAATCTTGTCTTGTTTCGATGCAAAAATTTCAATTTCATCTACTTGAAAATTACCTGCAACAAAAATTCACTCCAATGTTTTCTGTGAATATAAAAAAATAGTTCAGTATGTAATTGTTCATTCAACAATAGTTATTGCAGATTTTCTGTCAATTCAAAAGCACATCGCAATCTTGATTCATTCTTTATCGTTGATAGCTCATTTTGTTCTTTGAAACATTACGTTCAATTCTATAGCGATGAATTTCATGTAACATAAGCTCCAAGTAAGCTATAGCTAATGATTTAGCTTGATATAATTCAATCAGTTAATTAGCCATTCTCTTCAAAATTGTTTTCTCCAATAATCTATTTCTGTCGATTTTATGAACTATTCTAAAGATTAATGAATTCCACAGTGAAATTCGCACCGATTTCTGTAAGAGATCAAACCTTAAAAATACGCCTGTCCATTTCTTAACTCCCTATCCAACCCGACAACAATAAACACAACATGGTCCCCTCCTTAATCTCCCTCCACAACAATCATAATTACAAGTGTGTTACCTCTCTATCCGTTTTTCTAACCCATTAATGTATTTAAAAAGCCAATAAATTTCCTTTTCCAATCCCAAGAGAAGTGAAATCGCCAGTAAATCCTGCTCCAACACCTATTTTCAATTCCAAGGAATTTCTAAACTCATAAAATGATTTGCAAAGCCCCCTCTTTTATTGGAGGAAAACAAGGCTTTTACGATCACTGTGAAATTCGCACTGTTTGCTATAAGAGTTGAAACCTTTTCTAAGGAATAGTAAAGAAGCGATTCAGGTCAGTTACACCAGCCCCCACTCTTCATTTTCGGGTTTTTTATAGCCCACTGAATTGCGCCGCAAATGCGTTCGTATGCGCCACCAATAACAAATTTTGCATCACGAAACTAGGAGTTATAGCAGGTGTTAAGTGTGGTGTGGGGGGGGGGTCTGATGACACACTACCCCCCCCCCCCATTTGGAAAATCAAAATTTGAATTTCATGACCTTGAAAATCTCCAAATGCGCTCATATGCGCCATAAAAAAAAATGTCTCGCCACATTGATGACCGAGTTGTCAGCGATCAAAATGGGGGGGCTGGCGCGATTTTTCTAAAATAATAATATTTTTTCAAATTAATCATAGCTATCTGTCATAGCTTCAAATGCGATCAAATGCGTCACCACTAAAAAATTTTGCGCTAGCTAATTAACAAAGATAGCAATTTGGGGGGGGCAGTGTGACGTAGATGTTAAATCTTCGACAGTGATCTGAAATTAAAAATTAAGGACACGGAGTTATTCGTCTTCAAAAGCGCTCATATACGCCACACAAATTTTTTGCAAACTTAAAAAACTGTCCACGATACGAAGGTTTTAACACTTTGGAAAGTGATGACCAAGTGATGGCAAACAAAATGAAAAGTTCTTTAATTCGCAGTGATGACGGTACTTTGGAATAGGGTTTCAAATGCGCTCATATGCGCCATAAAAATTTCCTGCATACCTTGAAAATTGCCCAAGATATGGAGGTTATAAAATTTTCCAAAGTGATGACCGACAAAATGAAAAGTTCTTTAATTCACAGTGATCAAGGGACTTTCGAATAGGCTTTCAAATGCGCTCATATGCGCCATAAAAATTTTCTGCATATCTTGAAAATTGCCCTAGATGATTATAATATACGTATAAAATTACAGCATTTGGCCAATTTTCAAGCAAGCTAAAACAATCGTTCGATTCAACTCGACTATTAAATGTGATTTTCAAATATAAGATAAAATTATTTTATAATGAATCTTTTTTTAATAGGCTTTTTTATCAAAAATCTGATGATGAAAACAGGTACTTTTCTGATATGAGTAAAAGTAATTGCTATATGTAGATATATTCAATAAAAAGGGTTTCGAATCTCAAGACGATATTAAATTTATTATTTATTTACAATTTTCTGAAAAAGCAAAAGGCTGATGAGTGTAATTTCTAAAACTCAAAATTTTGAGGCTGACTAATTTAAAATTGGAAGATTCAAAATTAAAATATTGTGAGAAAATGAAAGTTATAGATAAAATATTCCTTAAGTGTTGGAATTTGGCAAGTTTTTACATTAAACAGTATCACATTTTCAAAAAAAGCTGGTTTCAAATTGCAAATGTTTGAAATTAAATACCAACATTTTAAATCAGTCAGAATGAAATAAAATCAATTTTTTTGTTGGAAAAGTAATTTGAAAATTAAAAATGTTTCTGTAGTCTTTGATATTCTAATTTTTTGTTTGAAATTAGTGTGATCAAATTGGTTGTAATAAGTGTAATTTCTAAAAGCATACATTTTTAAATCTCAATCATTGAAAATTAAAAGATTCGAAATTGAAATATTGAATACTAAAACTCCTTCAAAATGGTACAAAAACTAAACGTTGCTAATCCATACATCTTGAAAATTTGAAAACTGATAAGTTTCTATGTAAGTTTAACAATATCAACTTTTTTAATTAAACTAGTTTCAAGACGTATTTTTTTTAATTGAACACGTTCATTTTAAATCAGTGGAAATTAAATCAAATCAAATCAATTTTTTTATTCAAAAAACACAATAGTTCAAAAGGTTTTTATAGTCGATGATATTTTACAACTTTTTCAATTAGTGTAATAAGTTTTATTTCTAACAGCGCCAAATTTTAAGTCTAAATAATTTCAAATGAAAAGATTTATAATTTAAAATCAAAAGATTTGAAATTATAATATTGTGGACTAAAAGTAACTTTAAACAAATTTTTTTTCTAAACGTTTCTAAGCAGTATTAATAAAAGAGAAACATTTTATTGTGAATGACCTATTAAAATTGGGAAGTAATTCTCTTTTAAATATTTCGCTACCTCACTGGTAGCGGCTACCAAAAAATTACTGCTGCTGACAATAATATTTGTGGAAAATTTTTTTATGATTTCGGTTTTATCTTGAAAAGTAAACTTTAAGTTTTGACTCTTGAACATTTTGAATTATGTCGACAAAGAACATGGGAAATGATAGGACAAATTTTTCAATTCTGCAAAATTTTTTCAAATTTTAGAAAAAACAAATCGTTTTAAAAAATATTCAGAAGTTTTGAAAAGATTAGAAAAAAATTTACATTTTGAGAATATTTTAAAACTTTTAAAAGAGTGAAAAAATTTCTTAAGATTGTTAGCAAAACTTCAGATGATTTTCATTTGGAAAAATTAATTTTCAGAGAATTGTAATAAAAGATTTTAGAACATTTTAAAAAATTTCGAAAATCGTCAAAGAAGCATCTGGAATATTTTGAGGCAATTTTTTTAATTTTGCAAAACTGAAAAAAAGAATCAAATCATTTTAAAAAATTTTAGGTGTACAAGTTTTACGAAGACTTGAAACTCATTTTAAGTTTGAAAATTTTTCTAAAAATTTTAAACAAAATGATTTTAGATTTAGGAAGATTTAGAAAAAAATAGAAGCTTTTCAAGAATTGTGAAAGGTTTCAAGACTATTCAAAAAAGCCTTCTTATGATTCCTGGAAAAATTTGAAATAATTTTTTTAATTATAAAATTAATTTTTAAATAAAATTTCAACAGATTTCAAAACGTTTCTAAAAATGTCGGAAAAATATGGGAGATTTTAAGGCAATTTTATCATCGATTTTGAAAATTTTTTTCGAATTTCAAGAAAAATTTGAGTCAGTTTCAAATATAATTAGGAATTTTAGAAGTGTCAAAGAGATTAAAAATATTCTGAATTTGAAAAGGATTCTGAAAATTTATAATATAATTTTAAGTTTCTTCTTAACTTTGAAAAGTCGTAAAATATCTTTGAACGGACCCCATTTTTTCCTAAATTTTGTAAAATCCTGTAGTAAAATAGAATTCCCTTAAAATTTTCTAGTTTGTTTTTCAATAAAATTTAAAAACTTTTAAGATTGAAATCAAAATTGTGCATTTGAACACTCAATTATTTAAAAGTATAAAATGAAAACTATTAACAATTTTTGATTAACAAAATTTTAATTAAATGCACTTATACTGCAAAAAAACATTTGTTTAACTTTTATAAATTGTACAGTTTAATAATTCAGATTCAGTTAAAAAAATATAAATCCACCTTATCGTTTTCAAAGGTGTAAATTGAAGAACGAATCGATAAATTGATAAATTATCTAAGTAATATCATTTGAAGCAATTTTAAGCTAGAAAAATTAAAGAGTTGAACGATTAAAATTCTTTTTAACTAAACACTTTTCAAATTTAAGTTTACATTAGAATAAGTACATCATATTTTCAGTAGATTCAAATAAATATTAATGAGTTATTGAATTTTTGTTCGATTCTTATTCATACATAAAAATTTGTTTTCGCTTTGTAATATTTTTAAATATTCCCTGTAAATCATTTTTTCCAAATAAAAAATAATTTTTCGAGGAATATCAAGGAAAAAATTTGATTATCTTAAAACCTTATCTTAACCTTATCTTAAACCTTGAATCCTTAAGAAAACTACAAAAATAAATTTCCATTTTCATGGGAATCTCGAAAACTTTTTTTAAAAACCTTTCACAATTCTCAAAGAGCTTCTCGTTGCTGCGTATTGCTGCATTATGTTATGGATAGAAGACATATTGAATAGGATGTATATGTATGGAAATCTTTTGAAGGTAACTTTATATTTTCAACATAATAATAATAATTACACTTACTTTGTGTAAATAAAATTCATTGGAAAATAAATATTTAAATAAACTTTATGTTGAAAAATTCCGCTATTTTGATTATAAAATATGTGTCCGTATGTTATTTTACCAATTTGGAAGTCTATAATATCATATCACTTTCCCAGAAATTGACAATCATTTAATTATGTTCCATTTGAACATTTTTGCAAGAGTATAATTAATTTTTATTTTGAAACGCTGTATATTTTGCGGTTAATCTATGATTGAACGCAGTAATAATTACACTTTTTTTGTATAGAAAGAATTAATTAGAATACAAATATTTTACTTGATTATTTGGAATTTAATATTTAACTTTTATTCAAACATATACACTTTGGTTCTAACCTCTAATGTAATTTCTTTTTCGTAAGGGTTCAGCTGATAAATCTTGGTATGTCCTATATAAAAGATATGTTCACATATCATTTCACTTTCCTAGAAATCATTTATCATTCCATTATGTTCCTTTCCAACATTTTTGCAAGAGTATAATTAATTTCAATTCCGAAACGCTGTATATTTTGAGGTTAAGCTGTCATTGCACGTTGCGTTTCCAAACATCACTTTTTTACAAGCATGTGATTACTCTGGTGGGATAATATTAGCTGTTTCGTTTGTAACATTTTATTGCTTTGAGTGGGAAATATGTTGTCACTAGGCGACCATCTTTACGAAGATGAGAGTGGAATTCCTTTATAAATTTAATCAGTTTCAGTGATTCGCGGCTGATTTAAAGTTTATCAGAAGTACTTGCATTTGCCTGGAGGTTCCATGAAGTGTTTCATCAAGTGTACATAGCTATTTATGACGTCAAACCTCCCGCTCGACATGAGTTGAACGCAGTGAATATACGAGCAAGGCATACAGCACAAACGGTCACCCATCCAAGTGCTAGCCGCGTTCAAAATGACTTAATTTCCATTACTTGCCCGATTCAAGATTCACCACGCAGCAAATTCCTTTGGCTTATCAATTATCCTTGAAAATATGTTTGTTCACTCTCTAACTTAGTATCTGACACGAAATTAACAAAAACATCAGAGAGCTCACTTCCTAATCTCAAAATAAGTGGTATAGCTAGTAAGCCCTGCTCTAATACCTGTTTTCCAAACCCAAACAATCTTCATCCCCCGAAAAATCCCGTGAATTCATTTGCAAACCCCTCTTTTTCATTGGAGTAATACAATGCTTTTACGATCACAGTGAAATTTGCACCGTTTGCTATAAGAGCTGAAAGCTTTTTCAAGGATATTGTGTTCTCGCTGTAATGCAAAGGTTTGCACTATGCAAAACGACTATACGTCGGATCGAACGGACGTTCGGATTACGGCTGCACCATTGGAGAACAGGAACTACCAAGATTCGTATTGAAGCCAGCGCGCACTTTCCGACAATTTCGAAGGGGTGTGCAGAGAGAATAGTCGGACTGGTGCCACTGGTTCGACCAAAGATAGAATGGAACGGCGAAGTGGATGCCAGAGGAAGTAGAAGAGAGCGTGGTTTCGCCCGAATGCATTGATAGCATCCTGACCCAGTTCTCTCTGCTTCCCGGATTTATAGGATGGCGCTATCGCCACATCTGCACTTCGATAGTTTTACGGTTCTGCGACCTAATTTCAAAAAATCCCGATGACAGACTTTCAAAAGAAATAGCCCCCCGACTCTCGTCGCAAAGGCGAGAAAACAACTCTTGAATCCAATCTTTATTCGTGTTTCTCAAACACGAGGACAATAGAACCCACTCCTCTTTTCGGATGCCTTTTTGATAAATAATTGTTTCTGCCAGAAGCGAACTTTTAATCATCACCGTTTAGACAATCTTGAGAGCACAAAGAGCTTTCTTGATTTCTTTTAAAAAAATTGTGATTGAAATAACTTATACAAACCAAGAACAATGCTGCCTTGTAAAATAAGAAAGCAGTAATGAAATTTGAGATTTGTTGCTTGATTTTCTATTGTATTCTATTTAAATATATTAAAAATAATTGTGAATCGGAAGGCGAAATCTCAAATGTAGCTACGGCTTTCTTGTATTGCACAGCAGAATGCATGTGATGTTGGTCTGAATTTTTAAAGATCTGGGAAGTAAATGATACAATCTTCAGACAGGAAAAGAATATAGAACCATTACATAAACGTTAAAAGAAATTTTTATTAACGTGTGACTTATTCTATAGTCTTAAAATCTCAACTCAAACGATCGAAATTACTGGCTTACCAACTTGTTAATTATATTCCATCACAGATTTTTTGAAGCCAACAATTGTACAATTTTATACAGTGGTTTAAAATTCTAAAACTAGGCGATGAATTAAATATCAGTATTGGAAAATGAGTTGACAAATGCTGGCATACTAGTCTCTTGTAATGAAAAGACACCTGTGATGTTAATTTTAGTTTGAAAGATGCTTACCTCCATTTGAGGTTAGAATTTGTTCGTTTATGCGCGATATATTTCAAGCTATCAAATTATGAAAATTAACGATTGAAGACATTAATAATCGTTGGAGCTTAAATGGACACATAAGTGTCGACAATTTTTGGAAATTAAAATGCTTTTGCTCTGAGAAGCAAATTACATTCCAATAGCCAAAAACAATATTATTTTTTTCCTAATTTAGCCAAATCCATTAAAACTTCACCTAAACACACACCCCTTGAAGTTTCCCATATGATTAGCAAGAGCAAACATGTTCAAAAATGAAAAATTTACATCACTTGCTTAGTTTTTCTCAAATTCTTCTATAAACTGCGGAACCTAACCTTCTATTACATTCAACAAAAATGCAAAGTACAAATTTCAAATTTTATAAAGCTACAAAATGGCGTATACAAAAAGATGATCCAAATTGGTATTTTCTGTAGTTACCAACAAAAATTATCTACATTTTGTGGAAAAGTCTTCTTATGTGCTACAAAGCAAGTGCTGATATCAAAAATTCTAAACCTCGAAAAAATTCAAAATGACAACTGTTTAGATTACAAGAAAATTATTGACGGCCCCATTTTTTAACGAAAGCCACTTTTTCACATTGGCATTGGTTAATATATCAAATTCTTTTAATGAGAGCTCAATATTTTTAGGAATGCTATTTTGTTTTCTTCTTATACCTACAAGTCTTTTTTTAATGTGCTTCTTAGTTAAATCTTTTGAATAATTATTGTAATAGAATAGTTTCGTCTTTCGTTTTCCTTTTTAAAAATTATTATTATTGCTTTATTTCATTCATACACATGTATCAATTATATCTTGAATTAATTCCCTCCTTAACTAGCCCCTATATTATTATTTTTATATATTTATTCCAAGTTTTCTATCTATCCCCGTTTTTTTGTAGCTGCAAAAAAATTCATATTGCTTTGAAATAAAGTACGGATTGAGAAAAAAAGTGTTATAAATCGATAGCAATTACGTGAGGTGAGGTTTCTCCTTTTTCATTTTTTTATTCCTCTTATTCTCTCTTTGCTCTCACTCTCCTTTCTCTCTCTTTCGCTGCCCCATGGCAATCCACCCGGCCCGGTAGTCAGCGAAATTTAATTCGCTTAGGATCTGCGCAACGCTCAGCTCTGATTAAAAGTCGCATTATGTTCGCAAGGTCGCACCAACAGTTTCTATGATCGAGACGATTTTATCTCGTGAAAATTAATTTAATCAAAACAATTAATAAAGAAAAGGCAGCAGGTTAGTGAGGTAGGTCTAAATGAAATTAGGAGTTAATAAAGTTAGCACTGAAGCATGCATCATTTCAAAAACAGGGTGGCCTAAAAACATCATTTTTCAAATTTCCTGACTTCCCTGATTTTCCTTGACTAATTTTTTCCGTGCCCATTATCATTTGAAGACCAGAGTTTTAATCATGTAACATTTTGCATGTAGAATAAAGGTGAATAACGTGAACTACCAATATGACTGCTGTTCTTCTTAATTTGAAAGAATTCAATTCATACGATTTTCAAACAATTCACTTTTCACATTGAAATAATTCAAGCGAATTAGAGAAAGTTGAAAAAATCCACAATCGCTTTTGATTTAAGTAAGATTGTAATGGATTTAAAAGTTAGAATTCAGTAAGTTTGACATGAGCTTAGACAAATTCAAGCGAATCAAACAAAAACAAAAGAAAATCCATTGAGTTGAGTAAATTTCGAAGAATTCAAGTGAATTGAAAAAATCCAGAATTTAGAATTCTAAACAATTCAACATAAATTGAAGAGAATTTGGGATGTATCAATGAAAATTTAGAGTAACTTCCAAATTAATCCAAAAAAATTACAGAAAATATTTCAAAATCTCTTCAAATCTTTGAAACCTTACGAAATACTTCATTTCTGGTAACTAAATTCTTTAAGATCCATAGATGTGATAAAATCTCGTCAAATTCTATAAAATCTAATAATAGTTCCTGAAATCCTGGGGAATTCATTAAAAACTTCAAGAGCTTTCAAAATTCCTTAAAATTAATGAAGTCCCTGAAAATCTTTTTGAATTCTCGGAAATTCTTTAAAATCATGCTTCGAAATTCCTTGAAAATTTGTAAATCTATTAAAAATTCCTTGGAAATTTGAAAAAAACTCTGAATTTTGAAAAATCCTTTGGAATCCCTTCAAGTTATTGAAATCAATTAAAAATTCTTTGGAATATTCCAAAATATGCTTGAATCTTCAAAATTGTTAAAAATATATTTTCCTGGTATCTTGAAAAAATTATTAACATACCTTAAAAGCTTTTAGTAAACCTCATAATCATTTTAATCCTCGAAAATCTTATAAAATCCCTTGAAACTCTTTAAAGCTCTTTAAATATATGTCCATGAAAATTTGGAAATGTCTTAAATTCATCAAAGAATATATATATTTGGAATATTCAGAAATTCTTTAAAACTGTTCAAAGCTCGTGAAAATTCTTAGAATTTTGTTAAATCTCCAAAAATCTTTGAAATCCCTACAAACTATTAAAATCTTTTAAAAAAATTTCGGAATCTTTTGAAATACCTTAGAATATTTAAAATCCTTTCAAGTTGTTTCAATTTCCTCGAAAATTTGTAAAGCTCTTAAAAATACCTTGGAATTACACAACAACTAAAATCTTTAAAGTCCTTTCAAATCCCTTCAAATTTCTTACATCTTCTTAAAATTATTTGGAATCACTTTGAGTTATTGAAATCTATTAAAATGTCTTGGGAATCTTTTCAATTACCCTAAAATACTTGAGTCTAAAAACGACTGTGTAGTTATCCTGAAATTCTTGACAGTTACTCGAAGTGCTTCTTATATAAGTTTCCTGAGTTTTGCTATTTTTTTTTGAATCTCTCATTTTTCCCAGACTTTCCCTAACCAACAGATTTCCCTGACATTTTCCTGATTACCAGGTTTTCCCTGAACTACGGCCACCCAGGACAAGTCGCGAATACGAATGATTAATTTAATTCCTAATTTTTACTTTCAACTACGAGAAGAATATTACCAAATAATAAAGACTATTATTAATATTATATGTGAAAGTAAAATGAAATATTCTTTAAGGGAACCCTAAAACTCTTCGCCCTAAAGTTATAGTATGCCATGTCACTGAACTATCAAACTGAAGAAATGAGGTTCCAAGTTTAACCATATTATATACTATTTAAATGTTGTCAAATGTGAAAATAAGTTCATCGGTCCAAAACAATGCTTGACGAAGAGCATGATTACAACAATGTTATTATTACGGCACCCTTCCACATATCGCGAAAGTCTGATTGGTTGAGAAAATCGAACCTGTTCAAAAAGTTACGGTCGAAATTTGACAGTTGAGGAAAACAGTAGCAGAGAATATTCAGAGATTCTTACGCTTCATTGCCATACCAATTCTAAAAAAGACTTAGTGCTTTGGTACAATTTTTATTCAGAAAAACAATTGAAAATTTGAGAACCCTCAATGCGCACGTAAGTGTTTCCAAATTAAATAACTTGAATTTTGTGTTTGGCTTAATCATTCCTAAATCAAAACGCAACAGAATTTGGTAAATTCTGAAAATAAATATGAAAAGTGATTTTTAAGCATTATTTTATCTGTGAAAATATATTATCAATAAATAATCGTATATTAATTGGAATATTTATTCTATTTTATTCAATATTCTGGCCTTGTTAACCTTACCTATTAAGGCGTTTCCGCGAAAGAAACTCTCATAAAAAGATATAACATATAATAGTTGGACAGATCCCAAAAATATACCTGTGTAATATTTGTCACGATCTACAAATTGAATGCTTTTCATGCTCAAAGCCTTTCTGCGTGATGTTTGAAAATTCTGAGAAATATCATGTTATTTGAGGGGAGGATTGGCTACTGAAATTTCCTGGATTTGCCATTATTACAAAATCATGTAGATGTAAAATAAATGAAGTCTTAACTGCAATACAAAGAGAATAATTTTTAAATAAATAATTTAAATCGATTACAATTTTACTTCGTGTGATATTCTGTATTTTCGAAATTTAGACCATGTTTCAACTTTTGATAATATCATAAAATGTGATTTTCAATGAGCATTTGAAACTTCGGAGAAAACCGTCGGAGGTTAGGAATTTTATCGTGTACTGCGACAATTTTTTTATTATCAATTTTTTTTTAATTTTCCGTGGAACGTTTTGCTTTTCAGGTGTCTCAGACTATTGCGCAACGATTAAGAATTACGTCAAATGTAATTTTTTCTGAACATGTACAATTTATCACAAAGATGAAACTTAAAATTCTGTTCCTTAAAAAAAAAACAGAAAATAAATTGTTTTCGCGATAATTGTATTCAAAGATTTTTGAAATTTTAGAACACATGAACCATACTTTTAAATGTATTTTGTTTCATTTTTTAAATATAAATATTGTCGGCATAGTACTACCCCGATCGTGGAGACAACCGTCCGCCAGTACTGGGCGAACTACCGATTATCTGTACTGGTGACCAGTACTGGGCCAGTAATACGCTGATGGTCAACTCCGGTGGACTAATGAACTTTTCACTTGGGTTTAGTTGATCTGGAAAACTGTTTTTGGACATAACGTAATATGACATTCAAAAAATCTATTTCTCCTCAGAATTATAATCATGATAAAAATTTTAAGTAAAAAGTTCAACAGAAGGATAGTTTACATCATTATTTTGTATTGCGTACCTTCAAGCAAATGAGTTTTTCACGGATAAATAACTTTAGATTGCTATTCCGATGGTTACTGTCGAGGGTAAACTTATTTTTGAAAATTGTTATCTTTCAAATTGATGTTAGGTATCCATATAAAATATTTGCTGCGAAGCTGGCTCTCTTCACTTATAACCATTTTTTTTATTCTAGTTAATAATTTCAACAGTTTAGATAATAAATTTGAAGAAAAGATTCATTTAGACACAAAGTTTCATACTTAATGAGCTTAAAAATAATAATGGTTCAAAATTTTCATAGAGTGGACGTGGCGTAGTGTAACTCTAGGGCGACGAACTGTCGACTACATACTAGAATGTAGTACCAATTAATTACATTAATTATACAAGGGACCATATAAGCCTGATATAGATAATTAAGAGCTAATAAAGTTAGCTCTGGAACCAACATGCTTTTAATTCAATGCGGAAGACAAATAACTAATTTAGACGTCAAAAGCTTCACAGTATATTGAACCGAGCAACAGAAGATGTGTGTGGTTGTGATATAATATGGGACTCAAAAGATACTTTGGCGCGTGTATGAAACGTGACGTAACTCTGGTTTATAGTCCGTTTAATACCTATGATGAGGAGATATTAAATTTGAACTGCGCCCTAATTTCAGGCAAGGATGGCACAAACAATTCATAAAAAAACACCCGAGATATTTCTGTTTGTACCTTTTTATCCAAATTAATCAAGGTTAATATAAATTTCCTTGAATGACATCTTTGCTGGTTTTTTGGAAGACCATGATCCCAATTAGAAAAATCTTCTTTACAATTAATATCTATATCAAATGGGGCGAACCGTAGCTATTTCTTTTTTTCAGTAAAGATCCCAATAACTCCAGAAATGAATTTTCGTCTTTATGAATACTCAATTGGAAAATTCAATTTATCAGCTTCCACTTAAAATCTCGATAACCGTACAAATTATAAATGAAGAAATTTGCTTAAACCATTGTTAATTAAGAGGAGTAAAAAAGCCGGATTTCCGATGATTAATTCCATTCGGATTATATTACCGTTTCCATCTTCGCTTTTTCACACGGTTTTAATTTGTGTTATTGGATTTTAATCAAGAAGAACTGAGATCAGAAAATAATACACATAATATTTATTAGATTTCCATCAATATATACAAGTATCAGAATGATAAGAAGAACATCTATTAGTTTCCATGTGTAACGAAAAATGCTATGAGTGTACAGTTCGCAATATTCACGGAAACGGCAAGATTTTTTTTTCTGAATAGTGGAAATATTTTTGCTTTCTGAAACTGAAATTAAAAAATTCCAAATGTTTCGGCTAATAAAAATGGCAGACTTCAATGCATAAAGCACCAATAGAAAGGTTCATCCCACTCCAAATAAATCTCTAGAGTAAAAAAGTCTCAAAAAGGACACTTATTTGAATAGTCAGATTTTTTCGCTGATTATGGCAAAATTTCATCCTAAAAGCAACACAAAGTCTATTCATCACTCTTAAAAAATGCGGAAACTACCCCAAACATTCCTGAAATTTCTTAAATTCTGTGGACATAATAATTTAAAAAATTTCAAATATTCTCACTGATATTGACAGAATTGTATGCTAAGAGAAACTTTAGAAAGTTTTGTCCCTCTAGCGCATGTGCAACCACCCGAAAATCCGCCCCACCCCCCGCAAGTTCGAAAATTCTGTGAAAACAATAATATGAAAAGTCAAAATATTTTGACTGATAATCGAAGTCTATTATGTCAAAAGCCTTGCAAAAAGGTTAAATTCCTCGAGCGCATATGGAATGCAACAAAAATCTGCTTCTAAAGTCTTCAAAATTCTATGAAATGACCCTAATATGAAAAGTCGAATTTTGTTCGCTGATAACAGCAGACTTTTATGACAAAAGTATCCAAAGTATCAATAGCGCATGTTAAACCTACCCCAAATCAACCTATGGACATCAAAAAATTATGTAAAAAAGACACTACATTGAATGATCAAAATGTTTTCGCTGATTATGGCAAAACTGAGAGCTAAAAGCCATCAAAACAGTTTTATCCCTCTATCACATGTCGAACACAGACTCAAAATTTCATTCCAAAACCAACACCAAAATAGAAAATATTCGTCCCTCTGACGCATATAGAAACCATCCTGAATCAACCCGTAATGTTTCTAAAATTCCATAAAAAACACTAATTTGAAAGGTAGAATGTTTTCATTGGTAATGATGGAATTTCATTCAAAAAGTACCCAAAAAGGTCAATCTATCCAGAGCATATGGAAACCACCTCAAATCAACCACTCAAACTCCGATAACTCTATAAAAATACATTATTTCAAAAAGTCAAAGTTCTTTTCGCTGATTATTGCAGAATTCCCTGTCAAGAGTATCCAAAAAAAGTTTCATTCTTCCAGAGCATGTACTACCCACCCCGAATTAACTCCTTAGATTTAATGAATTCGGTAGAAACACAGTTATTTGGAAAGTTGGAATGTTTTTGCTGGTAATGGCAGCATTTCAACCAAAAAACAATACCAGAAGTATTTATCCCCCTAACAAGAGCGGAAGTCTCCCTAAATTAAGCTTCTGAGTTTTAAAAATCTATGAAGATGATAATTACAAAAGCCTAAATTTTTCTGGTGATAATAACATCATTTCATGTTGAAATCCTTCGGAAAAGTTTCATCCCTCTGTCGCTTGTGGAACCCACATCAAATCAGCCACTAACGCTGAAAAAATCTTTAAAAAGTCACTGATATGAAAAGTCGAAATATTTTAAATGCTAAGGACAGAGTTTAATGCTCAAAGCAACAAAAAATAGTTTCATCCAAGGTGAAAAAAAATATATATATACACTTCAAATATAGTGGACAAGACCCTGATATTTTTGATTTGCTCTATAAATTCTTCTATATAAAAAAAAAGAAAAATATCGGTGTTTTGTCCACTATATATAAACTATATATAACTTCTTCACTTTGGAAACCTCCAGCGCATGTATGACTCACCCTAAATCAATACTTAAGTTCAAATTTAAAGAAAACACTTGTTTGAAAAGAGAAAGTTTTTCTTTGAAAATGACCAAATTTCATTCCAGAAGCATACAAAAATGACTTATCCTTCTAGCGCAGGTAGCACCCACTTCAAAACAATTCTAAGAATAGAAAAAGCTGTCAAAATATGCTAATTTTAGAAGCTAAGATTTTTCAATTCAAAATGACAGAATTTTATTTGAAATGTATACATGAAAAAATGCATACCTCTATCGCATGTGGAACCAATCATGAATCAACTCCTATACTTTAGAGGTTGATTTGCGGTGAGTTCTACATGCAGTAGAGAAATAAAACTTGTTTGGGGATCTCATAGCATGCAAATCTGCTATTACCGGCAAGAGCATTCCAAGTTTTTGAATTAACGTCTTTGCAGAATATTTTTTAAACTTTAGGGTTTGATTTCAGGTAGGCTTCACATGCCCTGAAAGAGTCAAACATTTTTTTGCCGTTTTCGCATGAAATTATGCCATTACCGTCCCAAAAATGTTGACCTTTAAAACTTGTGTGTTTTTACAGCATTTTTTCATTCTAAAAAAATTGAGAGAGGGTAGGATCCACATGTGCTGGAGTGATAGAAATGGGGGGGGGGGGGCGTTTGGCATTATATGCTACTATATGAGGAGAGGAGTAAGTTGGCGCAGGCGCAGTACTCCAGAAAAAGTAACATCAAACTAGTCTATGCATTTTTTATTGGAAAATCTGCTTTAACTCACTATAGCCAAGATATCAAGCTATGTGCCTGAGTTGAGTTCTTTAATTACTCAAAGTTGTACACTATTTTTCAATCCACGTTTTCTTTTAGGTACTCCAACGTACCATCCTCTCCCCTATCTGCGAAAATATTATAAATGAAAGAATAAATGAATAAATATCATATTTGTATTCTGATTGTTGTGGCATATTTCAGTATGTGATTTTAAGAGTATGTGACATTCTGCTACGTAAACAATTATTACATGTTAATGATATTCGGCGATTTTATAATTATAAAAATAGATATATTGTGCTGAAATTGAGGAAAATTGTTCAAAATATATGAAGGTACATTTTAATACCACTCCATCATGTTTATTTCATACAGAGCTCTGAATTCCTGTTCTCAGTTACATTCAAAATAAAAAAGTTATCAAAATTGTACCATTTAAACAAAATAAAAACTCGAATGGGTCATTTAACACAATATTAACATTTTAAAAATTATGAAGCCTTCTAATATTAGCCACGTATTTGGTTAAGTGACACTCTGGTAAGCGTAATTAAATGTGCAGCACACTTCACCAGTGTACTGTTAGTTCTATAGTCATTTTCTCAGTCGGAAAAACCTATATCCATGAAGTAAATGATACTCGACTGATGGAATGGAACCATAAAATGTTAGAACACTGACATTCGTCTAAAACATCTTCTGGGCTTATTGAAAAAATCTAGTTTTCAGATATAATAAATGATAGTTCATTTAGAGTATACTTCACACTTCATAGTGAATGAATTATTGTTTGTTCGAATTTAAATAATATTCGAAGGCGCACATAATTAAATTGAACCTGGCAATGTCGTGATGATTAGCTGAACTTACAATTTTCAATTTGATCACTCTATAATGAAATTTAGAGCAAAATAATAATAAATACTATGTTTCGAGTGAACGTGAAAACCTGTCATTTTTAACAAATGTAATTTTTTTGTGAAAAAAAGCTACTTCACGCATAACTTTAAAACTCACACTATCACTGCAACACAATAAAACTCACACATTTTCGTTTGACTGAGCTTTCATTTTTATTTTTGGTTGGCTTGCTTCATTTCAGAGTTTATTACACACTAAACTCTTTTTTGCGTTATTAATCTACGTTTGAGGATCTTAAATATAAGTATTTCTTGTATAACTAATATTTCTCAGAGAGCTACTTAGCCCTAGGAACTTTTTATAATAATTTACAAATTACTATCGCATGGACTTGCCTACCTGCTATAAGTTTTTCAAAAGAGTGTGAGTTTCTCTGTATATTTTTGATTGAAAAGTTCAAAAATATTATCCATTGTTTTTAAATAATGTGGTCTCTTCAAAACCAAGGTGAAAGCATCAATTCATATCATCAATTACTTCATGGATATGGGTTTTCCCGAGAAAGAAAAAGACTAGTGGAGTAGCAGCTCGCTGGTGGAAGGGACTTTTCGTCGTCACCACGGGGGTGCACAAGAATCAGACTAATACCTCGTCCCAAAACACGTATGAGGACGAGTCATGGATCTACCCTTTGGTTTTGAAAATATGTCGGAAATTTTAGGAGGAATGAGGGTGAATATCAAGTTTAAATCAATAGGATCGACACTAAGAGGCAAAAGCGGCAATCTGGTGGATTGTTTGTATCCTTGAGCTCGACGTCTTAACCGTGTGCTACCGTAAACCTTAGCTTATCTTGAATTTATAGTAAAGCGGGTCGTTTCTTCGGGACAAGACCACGCGCTCCGCACCACCATTAAGATGGTGGCAGTGGAAGTAATGCTGGCTTTGTACACAGGTGGTATAGCAATACAAGATACCCTCTGAGAAATACGATAGGCATCTGCATTCCATGGCGTGGCGCTCAAGATCTTCGCTCCGAACTCTCAGAGAAACTGGGTTATGCAAATCAAACCGAGAATTGGTTATTAGGCGAGACTCTCTTAACTCATTTTAAATAAATCGGATTGCACCTCGACAGGCAACCATTGCCAAGTAGCTCCTTTTATAAAATTAGCAAATCGATAGAGGGCATTTCAAATTAAGAGAGAAGCCACTGAAGACTCGGAAACAAATTCCTGATCATTATCCGATTTTTAAAAACTGCTCATACACGTTCATATGAACGAAATGTAGAAATATGTTGCCAATGTCTATTTTCTTGAAACACTTGAGACACAAAAAAATAGTACGTCGAAATGAATTTGCGAAAACATTTCTTTGAAAGACTTAATGACCCTCACACGTCACCCATTGTCCGACAGACCAAAGCTAAGTTCGATTTTTGATATTTGGCAAATATAAAACGTCAAAGATCTTTTATTTTGTAATGCAATCACAGGGTGATTGTATTTCCTAAAAATTTTTTTGTTATTTCCTGAATTGTAGGCTGCAAAAATGAATATGATTTTTTTTTTAGCTAATGAGTGTTTCATTCTTTATGACTCAAAATACTTGAAATAAAAATAAGTCTTCAACATTTTTGACTTCTGATATTTGTTTCAAAAATCATATTGAAATTATAATTTCTCACTTTCAAGCCAGATTGGGGTCTTATCTTCTTAGTTTGTTATATAAGAAGAAAAAATTACAATTTTCAGTTACTTCCTTCAAAATTGAGAGTTTTATATATACGGCAATGACAATTTTCCAGATTTCAAAAATTACTCAATAAAATCTCTGATATATCAGCATCCTCAAATATTCTAAGTTTCCTGAATTCTTTCAATGTTCATAATTCCTGAAATTCTTGATACTCTTGAACCTCTGAAATTTGCTAAATTCCTTGAAATCCTTGAATGCCTTTAATATACCAAATTTCTTGAATGCTCGAAATCCTCTAAATTCTTTGACTTCTATGAAATCATTGAATATTCTGAATTTCTGAAATTTGTTAAATTCTATGAATTCCTTAAATTCTCAGAATTCTCTGAACTTCTTTAATTTCTCCAACTACATGAACTCCCTTATTGCTCTGAAATTTCTGAAATACTCTGAATTTCTTGAATTCTGTACAGGCACTGAAATCCCTGAAATTCACTGAAATCCTGGAATTAATTGAATATTTAGATTTTTTGAATTCCCTATAATCGTGCGGTCTCACAGACCGCACCATAGTTTCAATATGACCATCCTCCTGCTGGCCATTATTCGTAACTTTAGTTTCAGCCCTCAAGTGCTAGAACCCCGAAATTTTCCATGCCACCTAGAATGGGTCCAGCAGACTCGAACAAACTTCAAACTGGAATATGTCCAGTTGAAATAAACTTAGCTCCATTTATTTTTTTTTTTCATTGTAGCCCAGAGTTTCGCGAAAATGAATATTGTAAAAATAGATATGAAAATTGAATGCGTATGATAAATACTTTGCAAAAAATGAGGAAACTTTTTGGAAAAAACACTCTGCTGAAAAAAATCCGGGTCCCTCGGACCCGTTCTAGCACCTGAGGGGTATTTTCAATGTGGTAGGTGATAAACGTGTGGTCATGCATGTAATTAATGAGTAGTATCAATTAAAATCTCCCACGCGGTCCATGAGACCACACCTCATCGGTAGCGTTACCATGTTATATTTGCGTTTCAATTTGTTTGGAGATATTTGAAACGCAAGATGTCACACAAAAACCATCTTGAGCTTCATGCGCGTATCTCAGAGTGCGGAACGCGGATGTCCCAGAAAACTTGTACGTCCAATTATCCCTCAGTGGATCTAAAAATGAAACGCATCTATAGTTGAAGGTTAATTGACAATGTAATGTTCTACGTGCGCTGTAGCGGACGAATGATTGCTGGTCCTAAACATAAAAGTCTCGCAAAAAGTGAATGTTAGTTTGCGATCTATTTTTAGCATTTATGTTCTTACCGATAGGAATCGAACCTTATGATTGTGATAGATACGTCAAAAGGATTTGAAAGAACCTCTGGAGAACGCATTTTGTCAAAGCTGACATTGTTACTCAAGAGAAAGGCAAACTCACACTTTTCTGGTCAATTCGTTGCGGTTGGTTCAATATTCAAGGCTGTGAAGGTTTTTTTGTAAGCCCTCGTAAATGTCGAGTGAGAATTGGTTTTGTGGTCTCAAATGTGTTAAATTTGAAAGCCAATAAAAGACGACTCTTATTGAGTAGAATAAAGTTCCAAAGTGTCGTCATATCAGCGCCAAAGTAGGTAGGTGAGGTGGTGTAAGTTCGACAAAGCTGCCGCTTCTCACGTGAACGTTTCCACTGTCGAACTGAAAAAAAAACGGGTGGCCAAAACTCTAGATTCTAAAAAATTCCGTGATTTTCCCCTAAAGATTAATATTTAAAGACCAAAATTCAAATCTTGTAACATTTTTAATACAAAGGATTTTATAAACGAAATAAAACAATTTCAAATTTAAATTGGTAAATTTTTTATTTATTATTCTCCGGCCTGCCGCAGCCTAATTTACTTGAGAAATGTGAAGAAGTAGCCTATTTATACCGAAAAATTAACCGAGAGTGACTAATTTCTAATCCAAGAAGTGACTACATGTGAATAATGGGACTGGACTAATGTGAGAGACTAAAGACTGAGGACTAATGTGAATTAGCAATGTCACTATTGTTCTTTGGAATTTTAAAGAATTCAAAAGAATTCTATTCATGAGAAATACAAACAATTTAAGTTACTTCAAAAGAATTCAAACGAAGTCAGCTAAATTGAAATTCAAGAATTTTAAATCAGACTAAAATCAAATTCAAAATCCCATTTATCGTCCAATAATCGAGTCAATATAGAGAATTCCTGAAAATAAAACAAGAATTCAACGATAAAATTTGGACAACCACCACAAAATGCTCCTATTGCAATTCCTAAAAAACAAAATAAAAAAATTTGTATCTTTGGAGAAAAATAAAAAGAGGAAGGAAAAATGAGAAATTAAGTGTACAAAATTTTTTTTAAATCTGGTTAATTTCAGTAAATTTGAAGTGAATCCATAGGAATTTAAGGGAAATAAGGAAAATTCGATAACATTTATGAAAATTCAAGGTGAATAGAAAAAAAATAAGTGGACTGAAGCCATTAAAAAATACGGGACAAATTAATTGAATTCTGTAAGTTTGAAATGAGTTCAGAAATATTAAAGGGAAATTCAAAATGATATTATGAAATTCCTAAGAATTCAAGGTAAGCTTAATCCATTAACTTGGGTAGACTTTATTGAATTTGGAGGAATTTAAGTGAATTCAAAAAATTCAAGTTCTTGTGAATAAATTCCTTGAAATCCATTAGAATATCATAAAATTCCATGAAATGTTAGGAAATTTTATCAAATTTCCTGAAATCCTGGAATTAAGATACTTTCAGAGATTTAAAAATTTTATGAAATAATTGAAATTATCGGAAATATTATCAAATGTCGTGGAATATTTGAATATATCTGAAAGTCTTGTAGGTACTGAAGAATGGTTCCTCATCTCTCAAAATTCTAAGAAATTATTTTAAATTACGTGCGAATTTTTTCAAATCTTTTGAAAATGATTTGGATTCTTTCAAAATGACCGAAAATATTTTAAATCTTTCGGAAGTGCTTCAGATTATTGGAATGAATAAAAAATTTCTCGGAATCCTTCAAAATCGAGTAGAATATTTAAAGTTATTTGGAATCTTTCGAAAATCCTTGAAACTGTTTAAAGTTTTTGGAAATGTCTTGGGAGATAATGTAATACGTTAAAATCTTATGAAATCTTGCGAGAATTTGTGAAGCTTTTAAAAATTGTTTGGATTTTTTTCAAAATACCCTACATTATTTTAAATCCTTAGAAATATAGTGAGATAACTTGGAGATTCTAAAAGTTCTTCTAAATCAATTAGGATTTTCAAAAAGACCCTAAACATTTGTTTAATCCCTCAACATTGTTGAAGCACTTCAAATTTTCTTGGAATATTTTTACATACACTGAAATATCGCAAATCCTTTGAATTCTTTTTAATCTCTTAAAAATGTTTAAAGCATTTTCAAAATCCTTGGAAATAATTAAAAATTCCGTAAATTATTTCTAGTCACTTGAAACATTTTGCAATCGCTCGACACTTTTCAAAGCTCTTGAAAATGCCTTGAAATCTTTTAAAATACTCTTAAATATTTCGAATCCCTTAAGATTCCATTTAATTACTGAAATCAATTACAAAATCCTCAGGACCTTTTATTACAGCCTTAAATATTTCCAATACTTTAGAAAATTTTTAATCCCTGCAAATTTTTCAGAGACCTTACAAATTCCTTAACATTTTTCAGAATGCCCATAAATATTTTAAATCCTATCAAATTACCGAAAACGATTGACAATTTCTTGGAATTCGAATCTTTTCAAATATCCTAAAATGTTCCGAATCCTTTTATATCTTTTGAAATACCTTGAAACTTTTGAAAGCACTTAAAAATTGCTACTGATTTCTAAAAAAACACCTAAGAGTTTTAAATTTTTTGAAATCCCTTCAACTTTTTGAAATAAATGGCAAATTCAGTCGCATTTTCTTAAATATCTGCAAACCTTCAAAATTCTTCAAAGCCTTTGTTAATACCTTGAATTGTAAGAAAAATATTTCAAATCCTACGAAATTCCCTAATCCCTAGGAATGAATTTTTTAAAATCCATTGAAATATTATCCAATCCCGTGAAATCTAATATTTTTCGAATTCCTGGATAATCATTTAAAATATCCTAAAATATGTTTGACCCTTTACTAGATTCTATTCAAAATTCTTTGCAATCTTTTGAAATACCTGGAAACTTTTCAAATCTCTTGAAAATTCCTTGGAATTTTAACAAATACCCTAAGATCTTAAAAATTCTTCGAAATTAAATTTCCCCGTACTGCGGTTATCCTGAAGAAAATAAAATTCGTTTTCAGATTTAATTTATGTGTACAATATTTCTTTACTATTGTTCTATCTTGATGAGATCGAAATGGAAAAGTTGACCGAGAAAGATCCACACGTAAACAAGAACGTTAAAGTTTGTCTTCAAGAAGACAAGTTCATTTAACGTTCGGTCGTGAAACTCCTTGCATTCGTAATAAGCTTCACTGGGCTTAGTCGCGCATCAGCAGGAAGTAAACCAAAGTCTATTAACCTTGTATTTATCAGGAATACAAAACTTGTCCGCAGCTAAGGAAATTGAAGTTTGGAATTTTCAGTATTACCCAGGGTGGCCGTAGTTACAGTGTGGACATTGATTTTAGAGTTTTTTTTATAAAGATTCGCAAAATACTAATTGGGAGTTTTTATGAATTAATAATCCGTTATTAACAATTTCATAACGCAGGCAGTATAAAAATACCGCTGCGAAGTACTATGGATGTATTAACTATGGTGGTATTGCTTTGTGCTCACTTTATGAGCATTTTTCTTCCTCATAGGTATCAAATAACTTTTTTTTCACATGAAAGGCGGCTTTTCTCTAACACAGAAGAAAAAAACTTGATACATATTTTTCAAACTTATGTTTCTGTCTTAACAAAAATCTTATTTTCAGAAAATCAGAGAGACTATCAAAATGTCAATCGCTGTGTCCTGTTACAATAAACATCTTTTGAACTTCCGGTAGTATTATATTCCAAATTGGATCAAAAGTTTGTTTCATAGCAATAATGCAACTTTTCTTCCTAAACTTTGAATTTGCTATTGATTAATCAACAATGGTCATCGATAGTTCGTCAATGAAGTATTCCACGCGTGTCGAAGACGCAAACCATTACATCAGATACACTGCTGTTATATTCCTAATATGATAAACAATCTTCTTATAAACAAGGAGAATGATTTTCTTAAAAATTATTTAAAAAATATTGGCAGGGTATGGTCGATCATGAAAGGTTAGCTTCAATTGGGCAATCGAAGCGTCTCGAAGACGCGAACAAATATATCATATAAATTACTGTTGTATTCCCAATATAAAAAAAGTTTCTTTTCCCTGATCAACGTTACAGAGTCGAGATAAAAAAAGCTAAATACATTCTTGGAAGATCTGTGCTATGAATGTGAAATCGATATATACAGATTCGCAAAATACTAATGTAGAGTTTATAATAAATTATTAATTTTTCATGAACAATTGTAATTTTATCAACAGTAGTTTGAGATGCTGTAATGTTTTTGAATATTTATAAAATGACTCTCGTTTGTCATCTTTGAAGTCACGTAGAAGTATTATAAAAATAAACGGATGTATATATCTCACTGTCATAAATAAATGGCATAAAAAATTCGCTGTCTGAGCAATTTTTTATAATTTTAGGTGCTTTTTTGAAAGCTTGTTTCAGTTTGTTCACCAGTGAAATTACGGAGCAGTACATCCCTATTTTATGAAAACTGTGATTGTTATAAACAAATTCGTAATGTAGGTTAATTAAAAGTTGTGTGCAGAATCATAAAAGAATAATAATTAGTATTTTTGAAGTTGCATTTATCAATTACATATAGTTGTTACTCAAATTGAATAATTGAAGCATTGTTAATGCATCGGAAACTTACAAATTTTAAGTTCTTCAAAGTGTATACTTGAATTATTAACCAAATTCACACTTTTTTAATATATCGGCTTTCTCAGGTCTCTCCGGAAATTATTTAGCTGTAATCAGGAAAGAAATGTTAATCGGTTGAAAATATATATGCCGGAATATTATTTTAAACAATCTCCATCCAATGTCCACACTGTGGCGCAAATCAGGGAAAAATCAGAATTGCAAAAGTCGGGGAATATCAGTAAGAAGCAATTTACGTAAATTTCAAGAATAATCAGGGCTGCCACGCAGTCCATTTAAATTAATTTTTTTTTCAAGAAATTAAAACAGGGAACACAAGCACAAGCAAGCTTTTCAATTCAGGTCCATAACTATTTCTGAATTTTCTTGAGTTCTTTTATATTATTTTAGCGTATTTTAAGGATCCCAAAATTTCAAAAGTAAATTTTAACAATTTGAAGGGATTTTCAAGTATCCAAAGAATTTTACTATAATATTTAAAAAGATTTCAAGACTAATTCGAAAAACTTTCAACATATATGCGTTGATTTGAAGCAATATAACGATTAATAAAATGAATACTGAAATAAAATGATAAGTAAAATTGGAAAAACAACATCTAGCCAAAAACT
Organism: Andricus quercusramuli; assembly: GCA_932178445.1. NCBI lineage: Eukaryota > Metazoa > Arthropoda > Insecta > Hymenoptera > Cynipidae > Andricus > Andricus quercusramuli. The sequence continues at coordinate 176,958 of CAKNXH010000171.1, read as the reverse complement.
TGTAAGAAAATATGAATACTTTGATGCTTACAAAAAATATGAAAACAATTCACTACGAAAATATTTTTTTCAACCTTCTTGAATAAAACATTTTTCCCGTAAGACATAGAAGCCTGAAACTTTTTTTTCTTTAATTTTTTAGGCGAATAAAATCGGAAAATCACGGCAAATTCACTTTTTGAAAGGGAATATGTAATTTTCAGAAGAAAATTTCATTAAAATCGTTGAAAATATCGTACATTCCATATCGAATCATATAGATTCAATTTTAAGACTAAATAACTTCAATTTCAACTTTTGAAAGTAAAATTCATAAACAATTTTCCATTTTGAAATACTTTCAAATAAATTGATTCATAATACAACGTTTTTCTTGCATTTCAAATACTGTTTTCAAATATTGTTCCAGTCTAACATATTCAATTTTTTATCAGCTTGACTTGATATAATGTTTTATAAAAAAGGTAATTTTTACAATATTCATTGATATTCGTCTGTTTATTTGAGATGAGCAATTAGAAATCAAACATTCGAAACTAAGCAATTTGAAACAGAATTAATCTGCTGACGAATTCCCAGCATTTCCCCGTATTTTTCAAGGTGCAAAAAATTCCTTATATCCTGCCTTTGTCGCGTCACGAGACAGTCTTGTTACGATCCAGAATATGTGATGAATTATGAATATAATTCAATAAAGATTCTCAAGATAGCGAAAATACATATAAGATTATATCTATTTAAAATTATGCTCTAGGTTCAACTCAACGCTATTTTCAGCTCACCCATTTATTGAAATTTTCTATTTGGGGATTCAGCTTGAAGTAACTGTTGTTCATAATCAGAGATAGAAAACTGCAGATGTTTCTAAATCGAATCCTTTCTAGGAAAGAATATCAGCGCAGATTATTTCTTCATTTATTATGATTTCAGAATGCAATAAATGAGAGTTAAAGAGTTTTGGAAACTGTTACATATGTAATGAGATCAATGTGAAGCTACGATTTTCTAACTTGGCTTGTATTCTTGGTTAACTGCAGTCATGTTGCAATAATTTTCATTTTTCTCACAGACTATTGAATTCCAATCGATACGATTGGATTTTGACAACAGACTCAAGATGTTTGAAAATCTGAGCTGCAACCTACTAAAGAAGAGTTTGCTACGCTAAACTATTTTGTTATTTTTACAATATCAATGTGTGATGAAGATTTCAAAATTCAATACATCATTCAAAAAATTGAGTTGCATTCAAGGTTCTATTATTTCTGTTAACAAAATTCAATAAGATATTGTAATGAATATTTTATAGAGAGTCACAAGTAATAACCTTATTTATATTCTTGTTCTTCCTCTTGGGGCAACTCCTTATAAGCGAATATATTTCTGAAGAATTTAAATTAATTTATAATACAGCATCAATATTATTGTGTTTTCTCGAGCGCACGTAACGAACGCTAGTTTTAATAATTTACGGAAATCCAAGGTGCTCGTTTTACGATCCGCATTATCGTCGGGCCTTGGGAAACCTTTCTTATTTCGCGTAGCGTGCCTCAGCTCTGCAGCATGAATATTTGATTCGGGTGAAAATTGACGCGTAGCCACCCGACCTCTTGAATTAGATAAAAAATTCATCTCCTCGAAAAAAGAAACATTCGGGACTCGAAATGTGTCTGGAGAACATGGTCCCTATCCTATGCAATTCTCTTTTCAAAAAAGACCAACACACTCTATCAACTTGATCGTTTCCTATTACGAATCAGAAAGCTTTCAGAAGTCTTTAAATGTTAAAATCCTGTGGTGGAAATTGGTACAATACCTTCACTATTCAGTGAGATTGTATTATGGAAGGAAGCTCTTCAGTTTTGGATATTGAAGAATTTTTTACTTATTCGAATGTCTTGAATTTTCAGTACTTGAAATTCGATATCCTTAAACTAAATAATGGCACCTAAAGTGGGCCATTCTTTAGTACTAGGTTTTTCTTTCGAAAAAAAAAGAAATTGTTGTAATTATTTAATATTGCATGGCTCATTTCTGATCACGTTGTGAGTTTCCTTTTTCATTCACATTTATTAAGGGCGGGGTAGGGTTTTAGAGGCGAAAAAAACGCATATTTTCAAGATTTTTTTTTTGAGATATGAGTAATGCTGGTTTGTTAATTTGAATTGGATGTTGTAGTAGTGTATCTAACGTATTCTTAGACAAATTTTCAATAACAAGTATTCAAAAGGAACCCCGTGACAGCGAAACTCCCGAGACGCCTCGAAAAAAAGTTGTTGCGCCGTGAACATCATAACATGTTACTGGATGATCCGAAACAAAAAAAACAAAAATGCATTTAAAAGGTGATGTTTCCCCAGGTAATCAAAAAGAGTTTTTTTTTATCATTTTGGAGCCACGTTCGTTCAGAAGAATCTAAGTCGCGATGCGCAGTTTCAGGGAGAAGGGGTGGAATGGGTATGCGCATGTCATTACGTAGTTCTCTAGAGGACTAAATGCTACATTACTTCGCTGTGTTGTCACCAGTCGAGTGAAGACCAACTTATATTCTACTGAACGAACGTGTAAGTCGCAAGTTCCGGCACGGGTGTTGGGAAAATTATATTTAAATCTTCTTCAAATATCTAAAAATATCTCTTCTCGGGTCAGATAAATGTTAGGATTTGAAAACTTTGATCCGTAAGGTGGATTTGAGGGTCATTCATAACCTACTTTACCCATTTTTGGATATTTTAACCCCATCGCCCCCATCTTTGACGACCGCTGTTCTCGAAAAGTAAGGTAGCCCGAAATCCTTCAAAAACATGGGGAATAGGGAGATTTTCAATCAAAATAGAATAAGAGGGGATTAAAATTTTTTAAAATAAAATTAATGCAGATACCGTATTTAATTGAAAATAAAACACTTCAAATTTCTGAGATTTCAAGATTTTCTACCAATGAGATAAATTTTCAACCCGAAAAGTTAATTTTTCACCAAAAAGACTATTGCAATTCCTAAAAACAAAAAAATTTGTTTCTTTGGACAAAAATAAAAAAGAGGAATGAAAAATGAGCATGTGGGAACGGCGATGAAATAACGATGCTCTCTCCTCGACAACTGAGATCTATGTGTGGGTCAAAAGGCAAATCCGTTATAAACACATCAGAAATAAGAAAAAGTCAAGATTCATGGAACCCTATTGCTAGATGTAATGAATCATGCTAGAATAACTTTTGTTTTATTCATCCAAATCAGTTTTCAAATTAATAGACACCCTATTGTATTTTTTAATATAAAGCATTTGCATGAATTCTTTCTTCCTCTCATTACTTTCACTATGTAAAATTTCAAAATTTTCCCAGTCAAACTCATAATTAACATCAACACACCATTTTGTATGTCTAGCAAGAACACTCTTATAACAACGTCCCAAATAAACATCACTTTTGCGTTCCTCTATCCTAGTATTAAGAAGTCTGCTAGTCTGTCTCATGTGAAGTCATCTTACAGATCTTGCTAGTTATCTTGTAAATAACAACACCTCTTTCAAATTTATCTGAAGAATCTTCACAAATAGTTATTTTTGAATCCATTTTAGATGGTACATGTAAAATAGTATGAATCTTAAATTTTTTCAAGATAAATTCAATAGTTTTCGAAAGACCAAAAAACGGGAGATCAAAAGTATTGAATGAACTATATTCTCTCGATTCCTTCTGATTATCCGTAGATAAAATTTTGTTTTGGTTGCTTTTGATTTGTTGAATTCTGATTGTGATACGTTTCTTGATTGATTTTTGAGGATAATGGTTAAGGAAAAGAATATTCTTAACAATATTCAAATTCATTTTTTGAAATGTAACGTGGGACGAACCTAGAGCTCTTTCAACTGAGTTTTTGATTACTGCGATTTTGTTTTGAAAGGGATGAGCCAGAGATCCTGACCTTCAATTACATCTATGTTCAAAAAACTGACTTTATCATTGTTCTCTATCAATTGGGTATATTGACGTTTTTAATGAAAACTGTTAAAAGCATCAATAACTGCCTGCAACTTTGCTAGAGCAATACACAATAAGGTGTCATCAACATACCAAAAGTTAAAGGGCAAAACAAAATCTAGCTTCTTAAAATCAAAAACCTCCAAATCTTCCATAACTATTTCTGTTAAAATTGGACAAATTACTGAACCCACGGGAGTATTAAACTTTTACCTATAGAAAGATTCATTGAATTTAAAATAAATTGAGTTCGTGATAAAAACTACCCCTTTAATAACATCTTGTTGACTTCATCGAGTATGTGTTTTCAGTTTGTCCTATATATAGGATTTGAAATATATAGATATATTTCAAATTGCTTGTTTAACCAATTCAAGGGGTATACCCGGAAACATTGCAACAACATCCGAAGAGATCCTTACATGGTTATCAGAAATAGTTTTTTATTTTTGCCCTAAGAAACAAATTTTTTGGTTCTTAGGAATTGCAGTGCGAGCATTTTCTGGTGGTTTTTCAAATTTGATCGTTTGATTTTTGTTTTATTCTCAGGAATTCTATACAATGAAATTCCAGTTTCCAAGCAAAAGAGACGAATGTTTTCGGAGACAGTTCAATTTGAACAAAAAAAGTTTATTTTCAACCAAAAAGATGATTTTTCTACGATGAAAGATAAATTTTTGAAAGAAGTTGAATTTTCAACCTAAATAGATATATTTCCAACCAAATGATCGAATCTTCCAAGAAAAAAGTTCAAAATTCAACTAAAAACAGTTGAATTTTTAAACCAAAAGCACGAATTTTTTAGAAGACATATAAAAGATGACTTTTCTACCATGCAACATTAAATTTTTCGTCTAAAAGGAGGAATCTTCGACGAGACAGTTGAATTTTAGACCAGAAAAGACAACCTCATCAAATTGATTAAATTTTCAATCTAAAAAGATGCATTTTCAACCAAACAGCCGATTCTTCTACCAAAAAGATTAAAATTGGATCAAAAACAGTTATATTTTTCAGCCAAGAACACGAATTTTTTAGAAAACAGTTGGACGATGAACTTTCTGCTAAAAGACCAATTTTAATCCAGTTGAATTAAACAAAGAAAAACTAGTATTCATACGAAAAGTGGAATTTTCAACCAAAAAGTTAAATTTGTATTCAGCAAAGATGATTTTCCTACTAAACAATGAATTTTCAACCGGTAGAATTAAACGAAAGCAAACACGAATTTTTAACAAAATAGTTGAATTCTCAACCGAAGAGATGAATTTTCAACCACCAAGATTAATTTCTCAACTGAACCCGAAGTGCAAATATTTAAATTTTTTTCCAAATAGTTAGATTTTTATAAAAATAGTTTAACTTTCAACCAAATATTGGAATTTTTGCCCAAAAATATAAGTTTTCAACACAGAAGTTAACTTAAATGACGAATCTTCATCCGGCCCAAAATGGGTTTTTAACAAAGAAGTTGAAATTTCGACCAGGTAGTTGAATTTTCAACAAATAAAGATGAATACTTAATGAGAGAAGTGATAGTGAATACTTGTACCAAAAGAGGTTTTGATTTGAAATAAAAAACTGTCGAATTCAACTAAGAAAGTGGAATTTTGAATAAAGCAGTTGACTCATGAACCAAGCCAGATTAATTTTCAACCAAGCAGTTGCATTTTCAACCGAGAAAGATTAATTTTTACCAAAAATAAATAAATTTTTAACAGAACAGTTCAGCTTTCAGCCAGTTATTCAAATTTTTCATAAAAAAAGATGTCTTACTGACGAAATAGTTGCATTTCAAACAAAATGAAATAGTTTTCAACTAAATAGTAAAATGTTTAGCAAACAAGATGAATTCCGAACCAAAAATTGAACAGCAGACTATTGATTTAAAAATAGTTCGATTTTTTTAATGGCTTCTATTAATTCAGTTCACATTTAAGCGAAAAAATGAGAAAAAGGGAAGCTTCTCGAAAAGAGTCAAAAGATGAATTCTTTAAGAGAATGAAGAAATCAGGGAATAAAGGGAATGATTGTAAAGTCTGAAATGTAAAAGTGCTTCTGAAATTTATTAGATTATTATTCAATTGTACCATTGCACTTCGCAGAGCCTTCTTTCGCAAACTTTGCTTAAATTTATCATCAGGAAATGTACTAAATGTTATCTTAGATCGTAACTTTACTTCCAGTAACATGCCCCTCTTCCCTCTGTTCACAACCATTGTTTTTGGCGCGACCCCCTCTTCCCCTCAAACTGGTCACGTAATAGTTTATGGACGGCCCCTTACGAGATCCAACCTTTAACCTCGAGTAACCTGTTTCGTGTCCGATCTGGTGAAATCCTAGGTAGATGTACCTAACTTTAAATTAATTGTAAACATTTGCTGGAAAATTAATTATAGGAAAGTTATATTATTACCCCTGGCCCTGCCCCTGTATCACTGTGAGTACAATGTATGGCGTAGTTTCGTAAGCAGGACAAAACTTAGCACGCCCCCGGGGTTTCCTAACTGTTCACTTCTCTGCTGGCAAGGAAGCATCTTATTGTTTAGGGAATTACATTTTTCGAACGCATTACGGCCTTGGAACCCACGATCGTCGTCAAACTTTTCCGCAAAGTGACCGAATCGCTTAAAAGATTGAGGAAACAAGGAAAACTACTTTTCGACTCCATGATGTCGAACTTTATTTTTATCTTGACTACAGAGTTCAAACACGATTTCAATCCAGTGAGATTTAAGAACCATCTTTTCGCAAGTGCGATTTCTGATATTTTAGGCAACTGAATTTTACAATCTTAAATTTTTCCTGAACAAAGTTTACCTTTATAAAATTTTGTAACTCAAAGTTTTATTCACTGATGGGAATGCAATTTCACAATGGAATACAGTACAATAAATTGCAAAGAAGGACAATAATGTGAAAATTTTATTTTTTTCAAAAAGGTCCAAGCTGGATAAGTATGTGAAAAGTGTCCTTGAGCCTTATCTAACCGAACTGCGTTTTATGTGTACGTTTCAAAAAGAAAACTTTTTCCTGAATAGTTCAGCCTCTTTTTCAATCAGCCTTGGGTCAAATCAGAGATCTCTTGAAAATACATTCAATCAACTTTTCCAACAATTTTCAGCGCGAAATTCAAGTTCTGATAGCCGCTCGAATATTTTAAGTCAATTTTTCTCGAAAACAAAAATACATATATTAGCGTAAAGGTTCACAAAGTTTGCTTACATATCAAGTATTTATAATGTAGTTTAAAAAAAAATCAAATGGTGGAACATGGCAGAAAAAATTGAAAAACGTACTTTCATACGTTTATCGGACGCTCGGTGAAAACTTATCAAAAAAGTATATCCTAACCATGTCATCAGTGAAAACTTTTTTCTATAAGAAAATTTTGTGATTTCGTTGGAAAATAACAATTTCCATGTCTTTACCTGGATGACAGCCATACCAATTGTTCACCAAATTATTTATAGGCACATTACATTGAAGACACAAATATTAATTGTATAATAGCTATACTTTTATTCAAAAATGCAGAATTAACAACAATTGACAATCATCTTTTTTGCGCTCAATAGATTTATATGATTTTTACGAAAAACCGGGACAAACCGAGATTTTTACTAAAAACCGGGACATTTCAAGTGAAAACCGGGACATGTCCCGGTAAACTGGGCCGTCTGGTCACGCTAGGGAAAACAATGTGCAATGACAGATCAACCTTAGAATATACAGCGTTCCGGAATACAAATGATTAATACTCTTGCAAAATGTAAGAATGGGACATTATTAAGTGAATAATGATTTCCAGGGAAGTGATATAATATTATAGACTTCCAAATTGATGAAATAACATATAAACACATATTTTATCAACAAGAAAACTAACCTCCAATAATAGAGGTTAGGACCAAAATGTAAATAAATGTAAATACGAATGAAATATTGAATTCCAAATGATTAGATAAAGTTCCTCTAATAATTTTTCTATAGGCAAAGTGTTATTATTTAATGTTGTAATTACAAAGCTGCCTTCGGAAGTCTTCTATAATAGATATATACATATCCATATACAATACGTATTGTATCCATAACAATATATAGCAATTAGAAGCTTTTTAAGAATAATTGTAGATAATTACAAGAAAAAAGTTTTTCAAGATTCCTAGGGAAATTAAAGATTATTTCTTATTTTGAAAAATTAATTTTCCGAAAATTGGAAAAAATTGAAGAAGAATGTTTAACAAAATCTAGATTTTTGAAGGTTCTGAAATAAAATGTTAAAGTTTTTTTCAGAATTTGGAAAGTTTTTAAGATAATAACATTTTTCTTGATATTCCTCAAAAAATTATTTTTTATTTGGAAAATATAATTTTAAGGGAGTAATTAAAAATATTTCAAAGCAAAATAAAATTGTCATGTATAAATAAGAATTCAACAGTAATTCAATTAGTAATTAATACTTATTTAAACCCACTTGAAATATGATTGATTAAAACAATAAAAAGAGTGTCTGCAAAGAGATATTGCGGACATTATTTGAGTAATTCAAAACTTGATGACTAAATTTTCAGTCATCATACTTTATCTTTTTTTATAAATCAAGGTCGGTTGTTTTTCCAACACCCCCGGTTTCCCCCTTCCTAGAACTGCTGTCTCGGGCGAGAGAACGGTTGCGAAATTTTTTGCAACGTGTCTCGCTAAGGGTTGTTTGCGTTTGGATCCCGCCGATTTGGGGCCAAGGTCATTTGCAGGTAACCCCCGACACTGGTCTGAAATCGAGAGTTTGGGGTGTTGCAAAATATCACAGGAAAGTTATAGTTAATCTATATTGCTAATGATTCTTTCTCTCTTGTGCTCAGCTTTCTTTTAACCTTCTGCTTGACGTGTTGTTGCCTGGTTTTGTCTTTTTGCAGTGAAAGCTTCTAATTTATATTACACTAGAGTCCCTCTATAGCAGCTGTCTCGGGGGTACCCTTACTGAACAAAGACGCTATAGAGGAACTCTTCGAACCTTTCTTCTTCTCCTTCTTGCTTGTGGCTTCTTATAGCGCCGAACCATAAACATCGCAAATCCGCTGACCTTACAAACCCCTCCCGCTCGTCCCCTTGAACCGCCTTGTCTGTCATAGACGGAACTGCTATATAGGGACTCTAGTGTATTTTTGTTCAACAATTATACAAATCAATATTCCATAATATAATGTGTTTATTATCTGATCATGTTTACAATAAATTACTTTGAAATTCGTCCGAAATTACGTTCATATTGAATATTTTGTGAAAAATATATAATTATTTCGTGAAAAGCAGTATGAATATAACAGATAATAATTGCAAGCGAATGAATATCTTTGTTATTATTTTAGTAGCGAAAAGCACTAGTCACTTTGAGGAACATATAGCAGTATATATTTTATTATATGTATAAACACAAATTATATGGATAATTTCATTCAACACTGAAATCTTTACTTTAATAATTTGTCACAACTTCTTTTTATCTTTTACACAAACTAGTTTTAACAAGAATAGACAGTGTCTCTTCTGCTGGTGAGAAGAAAAATTATACTCGAGGCGGGAAATTTCAAACCCAAATGCTTACATACTTATACTCTGAGTTCTATTGAATATAAAAAATTATTTTACGTGATAATATGATGATTGTATTCCATTGTATTATAGCTACTGATACTGTAATTCGCTAATATAGATACAATGTAATATATTATATAATAATATTACTGTTTCTCTGTCTGATTTCACTTAAATAAAATTGAATGGAAATCATATTGGGATGTATCGGGAAAAATACACTCCCAATGAAGTGAGAAAATGAAATTCTGTTTAACCTTTAATTCAATTTTGGTATTAAAAATTGTTCAAAATTTGTTTCAAATCTATTTTTCATCATTAAACTATTATTTTTAATATATTACTTACAAGAAACATTCTAAATAGTTTCTCAGACTCTGCTCTGATTCAATTTGTTAGGGAAGGGTGAAATTATTATAATAATGATAGATTTTGCCGAAAACTTGATATAGAGATTATTTTTCATTTTGTATTCTTACTAAAATAATGTTAGTTTGCAAGAAACTTTAGACTTTTCAAATACAAAAACCTCTTAGTTTCAAAAATATTTTTGGAAAAGTAATTTGATAGAAAAAAGTAATATTTTTCCCATTATTTATTTGCTTTTTCTGATATTTCAGAATATTATAATTTTTTGAAAGAAACAGACAAAATCTTTTTTCCTTTTAATAAAATGGAACTTTTTTGTAGAATACAATTTTTTTGTTGACATCTAACTTCTGATAAATAGCCATTTATATACGTGTCATAACTTTGATTTTTACGAAATGTACATTATTTTTTAGGCACATAATTTTCCTTGCGGGGATTTTTTTGGCCACCGAAATACAACAAAATCAGCAAAATAATTTAATCCTATCTTGATACGCGTGATTTTTACAGTTACTTGCGCTGGAGTGGACATTTATGCGGAAAAATTGGAGTGGACATTTTAGCCTTGAATTTTGAGTGAACATTTTAGCCTTAAATTGGACAAAACTTTTGCGCGCACTGCGATATTAACTTTATCCATGGTAAAATTCTTCGGCCCAACATACTGTTTAATTTCCGTGAGCGCAGAAAAGTGTGCTTCAAATATTCTTTTTCCTTTATATGGTGACTGTTGGACACCCTAAACTGATAGAAAATCCAAATATTTTTGACCTGGGCAGTTGTGCGCACTTTCCACAACTACAGGCCTTTGAGCGGAAATTTGAATTGTAAAAGCGGTGACACGGCTTTGAGATTTTTTTGCTGAACTAACACAATTTTTCTCCGAATTTTAAACATTACTGTTGACAAATATTACACAGGTATATTTTTGAGATTTTTTCCTACTATTATATGTTCTATCATTTTAGGAGGGTTTCTGTAATGACTGTAAGCTTCTGTTTCTATTCCCGGGAGGCTGCCTGTAAATTTTCATGCAATATAACTTGTATTTTAAATAATGGTTTGCGTATAATGTTACGATAACAGGAAAATTACACCTTCCGTGGAAACGCCCATATATACGTATTGTACTTTATGATGTGCTCAACAGAATACTACCTGAGAGGTTTGCTTCAGGCGTGGTATGTTTATTTATGAGCGAATACCGTTTCAATCATTTAGCAAATCAATTGAAAAAATATCGTTTTTTATAATAAAATAATGAGTTTTGATAGTATATTGTGCATCGAGTGGGAGAAGTTAGCGATTCTAGACGAGTGTGAAGTTGTCGATTTTTTAACTGATTGACGTCACAGTGGCCGAAGTGAGTACTTTTCCCACTACATAGTAAGACCTTCGACCTATGTGACGTCATGAGTTGAAGAATCGGCAACTTTGTCGTCTCGAGACGAGCCTCCGAAGTCGCATTTCCACCGCGGGTGTTGGACAAAAGTTATTTTTCTCATTACTTTTTTTTTACTGTCCTCGTTTCAGTAAAAAATCAATTTCCAAAATACCTCAAAATATCTTTTGTAATAGCAGGTATTGAACATATCAAACTAAAAGAAAATAACACTTCACTTTTAAAATTAAATGCAGATCCTTCGGCCAATATTTTATGTTTCAAGATAAAACTTCGTTCTTAACTACTTCCAAGTATATGCTTCCCATGCAGAAATTTTGCCATGGCCCCGATCGGGTACGGATCTGGCCAAATCCAGCTCGGATCGGGAAACCGACCTGGAACAGACCCGTGATGAAACACACGGCCCGATCGGTGCCGAACTTGGCAGCCCGATCTGGCTGCCAGGTCGATCCCGGACCGGATCCCGATTAATTTCCTGCTCATAATAATATTTGTAAAATTTTGGTATTTTTTCTAAAATAATTAATGAAAAACAAAGTTCGTGTATTTAAAACATATATTTTAATTGTTATATTATATAGAACATTATTAGAAATAGAGTGAACATAATGGAACGTTAGTTTTCATTACCGCGTCTTGCCTTGTGAGGTTATGTTTTAGAAAAGCTTGACTTTTTTACATACCTTTTTTCAAAACTAGATAAATATAATCTCCAGTAGATTAAAATAGATATTTGGCACTCAATTTTCACGAAAAAGAAGCTGATACTGTATGTGCTTTAACCGGATTCTTGCTGATAAAGTGGGACTCTCAAGATGATCAAAATTCGTTCGAACCTCGTTGCCAATACCCGGATCGTCACGATCGATTTCATTTCCCACAGCTTCCGGTTCATCAAAATTAATATTTTCTTTCTCTTCATCTTCATCTTCATCATCAGCTTGAGAACCTGAAATATAATGAAATGCACGTTTGTCAGTCTTCTTAGAACATAACCTTATATTTACAAATTGATACCGTAATTATTTATAGGTATTAAATTATGAGCTAAATAATTTCCTATTGATTAAAAAAACAATAATGTCAATTGAGGATAGCCGTGAACATATTAATCTTGATAAACAAGTTTAATAATAATTTTAATATTGAGGTTAGGTTTCACTGATTTACTTACTTGCATTTCCGTCTCGTAGATATGGTATCCTGGTTATCGCACGGTGTTTCTGAACCCGCAGAGTGCTTTTACACTTTGGCATTGTTTATTGAAACCTCATTCATTTATCACACTTAAAATTTAGTTCAAAATTAAATAGCTGTCAAAACTGCACACAAGTCATTCGCTACTTCCCAACACACATACTAGGTGTCGTTATAGGCTGTAACCCGGCCACCGGGTCTGACACGACGCTGAAACCACGAAATATATCCTATCCGAGACAGACCGGGCCAACCCGATCAGGGCCCGATCGGTAAAATGGAACCAGTATGGCGATTTCTGCATGTATTAAAAAATAGACTTTAGGCCACTTTTCTGAGCTCCTATCCTACTGTGATATGGCCAACTTTTCTGATTGAAAAATTAGTAAAATAATTGCATCATCAGAAAAATGTGTCCAAAAGTGTCAGACAGTGTCAATAGCGCATCGAGAGTCCGAGGCCTGTGTTTTGGAAGAAAATACGAAACTTGAAATATAAAAATGGCGGGTTCATTAAGCTTTTGCTGAATAGAGAGAACTGAAGCGATAAATGGATATCGAGAGGATCGTGAAAAGTGAGAGAGTTAGTTTACAAAACTAGGGGAAAGTTTCGAGTGGTACTCGCGTGTTCGGGTAAACGTGAATCCTGTATTCTAGAATCTAGATGACCTACGAAGCCACGTGTTTAACGTATTGACCTAGTTTTCAATGTATGAATCTTGTTCCTCTCCCTTCATAAATTGATCTCTCAGAGAGTACAGAGAATGGTCAAGGGAAGAGCAAACTCGTCCAATAAACCTACCGATTGTTCTCCAACGGTCAATAGCCAATTCATCGTTTCATCGTTTCCAAGACCAGGAAAACGAAATGTACTCGAGAACCACTTCACAACTAGAAGGAGCTTAGGTGACTCGACGTGGCGTCTTCTCTATATTGAGTCTTCGTAGATTGGTACGAGAAATGTAATGTCACGAACTGTATATATACATATACCTTTCTCTACCTCTATATTCCTCTCGTACTTCAATAAAACTATTTTCATAGACGGGAATTCAAAGGAAATATTTTTCGATTTCAATAGCTGGATGGCCGACAAAATTAATTTCTAAAATTCCCTAGCTTTACCCTAATTTTTCATTTTTTTACCATTAATATTTGAAGGCCAAAATTCGCATCTTGCAACATTTTTGGTGTACACTACTGGCGGATAGTATCGGACCACTGACCGGGTGATCTATTAAAATTAGCCTTGATTTGGAAAGGCGTTAGCGCCTTCCAGAATATAAATAAACATATTTTTTGAATCGCTAGAAAGTTCATCGAATTATGCTTTGAACAATCCCAAGTTGAAGTAATTTAGCCTTATAGGTGAGAAAGATAAAAATTAATTAATTTATTATTTTGATATTTGGCAAAAATGATCTTCAGGATTTTACCTTCCAATTGAACCATTAAATATTAATAAAGCTTTCCATATTGCTCAAATAATAACTTATATCTTAGATTATGCCAAAATATTCTGGACGATGCTATCACCTTATAAAGACAAGGCTAATTTTTAAAAGGTCATCTCGTTTAAGTGGCTGATACTTTCTGTCGTTAGTGTGAAGTCTTCCATGAATGTCATATAATAACTTTGAATTTAAATTTGTATATTTGTAATTCATTATTCTCAGGGCTTCCGCCGTCTAATTATTTGAACAAAACTAGAAAAGCGACTAACGTGCATTCATAATGTGACTCACGTTCTTTTGAATTAAAAATGAATCACAAGAACTCGATTCATAGAACTTAAAAACGACTCAAGTTAAATTGAAACGAATTCAAATTAATTCAGTAAATACAACAATTGTATTACGTTCACCTCAGTGAAATTGGAGTGAGTTTTTATGGAATTTGAAGGAAATATGAACTCGATAAAATACAAAAAATCTCGAAGCGAGTTAAAAAAAATTAATTTAAATTAATTAAAAAATATAAAAGAGTTCACTGAATTCACTATGTTTGAATTTAAGAGGATTAATTAAACAAAAACTGAAAAAGAAATCAAAATACCTATTGAATTAAGTGAATTTTAAAGAATCAAAGACAAATGAAAAAATCAAGCGAATATCAGAGAATTCAAAATAATTGAGAATATTTGAAATTATTAAGAATTCAGGGTAAATTCCGAATTAATTACAAAATATTATTGGGAAATTCCTTCAAATCTTGGAAACCCTACGAAATGTTATAAAATCCTGTAAAATTACATGAAATCTGCTGATATTCCCTGATTTCCTGGAAAATTCATCAGAACACTTCGATTCGGGAATGTTACGAAATCCCTTGGAATCTTTATTCAAACACCTTGATTGGGAAATTCTATGGAATCCCTTCGAATCTTTCAAAATATCATAAGAACTTATAGCCCCAACAAAAATCTTCCTAGGACATTTTTTCGAACCGTATGTACATTCATTCCAATCCCCTGAAATCCTTGACGAACTTGGAAATCTCTTGGAATTCTTTTAGTCTCTTGAAAATGCCTTGAAATCTTCAAAAATAACATAAAATATTTCAATGTCTTCAAAATTCCAAGAAAAATTCAAAATTTTCCAAATTTTTTTAAATTTTTGGAAATACCTTGAAAGATTCTAAAATCTATGAATTTCTATGAAGTCCCATCAATAATATTTTCTAAAATGCTGGAAAATGTATTAAAGTGCTCTGGGAGCTTTCGAAACCCCCTAAAATGACTGAAATCTCCGGAAATTTGTTGAAATCCCTTGGAATCTTTTAAAATATTCTGAAAACTTATAGGTTATATAGCATCGTTCAATATCTACAAAAACCCCTAAAATACACATCAAAGTTTGTTCTAATTTCTTTAAATCTTAGAAAACCTTTAAAATTCTCTGGAAAATTGTAAATCTCTTGAAAATTCTACGGAATTTTTGAATATGCCATAAACTCTTCAGAATCCTTCGAGATCGATTCAAATTATTGGCATCTTTTGAAAATTTCTTGAAATCTTTTAAAATACCTTAAAATATTTCAAAAGAATTCAGAAAAGTTCAGAACAAGGTATAGACCTAAATTCAATAGTCTCTTACCCATGGGTTAATTTATTGGAAGAAAAGTGTCTAAAGTAATATTTTCATTTGAAAAAGCCACTACAGTAACTTCATCTTGATGAAGTGTCCAAAAAATGATTCGAAAATAAAGTTGACTAAAAGTAACTGTGTTGGAATTTCTGTCTTCAATTTCCTTCACTTTATCCTGATTTCTAAGTTTTCCCTGACCTGCGTCCACCCTGAGTAGACAAATTGCGAGCTGAGCTGTTCTATGAAATTCAAGAAGTATCAAAAGTAGATCAATTTTAATTTTAAAGTATCAGAACTACTTCGCGCTAAAATAGTTGATAATGGTGCAATTTAATTGGATTTTCCTTAAGTGTATCGACAAGAGAACAAGTCATGCAAGGTCTACGTGATGCAAGAGGAGATGCGCTTGTCGCGTTTGATCTTCCGCATCGGTTATAATTATCAGACGTTTGCAAGTCGTCGTTTCATCGTCTCCTTCGAAGCTGTGGGGAATAATCCAGCTCTGCGAGATTTCACAAAATTTCCGGGTCGCGCTACAGGAGATAAGGCGTTGCCATCATTGATGCGGTAAGGGTGAACGCCGCTTCAGGGTCTACGAAGCTTTGAGGCGTACCGTGCAAATAATTCAGACTCGATGCTCCTCAGAAGTTATGGTGAAGGAAGAGAGCAAGAGATACCAATAGACAGAGGATGCTGAGAAGGAAACAGAACCATGGCTTGAGGGAGAAACTCAAGATTGGAGGCAAAGAGTGGATGGGAGCCAGAAACAGACCTAATGGAAAGAGAGAGTCTAGGTCAGCCGTCAGCGTCTGCGGCTTCCAGAATTCATCTCAAACTCAGATTCCTACTAACGATTTTTCAATCTATAGCATTTTCAAGAGGTATAATATTTTAAAGAAGCACCGAACCCAGGATTACCATTTTTAATCTCATGCGGAATAGTTTTTAATTTATATCCCTTGAAATTCAAAATTTTGCCATTGAGATTTCAAACATAAGCCTGTCTGGAAAGTATCATAGTTTGTGGCGCACCAGGATTAAGAGTTAATTCTGGTTAATGGCTATGACATCCCCTTCAAAGTACTACCATTTTAAAGCCATAACATTCTTCCAGCTATCCTCCTACTTTCGGAAGCACTCCTTAAAGTCACCTTCTGAAAAAGCTGACAGCTGCTTCGTCGCATTCTTCTTCATTTCCTTTACGTCTTAAAATTGTTTAATTTTTAGAGGATACTTGGATTTGGGTAACAGCTTGTAACTGCAGGGAGCCGGGCCAGGACTGTATGGGGGCTGCCGAAATTGTGTTAGGCCGTGTTCCACCAGAAATTGCGGAATAGGCTGCAATTAATGGGCAGGTTTGATATCGTGGTAAGCGAGCCAGGCTCTATTTGACAATATTTTACTGGTCAAAGAAAACAATGAGCGTTGCTCGCTGGAGCGAATGTTACTTTTCACTAAAGCACAACTCTCCAATTGCCTAAAACACACTTTAATTTAAGTATCACTCATTTACTCATCAACATATACATTACGAATCATAAAGATGGTTTCAGATCACGAATGACCAACGTTTTAGCAAAATTTAACGCACAACCTTTGTTCGGTGCGTTCCGTCATACTGAAATGCGACGCGTATATGGCTAGACGTTTACGCAAATGCGTGCACTAGTCTGATAAAGATTCGCATGTCCATGCGACTTAATAGAGGGCCTCACAGAGCACAGAAAATTGCTGATCCTCAAAAGTAGGCCAAAATTGGTGTAGTTTTGAATTGCAGCAAAAATGAGCTTTGTAGACTCATTTCGAGAATCTTCGAAATTCTTCAGTTTGAGGATGTTTCTTTCTCATTTCCAGTATCGTCGAGTGTTGGGTTGTATTGTCATCCACCTGTCAGTACGATTTTCTTTTTCGTTATTTGGAAAAAATAAATAGTAATGATCGGTTCCGTTATAACAATGATTACCTAATTTTCAATTGTTTTATATTCCACCTTGCCGATCAGTAACTTAAAAGAAAATTTGTACTCAGTAGTGCGAATCTTAGGTGTTTCATGACCGACGAAAATTGTAAAATATTATGTATCTACTAACACGGCACCTAATTAAAGAATCAGCATAATTTCAAATGAAAATCATGTAGTATTTCGAGAAAATCTTATAAGTTCTAACGATTTAAGATCATGTTTGGGCTTTCTCAACAGAAATGGATCATATTTTGAAATAAACATCATGAAGTATTGAATCCCCGTGAAAAACAATTCAATTGAAATTGATTCAAAGCAATTCGAAACATACGTACTTTGAATGCGACACCTTTACAAACGCTACTCATTCACAGTGTTCCCGTGAAATTGCTTCTAATTGTATTTTCCTGAAAGTTATTTTGAATTATCAGTCAGTAGTAGCTTAGGGGCCGCCCATAAGCCAAGTTACCAATTTCAGAGGGGAGGTCGCAGCGCTAAAAATTACGTTCGGTAACAGGGGTGGGACGTGGGGTCAGTGGAACTAACTTTACGAACTTAGATAAAGTTTGGTACGTTTCCTGTTGATAAAAAGATAGTCCTGCAACAGTAGTGTTCAATGATAACTTGGTGATTTTGAGAATCACTTTCATATTCCAGACTTCACCTGTCTGAAACCTACTTCGTTAAATGCTGAACTCTTTTATTAAAGATTCAATTAAATGCTCTTGAAACTTTAAGATTTCACTGGAAATTTTATCTTGTTCAGTTCAAAAATCAACAACTTCTTTGAAAGTTGAACAGATTTGTTAAAAAAAACATTTCTTGTTGTAAAAGATTCATTATTTTAGTCGAAATTCTCTCTCTTTGATTTGAAATTTAAATGTTGGAAATTCGTTATTTTGCTGTTGGTTGAGAATTGAAGGTAAAAGAGTCAGTTGTGCAAACAATTTGTTTCAACAATTCGTGGTTTATTTCAAATAATTGTTTGTAAAAATAATTCTTAGTATCTCCAAGCAAAGATAAAACATTTTACCCTCTACAGATTTTCTGTCGTATAAATCGTTTGCAATTTACGGCGTTAGAAAAAAATTACTTTTTTAACAAAAAGGGACATATTTGAACAGTTATACCCCTAATGACAAGAAAGATTTCCAACCACTTTTTTTTTAATCTTCATACAAGATAAAACTCCTTTACTTCCGTGACATTTTCTCTTGAATAATTTCAATTTTGTATGAGAAACTAGAAAAATTTAGAACTGTGAAGAATGTTTATATCAAAAATAGAATTTTGTTCAGAAGTAGCGCATGAGGACCTTCAATATATGCACAGTTAATTTATGGCCCATGGATCCGTTGTATATAAAAAATTCTTAGTTTTCTTAACTTTGTGCAAACAATCAGATATGATAATTTGGTGATGGAAACAGATTAGGTCATGTTGACAATTTCTTAATATACCCTACTTATTGTTTTAATATAGATAAAAATGCTACACAATTGCGTCGTTTCATCAAACTTATATTTTGTTTGCGTTTTATATGCTTAAAACTTTTTCTAAATTATCATATACAGTCCTAAATAAGTTTGTGTATTTTTACTGAGCAATTAATTATGTTTTCACTATTAAATTAGGAAATAAATAGACTAATTGACTTAATAATTTTTTTACTAATCTTTAGTGGTTTAGAGATTTTGGTTCAGAGAGACAATAAAGTATCTTTTGCGTAAATAAAGCTGCAAAATAAAAATAAACTTTTTTGAACCCTCAAGTTCGCCCTTGCTCAAGGCAACACTTTTTTTTTTACAAATTTACTATATAATTACAATTTTTTATGGAAACTTATGAAAATGTGCGATCGAAACAACATTTTCATCGCGCCACTATTGAAACTCAAATTTCCAATACATTTGATATGAAAAATAATGCGCATTACTCGGAATGTAACACCACGGTCCTTCTTATTGCGTCAATGGAATCAATAATGTCACACCATCGCTTCATTTTATTAAACATTTCTATTTTTCACGTTTCCAATTTTTATAACCTATTTTTGATCATTATGTATAGTCCTAAGAAAATTTAATTATTTTTGCATCAAGCAATTAGTTGGTTTTCACTATTAAATTATGAATTATCTCGACTAATCGAACTAGTATTTTTCTACTAATATTTCGTGGATCTCTTTGGGTTAATCGAATCTATAACATTTTACTAGAAATTAGTTAAATTATACTAATTTTAATTCAGATAGTAAAAAAGAATTTGATCATTCAAGTCGATACTTATTTGCCTCGTACCGTATACAAAAAATAGATTATTAGGAAATTTTTCTATGAATCTCTGGTACAATATGAAAATTGTTACTTTCGTTACATTCTCTCGAACGACGAACCATTATCAATTCACAGCCGTGTGAACAATATATTTTACATAAATCTTCACTCTCCTACGAGCCACAATTTTGAAATTATAAAAAAATGTGCTCTCGCAATGATATGTGGTTTTCAAAACTTTTTACACATTGCCTATTATATACTGAACAAACAAGAACGGAACCTTTGAATGGTTCAAACAAATTGGCACAGCCACTTTGTATTTATTTTTTTAATTTGGGACTTGAATTTAAAAGCTGCTTGAAAAACCACTGAACAGTACATTTCTTTCATATCAGACCACTATCGTCTCAGAAACGTCCTACGTCACCGTTAAGTATGTTTTGAATACGAAGCTGTATTCCTTTTTTTAATAAGAGTGTGTGTTCAGAGGGAAAAACTTTATAGTTTATTAATTTTAGTGTTATTATTAAATGCAGAAAGTTTTCCCTTTGCATACACACTTTCATTTACAAAACAAGTACCGCTCACCTAAGAAATACATCGTTCTAGTATTTATTTATTAAAATCAGGTGATTGAATTTGGAGTTCATAGCTTGCACACAATGGCATTAAAAAATTAAATATCACGTTTTTCAGTATCTTTGATCAGTCCGATATAATTATTACTTGCTACTAGCGATGTGCAAAATGACGTCGGATCGAGCTGAGTTTGAATTTTTTCTTCAACTAATAACAAATTTTGATAATTTATGGTGATTTACTATAAATAAACGCCAAAGTTACTGAAAAATACGGAAAGTTCGGGGTTCCGGGCCGAGTTGCAAACCTGAAACACGACCTGGCGTGACCACATCCAAAAAAATACGGACCCGTCTGGTTTCAGTTTTTAAAAATGATGCACAGCCCCACTTGTTACTCATAAACTCTCTCGAAATTGATTATAACCATTCATATTCATTGATTTTTTCAAATGTCTCAATGTCTTGACTCCGTCGATACATGACCGGCTTTAATTTGCATATCATGACGGTCATGTCTAACCTAAGGTTTGCATATTGTAATGCGAAGTGCTCAACTTCTTTCAAATCACTAATACATTCCGTTAAATGAAGGAAAATAAAAAATTAGTTATATAATAATGTCAATTATTTGCTTATTTGCTTATTGCTATTCACATTTTGAGGCCGTTGCCATTTGGGCCGCAACAAATTTAACACCAGCGTTTTTCTGTGAGGTGCCTCCTATATATTAAATACATGTTTCTGAAAATAGCATACAGCTGCAAAGTTAAAGCACAAGATGGGATAGCTTCCGGACAGACATCGTATTGTACAAAAACGAAGTATTCAAAATCATATCATTTTTAAATAAAAACGTTTAAAATTGTACAATGTGAAAGTAGAGAATATTGAAATTCGACCACTTTTATTCCGTGGTCTTCAAATTTGCAGCGCTTATAATTTGAAATTAAGGGTCGTCCATAAACTATACGTTACCAATATCGGGTAAATAATAGAATAATGAAAAATAGATGGATGATAGAAAAAACTCAAATAGAGGCCCTCTAAATCATATCCGATTACAACATTTTTTTTCAATTTGTTTGCTTAAAAAGTAAAATTTAGGTTAGTGTTCATGCTGAGATTCGAAAATAATTGTTTGAAAACAACCTATCATACATTTATCAACCCATATATGAGGAGCAAGTTAAACAAAACGTGATAAATCCACTTGAATCAATTTCTGAATATTTAAGGATATATTGTGACTTGAAATCTGATAATCAAAATAAAATTTAAAATGGGCTATTATAAAAACTAAATTAACGAAAGGCAAAAGTACTCTTCAATTTAATACTGTTTTGAAGTTAACACCCAGATGGAAATAGATACATTAACTCCCAATTCAGTAAAGGGATATTTTCATTATGATTCATGCAACGAATCATAATGAAAATATATAAATAATAAAATATAAAATAAATAAATTAAATAAAATAAATAAAAAATAATAAAATGTCAACGGCGATACCACGCTGAAAACACCAGTTCCCGTTAGATCAC
>CAKNXH010000171.1:140933-154555 GCA_932178445.1 Andricus quercusramuli | reverse complement strand
GTGATCTAACGGGAACTGGTGTTTTCAGCGTGGTATCGCCGTTGACAACTCATATATTCGTAAGTAATTTAATTTAGAGTAAAATGTTGATAACTAATTTTGTAATCCAATGAATTACTGAAAAATTGTAGAGTAGAAAAATAATTAATGTAATTTGACAACGATTGAATATATTTTACTAACTTAATGAGTGCCAAGTTGGTTGGTCATCTATTCAGTGCTCATGTTTGTGAATTATTAAAAAATTACTAATTGACAGTCAAATGGTACTAAAAAGTGTTTACAAAAGACCTCCATTTTAAAATGTTCATTTTCTTAACCCATAGTTTCAATCCTTCATTTTCAAATTGAAAAATACAGTTTCTAATTCTTGTTTCTTTCAATATGATGAATTTCCAAATTGGGAGATGTTGACATAAAAACCAACTAATTTGAAACTGTCAAGGTAAATTCTTCAAAGACAATTCTTTATTTTTATGCGTATAGACGAGAGTAGGAAGGTATCGGAAGTGTAGAAGCCATTACCAGAAGTGAAAATATAACAAATGAAGCCAAGAAAAGGATAAGAGTAGAGTTATTGCTGAAGGACAACGTCAGTAATGAGAGGATTCTTAAAGAATGTGGTGTAGAGAAAAAACTGTTTGACAAGGGTGAAAGAAATTTGTTAAGATTTGTTGCTCCTGTTGTAGAGCGAATGGTGGCATACCCAGAGGCAGTCCGAGGACAAAATGGTGGGCATGTATGAATGAGGCTATATAATATATGATATCGTTAAAATGGGAAGACTTTGAGCTTTCAGATGATTTCCATCAAACAATTTAGAGATTTTTTGAAGCGAGCAATCAAAATAAATGAATGGCCTCGACTTTTGCCCCGACTTTAACTGAACAGTCACTGCCAGTGATGGAATTGTTGTGTCAACTAATCAAATATCAATATCAAGTCACAAAATAGCAGTACCATATCTTACTAACAAAACAGTTGGCCCAACTAATAATGTTTTCAGTGCACATGTGTGGCCTGTCCGCTAATCCACGAATATTCTCGAGGTTGGTAAACGTCGGTAACAGGAATCTGGAATTATAAAAACCATCCCACTGCTCAATGATGTTTTGTGTTGCATTCAGTCGATTTGTGAACAGCATATAGGTCGGGAGTGTAATCATTTTGCGACGTGCCAGAGTGGTTAACATTCGGCTGGCACGTCCTAGATCGAAAGACATTTTCAAACCGCATTGCAAGCGCACGCGAGAGCAGACATTTTTATGCATGTATTCACAATTCACATGTCTCCCTGATGCATGCTGTACGTGTTTTCTGTGTGTTCAAGACATATCCTGGTACCAGCTTGCACTGGTCTCCTATAGTGCTGATAAATATTTGCACATGGGGCAACAGGGAAATTCCGTGAAAGGCGCAACTTTATCCTTCCCTTCCCTTCCACTCCATTCATTTTTTTACTGCCTATTTCTTTCACAGCTATCTCCTCAATTCCTTTCGATTCGCACTTGAGCGATTTCATCGACTCAATTTACTGACTAGTCCCATTTCCTTTCTTGATCAGAGGTCGTGATTTCAAAGACAGAGAGTAAGTGGAATAGGAAGGAAACGTGATCAAAGAATTCTGATAAAAAAATTAATGATTCAGAAACGTGAACTCACGGTTTCAAGACTTAAGTTCAACGATTCCAAATTAGCATTTTTCATTTTCATCGAAAGCCTCTGCACTCTACTAAATCCGAGACCCTTTTGGCCATCCCACTTGAGAATTTTCAATCCATATTTCATGATATTTTATTCATAAATCCTTATTCAAATTTGAAGCGCGAGCGTAAGCGGCATCAATTCTGGCATGCAGTTTGGGGATTTTCGCAAATGGAGTTTAGAAAAATATGTGAAAAATCGGGGAAATAAGGAAAAAGTAGTAATTACAAAATGGAACTTTTGACTTGCTAATGATAACCACCCTATAGTCCTTTCTCGCTTCTCGATAGCGTTTCGAAGATAGCGTTCGAAACTGAAAAAAGTGTTGAAATCACGAGTGAAGGCAACAAGATAGAAGCTCGGTTGACAAGCGAATTATCTTTGCAATAAAATAATTACAAGATACTGCGATCATCTGCCTTGTGAATAAACGTCTGAAAAGGCACATCAGGGCCACATGCGACTTGCAGCAGTTGCAAAAATTAATGATTAATCCAGGTTTTATTTGAATGGTAAGCCCGCTCTCTACATCAAATGACGTCTCTTGGTTAGATAGGTTATATCAGTTATTTTGAGTCGTTCCGATGGTTCATTAATTTTAATATGCAGTATATATTTATCTCAACAATATAAATTATAGTAGGACTATACGTGAGCAACGTTTCTATGTAAATGATTTTTTATACATATAATATACTTGATGAATCAAATGTGTTTATATTAACATCACTCATATTTCCTCAGGGGTATTATTTCTAAACTGCACCAACTTTAAAAGTGATGTGCTTTGATTTTCTTTAAATTCGGGGAATATGTTCACCTACTCAACAGTACTTAATCGACATATTCATAGACCACGATTACCACCCCTCTCGAAGTAATTGGGGGTAATATTTTCAACCCCAACGCCTGCACGGGTATTTTCAAATGACTGTTACTTCCTTTCTATTTTAACAATCTGCATTTTTCCTGAGGGTTTTCGGAAGTTTATTTATTACTTTGCTACTCTATTTTATTAACGAAAAAAATGTTAAGCATTTTTAAACAATTTGACTTTTTTCCGCAATTAAGGGTATTTTTATTTTGTCTCAAATAGTCTTAAAAGAAAGGTTCACTTTTTGGCTTCAAAAAAAATTTCAAGTAGAAAATGGTCCAGTGAATAGTTTCCGAGATATAGGCCCCGATGTGAAGGCAGTCCTCATGCTCGTGCTCAGCCGCAATCCTTTAGTTTTCCACAGATTAGTTTGCAAGTCTACCATTCTTTCAACGCGTTCAAATTCATTCAGAATCACATAAAATCAGCTAATAAACAATTGAAAAATGTTTGCCGGGGGTCAGGGGAAGTTTAAATTATTTTTTTATTTTCTATAAACAAATAAAAAGTGCAAACTCCTCTTTTCAGAAGTGATGTTGATTTTTCTCAGTATGTATGATTCCTTACTATTGCAGTTCGTCAGTTTACAATAATTCTTGATTGTTCATACACAGTCGTCCAAAAAATTGATTTTATGAACAAATTTTAATTTGAATATAATCATAGAAAGTCTTATAACGTTTAGACTCTGCCTTGATTGAGTAAATTCAAGTTAATTCGATTACTAACTTTTTTTTCAATTTTTCTACAATACTAACCATTTAGTCAGCCAATTTTCAATCGAATAAATTCAGCTAAAACAGATTATATGAATGAATGATGAAACAAAATAATCAGTTAAAAATTGAATCACCCTGAACTGCGAAAATAATTCAATATTTTACGGTCGCGACGGGGTAATATTTGAACCAAAATAAAATGTAAAATAAAATGAGTCTATAGGTACAATATTAAATTTAATGTGAAACGCTTGAGAATTCAAGGCAAAAATATATTGCATTTTCAACAAAATAATTGAATTTCAACCAAAAAAGTTCAATTTTCTAGCAAAGACGACGAACTTTGAACGAAAGTGTTGGGTTCGTAAGCTAAAAAGTGGAATGTTTTAGAAAAGAGTTAGCTTTTAAATTCGAAGAAATCAGTTTCCAACAAAAAAGTTAATTTCTAATGAAGAAATATAATTTTTCATCTAAATATAATTTTCAAAAAAACAAAAGTAATTTCAAATGAAACAGTTGAATTTACAATCAAATAGTTTAATTCCAGTCCAAGCGAAGCCTAACAATTGCATTTACAACCAAATAATTAAATTTTTTAGAGGAGGGTTGAATTTGCAATCCAAAAGGACGAACCCTCTATCCAGAAGGAGGGATAACAAAAAAACAGTTGAATTTTCGACCACAATATTACCTTTTGACAAAATAGTTCAATTTTTAATCAAATAGTTCAATGTTCAACCAAAAAGATTTTTTTTTATACCAAAAAGGCGAATTTTCAGCCAAAGGGATTATTCTTTAACTAAAATTATAAATCTTGAACAACAACAAAACTAGCTGTGAGTTCAGTCTCGAGTGTTTCCACTTTGTTTGTATTTATATTTATATGTCGCTCATTTCACGAGCACTTTGCTCCCCGTTAGCAGATGTATTTGCTTCCTCATAGAGGAGGCATTAGTGATTTTTCTAAATAATAGACAAACTAAAGATTTTATTTTGATAAATTTAAAGATATAAATTTACAAAAAATACAAAATTGCAAAATAATACAGAAAAAAATTTTAAATACAATGACAAATCAGAGAAATTAAATTTTGTATTTGAAATCGTAATGTACAAAAGAGATGAATGCTGAACCGAATTTCAAATTGTTGACTTTTTAACCAAAAATAGTTAGATTTTGTCATGGGGTTCTATTGACTCAGTTCCCATTGAAGCGAAAAAAAAACGAAAAAAGGGGGAACAGGGAAAAAGAGGTAAATAGGGGAAAATGTGCGAAGTTTGATATTCCATAAACAAGTGGCTAATATAACCTTTATTGTTCATTTACATATTTCTTGTTTAACAATTATTTGGCTAAAGCACACAGCACAGTCCCAAGGAGTCCTCATTAAATTATGAACGTCATTTCCGCATTTTGCAAGAAAGTTTCTCGCCTTTCAGAAGAAAAAAACATTCATAGAAAACTGAGAGTGGAGCCTCCTGAAACTGAAGGATTAATTTTCTAAAATTGCACAACAAAAGTCCATTTTTAGTCTCTGAATATAGGAGCTATTTTCCCAAGGAGTAATAAAAAATTATAAACAAACATTTCAAATAAAGGAAGACAACCAAATTTTCAACATTCGAAAGCCAACCAAATTTGTAGAAAACAAGCCGTGGAGTGTCTGAAAGTAGAGAGTCAATTTTCTTATAGAAAAGAACACAAGCTTCATTTTTAATTTTCGGTTATCAAAAGTCATTGCCCCAAGAAGTCTGGAAAACTTTTTTTTTTCCTAACCGATGACAAAAATGTCTGAATTGAAGATAACGAGAAATTTTGAGTGATTGGGTGCATATAGGGAAAAACCACTCATTACTTTTTCAATCGTTTCGCTTTTTCCAAAATTGCCATTTTCCAGTGCGTTGCGTCAGTTTGCTATTGATGGACAGAGGAATACGATTTCCTGTAGGACAGTGCGTGCCTGTTTCCACAGGAGGGATGAAAGCTTCTGGGGGTAAATCGCAGTGAGGCAATTCGTTTTATCTATAGTAAACTAAACGAGGCGATTCACTTGCAGCACACGTGTCTGGAAACCTCAACCTAAATTTTCATTGCAAGCGGAAGTTGAATAAAAAGCTACCGTTTTTCTGAATTGATAAGCTAATATTGTGTTTCTAACGATGACTTAATAATCTTTCTTTCTTGTTAAATCATTGTGGAATATAGAAGCAAGATAATATTTCTTTAGGCAATACTCTCTAAGTTGAAATTTTGTAAAATGCAACTAATCGTCAGTTGAATTATACTAATTGCTTCAGCTGGAATTCAATCACTGGAAATTAGTGGAAATATACTGATCTCATTATAAATTATTGTTGCATCCATAATCACTATCTAATCTGATAATTATAGATTTCTTGAACGCTTTCAATGTCAATGGTCCTACACAAATGAATTTACTGTGAGAACCTAGATATATCTACTTATCAACTTGTTTTGATCTCTCATCATTTAGGACAATGTTACACATTGTTCTCTCACCTTTTCCTTGAAACGCTATGTTTTTTGTTTTATTTACGTTAATTTTGACCTTGTACTCATCAAAATTTAAGAAGTACCCAAAAAGAAAAAAAATCGGCAAATGCTTATTTGTTCATGGACCTGAATAAGCGACACAAATAGTGATGCTTTAGCATTCATTGAAACATAAAATACGATGCTTTTTTATCATCCGTTAAAACCACGAGTTACTTTCAAAAGTGTTGGAAGTGATTAAGCAATATTGAGAAATGAAAAAATCTGTGAGTTTATGTTCAAACAAATCCTCGTACAAACTCGAGGAAATATTTTTTACTTTCTCTCCCTTCCTCTCTCTTTTTTATCTTTCAGCTTATGACCTGTGATGGTTAAAGGGAAGACTCATTTTCTCTGTAAAAAAAAATTAATATCGGAAGCGCAATGTACCGCCGATGTGATACAGCATACACGAATGAATTTCCAACATCCACAAATAATAAGCCCTGGTATATTTATACTCGTCTACCACGCAATGTAAATATTTGTGCAAGCTTGATATTACGAAAAGCAACCTGGAATGATGCACGGAGTCGCAGCATCAATACGGAAGTAAAGCTTCCAACGACGAAAGGAATTAAACGTCGTTAATCCTTTGCAGCGCGAGAAGAAGAGGAAAACTGAGACGGAAGTTAAGGACGAGGAAAGAAACTTCACGTAGATGCAGAATTTAAGGGGATGCGGCTTAATTTTTGAAGTCTTTCATATTTACCATGTATTGATGGGATTTTAAAACAAAAAAATTACTTCAAATGGGGTAGAAGAACGGGGTTTGGTAGCCTACTAAGACGTTAATTGAGTCATTCGAATCTCCCCTCACATACTTTCTATCCCCTCACTTCAACCTTTGCCACCCCTTCCCAAAATTCTTCCTCCTCTACTTTCTTCTCTCCTTTTTTGCCAGCAAAACCTCCCGTTCCCCTACTTCCCTTTCCCAGTCATCAATTCCCCACCCCTACTCTCCCTCATTTTTAGTCATTTTCGCTACTTTTCCTTACTTACATTCACTTGACCTACTTCCCTTACCCTCATTTTCCCTACATCCATAATCCCTTCCCCGTAATTTCTCCTCACTTCTCTTACCCCCCACCCTTAGTTGTCCTCATTCCTCCTACTTATCCCCCCTCATGACCATAGAAGTAGACTTTTCAATCAAAAATAAAGAACTTTCAATCAAAAATATTGGGACTTTCTTATTAGGTTTCTATTTATTCAATTCGCATTTAAACTGAAAACGAGAAAATGGATTATAGGGAGAAGAGGGGGAAAAAGGAAGAGGGAAAGATTCTTAAAAACAGGGGAAAAAAGGTTTCTTTGAAAAGGGAGAATAGGAAAAATAGTGTGAAGTCTGAAATATGAATGTGATTTTATAAATCATTGAATTATTATTGAAATGCACCATTGCAGGGCCATCTTTTGATCATCAGGAAACGTACTAAACGATATATAAGTTCATAGAGTCAGTTCCACTGACCCAACCCCCCGCCCTTATCGAATTGATAACGTAGATACAATTAAGTGACATTTCAAAAGAACCGTCAATAAAATACAATGGGAAGCAATTTAACGGTAACACTGTGAATTATTAGCTTTTTCTAAGATTTATTCAAAATATACGAGTTCCGAATTGCATTCAATCGATTTGAACGGAATCGTTTTTTACAGGAGATCAATACTTCGTAATTTTTATTTCAAAATATCATCCATTTCTGTTGAGAAAACCCAAGCATAACTTAAATTCTAAAAACTCGTAAGATTTCCTCAATATAACTGATGATTTTCACTTTAAAATGTGCTGACTCTCTAATCAGGCACCATGAGAGCACATGCATAACATTGTACAATTTCCTCATCCGAATTTTCACGAGCGGTTAGGTTTCAGTGTGTATGCAGTCGTTCGTGACTGTCATGACTAACCTAAGACTTGCACTAAGTAGAAAATTTATTTTATGTGCCCAACCTTTGACGATACATTCAATGACACAAAAACAGTCTCAAAATGATGAGTTTCTCCTAGATTCTCAAAATTAGTCTGCGAAGCTCATTTATGTTTCAATTCAAAACCCCACTGCTTTTGGCGTACTTTCAAGGTACTTTTGAGGTAAATTTTGGATTTGGCTAATATTTTTTATTATTCTTAGATATTCAATGAAATAATTAGGAAATTGATTCTGCCTTTTTGTGAGAATATTACCTATATCAGATTAAAGGACAAGCTATTTCAAAATTTCCTACATTTTCTCTGATAAGAAAACATGGTGAAACGAATTTAAAAAAAACAGTTGCACTTTCAATGAAAAAAGATGAATTAAGAGAATATATTTGCATTTTAAACAAAATAATTAAACTTTCGCACTATCTATGGTTACGGAATTTTCTGCAGCTCTAACCCCTTTTTCAGCTCGTTCAGGGCTAAAATTACGGAAAATTCCGTAACCATAGACAGTGCCTTAAACTTTTAACAAAAAGGCTGACTTATTACCCAAATAACTGAATCTTCAACCATAAAAAATAAATTAAAAACAAGAATATTTATTTTTAAATGAAAAAAATAAGTACACAATAAAAAATGGAAAAGTTCAATTTTCAGCATAAAAAATAACTTTGAGCAAAGTGAATTTGAAATGTGAAATAACGCTTGATTATACCGCGTACGCACGCGCGTAGTACAACGTTATAAGTCCAAAATCCACTTCGTAGTTCAACGAAGTTTTAAAATGAATTCTTCTCACTCTTTTCTTTCACTTTTCTTCCACTTCTCACTCACTTCTTCGTCCTTGCTGTCACTTAACGTGCCGCTAGCCGCGGTACAATAAAGTGCTATTTTACTGCCGCTTCGCAGGCAGGAAAAGAGCGCTTTTTTTGGTTGACCAAGAATCGAACTTTTGAGAAGGGCTCCCTGAAAAGGACGCCTGGAAGGCGTCGAAATATGTTGAACTCAGGTAGTATAAAAAGGACCGATAAATAATAAAGGAATGATACATAATTTTCACTAATTAAGAATTATTTGTCAAGAAATCTCATTTTTCGGTCTATTAGCCCTTAAATGACACCAGGGGTCCAAAAGACCCC
Organism: Andricus quercusramuli; assembly: GCA_932178445.1. Classification (NCBI taxonomy): domain Eukaryota; kingdom Metazoa; phylum Arthropoda; class Insecta; order Hymenoptera; family Cynipidae; genus Andricus; species Andricus quercusramuli. Next base: position 145,632 of record CAKNXH010000171.1, on the reverse strand, counting down.
AGACCTTTTTCAAGGTTCCATGAGAAATCGATTAATCACCAAATGAAAAATCCTACAACTATGGGTCATTATTACAATGAAGAAAAGTTTGAAATATATGGAAAAAAATTGAGATCGAAATGTTAATAACTTTGGAATTATTGCATTTCTTCCAAGCTGGACTCCAACGGCTCCCATGCGTCATCTACGTGATTATTTGGAGGTGTAACATTTTTTGGTTGTTCCACGTTTATTGAATTAAAAAATATTGAATAATTATTTGGAATGTTAAAGTTGGAAAGCAGTCGGGTAAAAAAATGTTGTATGGGATTGATATAGGAAAACATCTGGGAAATCGTATATATGTCATCTCTCACATAGTAGGGAAAGTTCTCCGGTTGTGGGCATCACCCGTTTGTGGGCACCACGGCATAACTTTTGACAGAGAGCAGGAACGGCTGATCTGACGATTTTCATTTGTGCGCCATGTTGGCACGATGATTCAGAGCTGACTCCGAAGTGAACAAACGCATAGTAGCTACAGTCGATTACATCTTTTCATGCGTAAAAATCGACGGCGACGTAGTTTTTTCTTGTGTTTGAAGTGCGATAAGCCGAAGTGCATTGTTGCAAAAAAGTAGGTATCCCATATTTATAAAGGGAACTCAATATATTTTGTGATTTTATATCGGTTTCATCAAAACGTTCGCACTACAAAACATTTGCTGGTCACTTTTTGACAGCTCTACATTTTCCAGTTGTGGGCGCCAACATTCTACCAGTTGTGGGCACCTTACTTTTTTCACTTAGCGTGTGTGTTTGTCTAAAGAACTGTCAAAAATTGTTGTTCGTGTTAACATAACCCTCATGAACCCTTTTTCCACTTTAATTGGAAAAAAATTTTAATTATCACAAAAACCAAAAAAATTGAAAATAATGTTTCCACAGAATTTTCGCGGATTCAGAAATTAATTGGAATGCATACATCAAAGCCACCGAACGGTGCAAAATCGGCAATGAGCTCGTGAAACCGACTACCATAGCCTATGGCGTTCCTCGGACTAGCTTGCAGCGCTACCTCAAGAAGGTGGACGAACAGCTGGGCGACATTTCGAACGTCGAAGATGCTGTCGACGATGAATGATTTATTTTTTCCTTCTTATATTCATTTTTGTTGCTCTGAAGGCTTTTTTGTCATTTTTATTTAATCTTTGTATCACTATAGGCTTTGAAAATGAATAGATTCCCTTTTTTCTTCTATCTAGTGGCGTTTGACTTCATATTTTCCCATTTTCAGAAGACTTTTCAGGAGTGCCCACAACCGGTTAAAACATTTTTTCGGTCGAAATTGAGTACTCCATAAAATGTACAATATATATTTTTTTGAACAAGAACAAATCAATCCTTTCACTAGTAGTTAGCTAAGGTCTCTATTTCTAATGATTTCTATTGATATGCATATGCCTCGGCATATGCTTATGCTTTCTATTGATATGCATATTGCTACGTAAAATTCATTCGGTAAAAAGCTATAAAGAAAATGACTAACTGTGCCCACGACCGGGCATCTTCCCCTATAATAAAAGTAAGGTATATGAGACGATCCCATACTTCATGTTCATTTGAATTATGTATGGTGAATGTATAGCTTAAATATAGCTGAAGTATAACAAGGTATAGTCGAAGTATAGTAAAAGTATAGCTAAAGTATATCTTAGAAGTATAGCTAAAGTATAGCTGACGTATAGCTGATGTATAGCTGATGTATGTCTGTAAAGTATAGCTTAAGTATTTGAGGAGTATACATAAAGTATGCCTCAAGTATAGGGAAAGTATGGCTATATATAGTAGGTATAGCTATGAAGGTATAGATATAGAATGAAAAGATAATATGAAATAAGTACTCGCGTTGTATTCTTTATGATGACATTGAACCTGAAATACATCAAATTAGAGATCCAGAATCCTGATTTTCACGGCATGAAAAAAATCAATATTTGCTGCACCTTCTAAATTTAGCAAACCTTAAGAAATTATTTATATTATAAAGAATATAACATTATGTCTTTCATATAAATAATAAATTAGTCAAATTTTTTAATGCAATAATAATTCTATGGTTAGGAACCAAAGATAACTGGATCGCTTACTCACATATAGAAAATAATGAGAATATAAGCTTCTTATTATATACATCTTCTTGCTTCAGGGAATCTCCATCTAGTTGAAAAACTGAGCGATTGAATTTTAACTCTGAAGTAGATTTCGTGAGATAAATATGGAACGAGTTTTGCTGAAGCTTGAAGAATTTATTAACTGGCTTCTTTATTACACTCGCGAACAATATTCGTTGCACACTTTTCTCAAGAAATCATTTAAATTACGGAATATTTTCATTTGCGGACGATCCGTCATTCACGATTTATTATGTTTAATCCCGTTGCCATGATATCTTTAAAAACAAATTAACACATATTATATGCGATACTTTAGCCATACTCAAGTATAAATTAAGTATATCCTATGCTTCAGCTATACTTAAGTATGGATGAAGACAATCATATACTACATATATACTTTAGCTATATTTCATCTATACTTCATCTATACTTCAGCTATACTTCAGCTCGACTTCAGCTATACTATTTCAATATACTTGAAGTATGGGATCGTCTCGCTTACCATACATGTTTTATACTTCTGAAAGACAATGATTAATGAATCCTATACTTATAATTTATACTCAGGTAGGTGCAGAGAGTAGTGAATCTGTCAATGGACCACCCCAAGGGCCTGTTATCCAGATGAAGAAGCTATTTCGCGACCCAGATATGCGAATGAACTACCCTAAAATCTTGCTCATCAACATGTTCCAACTTTTTTGCCATTAATTCTCCAGGGACAGAGAATCCCCTATTTCGATTTTCATTATGGAAATTCAAATATATTACAATAAGCACAATAAGCACAGCAAGCACCTGTTCGTCCACAAGCGCAAATTGGATTTCCAGTAAATCTGCGTGAACAGAAAATTCGGAATTTTCAACAACATAATAATCAGAGATAATAAGACATGCAAAATTTACTTATCAAGACATGTAAAATGTTTTATGTAACGACCGCCTTCTCATTGACGGTGAAAATGAAACGATATAAATATTAAAATTATATAATATACCCGAATAAAAACATTATTATCTGCAAGTTACACTTCCGATTACTTCATTTAGGGTGGCTGAAAAACTTTATTTCCAAAATTCCATGACTTTTTCTTGACCAATGCCTAATTTTTTCCGGCCACCAATATTAAAAAACCAACATTCTAATCATAATTTTCCACAGAATCTTTGAAAAACGTAACAAAACAATATAATTACATATTAAAAATCTTAACCATTTGAATTTATTTATTTCCACCATAAAAGATGAATTTTCAATCCAAACGCACGAATTTTCAACCAAACAGTTAAGATTTCTACCAAACGGGATGACTTTCTAACAAAACAATGAAGTTTCTATCAAAATATTCGAGTTTTTAAACAAAATGTTCAATTGTTGAAAACTTCCACCAAAAGCAGTTGCGTATGCATGCAAATAATCGCATTTTTTTAGAGGACAGTTTAACAAAAAAAAACGAGTTTTCAACAAAACATTTAAATTCTTATCTAAAATTATGTATCTTTAGCAATAAAATGATTTTTTAATTACGTGCTCCTACCGTCAACCCAGTAGGTCAATTTTCCAGACCAGTTTCAAAAAAAAAAGTTGTATCCCCAACCAAAACAGATTCATTCTTGACCAAGCAGTTGCATTTATATAAAAAAAAATGAATGGATTTCCCACTGAAACAGATAAATTTTCGAAACAAAAAGCAGAATTCTCAACAACAACAAAAAAACATTTGAATTTTCAACACATAATCAATATTTTAACAGAATAGTTGCGTTTACAACCATATCATTGATTTTTTCTAATATAGTTAAATTTTCAACAAAAAGGTGCATTTGTCAGAAAAAAAAGAAGAATTTTCCACCTAATTAGATAAATGTTTAAGAAAACCGTTGAACTGTCTGACCGAAAGATGAATTTTCAACAAAAAATTTAAATTTCCAACAAAAATACTGAAATTTGTAACAAAAGCCTTCCCCGGCCATTACTTTCCTAGTGCAATATTTGGATCAAGAGATTGTGGCATCCATGGAAAAGTTTTCTCCAGGCTAGTCATCAAACAGTCACTTTAATTGAGAAGACAATATTTGTCTACTTCATTAGTATATTATATTCTACATTGTAGTCCACAAGAGCGATTTGCGACGTAAGTCGGTTACCCTTCAATGTCAATCGCGTTCAAAAAGGGGCAGGTGGGAAGGGACGTACAACTTTGGTCAAAGTTAGGGCGTAGGAAGGAACAGGGGAATGTTTCAGGATTTGGTAGCTCCTATTCGTAAACATCAGAACCATTCTACGTCAAAAATATTGGAGGCCCTTAGGAGGGCCGATCGTTTGGGGTCCTAAGAAGGACTGAAGTAGAATTGGAGATTTGAGAAACACCCTCACTGCGGGGTCTCTCTCTTTTTTCCTCAGTGCAGGCTCCTTCATCTTTATGGGGGCTCCCCTGGAGAGAACTTCCTGCTCAGAAAAGATTGACGATGCGTGTCTGTGGGCCAGGTCTAGGTCCCCGCTAGGCGGCAACTCCGGATGTCCTTGTGAGTGTGAGAGG
>CAKNXH010000171.1:129141-140923 GCA_932178445.1 Andricus quercusramuli | reverse complement strand
TGTGAGAGGGTTGGGTCCCCGCTGGGCGGCAACTCCAGATATCCCTGTGTGTGTGTGAGGGTTGGGTCCCCGCTGGGCGGCAACTCCAGATGTCCCTGTGAGTATGTGAGGGTTGGGTCCCCGCTGGGCGGCAACTCCAGATATCCCCGTGAGTGTATGAGGGTCGGGTCCCCGCTGGGCGGCAATTCCAGATATCCCTGGGAGTGAAGCTGAAAAGAAATATAAAATAAACAAAGAACGTTCCTAAACCTACGTTAGATGCACATGTTTGATGACCTGAAAATGTTAAAAAATAGAGGAGGGAGAGTGGACAGGTCAAAGAAATAATATACACCTTTATTTTAAAATCCAATAAACGAGGCCGAATGAGAGAATGCGTCGCAGTGCGCAACTGGTCCGTACTTGGGATCTGGGTTGACGTGGAAGGACCGGGGCTGTTTAGCCGAAGCGGTCACCTGGTCGTGCAGGGCTCGGTGAATTTGTCGTAGAAGGCAGCCCTACACCCCGGACATTGCGCGTCTGGGGTGGGTCACGGTCCCTCGTCGACGGTCCGGCGACTATTCCGTAGTCGAGGAATGTCGCTCGGCGTTGGCTACTCCGTTGGAGGCGGGTGCGTCTTGTACGTCGTTGGCGGCTATATATTGCGGCGGAGTCGACCTTGCGCGTCGTAGAGGCGATGATACAATGTGATGGGCAAGGAGTCACGACTTTGCTCGTCGTAGATCCGAAGATCATGTGTCTTGTGCTGCGGGAGCACTGGTACTTATGCCCGTACCCGCTGAGCAGAGCGCGCCAGTCGGGTAGGACATGGTGGGGGATGGGTTGCGGTTGGTTGCTGTGGTGCCTCGCGCGAGCCAACCCGTGCGGGATTCGTGGTGGTGGGATAGAAGCTGGTTGTCTCGCGCGAGAAGAGGGGATGTCGCTTGTCGCGAAGTAGCGGTGGCGTGGAAAGTAGGGATATTCGGAAGACGATTAGTTCCTTGCGAAAAACGGGGATCTGGCAGCGCGGATTGGCTCCCATTTAAAACGGGGAATGTAGAACGCTGATTGGCGGTTCTCGTGGGCCCGAGCGAAACTGGCTGTCGCGAACGGTCTTGTGCCCTCTGTAACGCATTCCCTTCGACCTGTTAATTTATTATCTTAAATACATAGAACGAATACATATTTAATATTAAACTAAATAAAAATAAAAATAAGTCAAAACGTCGCGCGAAAGAAAGTTTTATAATTTGTCGATTACGCTTGCGGGCGACAACATTGTGTATTATATACATTAGTAGTATAATATTGAAATTGAATAATAAAATTAATGATTCTCCAAATTTCAGAATACAATTTTGCAATTAAAGATATTTGATGAAGATGAAATTAAATAAATCATCACATTCGACAATATTATGTTCGTATGATACTAAAATGTAAAATTATATTTTTACATCCATGTTATTGTGGATATCCTCCTACACCTTTGAATTGGTAGGTATCATGTTGAAAGAGGTAATACTGCCGAAATCATTTTGATACTGCCGATTAAATTTTATTTTTATCAAATATTTTCAATTCGAAAACTATATTCTGAAATTTGAAGAATCATTCATTTTATTATTGAATTTTATCATCATACTAATAATGTATATCATATACAATGTAGCCAAGGGCATTCGACAGTATTTTAAAATAATTTTTGTATTCTATACCATCCAGTGTATAATTTAAAAACAATTAATGTCAATGTCTGATTTTTATAAAAAGTTGTCCAGGAACATGGAGAACGAACAAAAAATTACAAATATATAAGGTTTCCTTTTTCTGCGCATATTCGACTACAAATAAAATTTAAAACCACTATTTACCTCTTGCAGGTTCATGAAATACATATCTTGAGGGCAAAATATTGAATCTCACCTGCAACAAAAATGAAGAAAGTTATTTTTGAAAACCTGTTTATTATAATTATCATAACACAGGAAAAACAGAAGTATATATTTGTTGCGGGTATTTTTCATGCAGATAAAGTTGAATTTTTCCGCATCGAAACAAAACAAGATTTAATAGAGTTGACATGGTAACCATTCCCCATGTGGTGGATAAATTTTACCACGTAAAGTAAATTTTTGTTGCAGGTAAAGATTACTCTGAAATTGCTGTAAAGATTACATTTTGTTCTTTTCTGTGACCTTATGAGAAGAGCATGACGCTAATTAGAAAACTTTTTGAATCTTTCCCCTTCAGATCGTCATACAAAGTTTGAACCCTACAGGGTGACGTCATAAATAATAACACCGATAACATGCTTTCAGCCCGCAAACCAGCATTCAATCCGCAAACCCGCATTCAATCCGCAAACCCGCATTCAACTCGCAAAACCAGCCTTTAAACCGCGATCAAACCGAATTTACGAATTTCTCAATAATATATACATACACGGTTTTACAAGCTTTTATTTGACTTGCGCTGTGGGTATGTGTGTATGTCAGTCTCAAATTTTTCATTCAAATTTTGATACACTCCAATCTTTTGGTTTTAGCAGGAAAAGTGACAACGCAGGGACAAACGTAGTCCTGACCGAAAAGTCGAAAACTATAATATGGGTTTCAAACCGGGGCTAGAAAAAACGTAAAAAGGGTTTCAGTTCGGTCAATCGTACGTTTACGAAGCTTTCCTAGTTATTAAGTTGCTTGTGATGTTATTGGGCTGCTGCGGGTTCTGATGGTTGAATACGGGTTTTCGGGTTAAATGCGGGTTCTGCGGGTTCGCGGGGTGAATGTAGCATTTCGGCTTGACTGCGTAGCTGCGGGGCAACTTGCAAGCTCGACCAACCCCATTACAAACATAATATTTCAACAGACTTCGCAGCCTAAAATGTTCTGGAAACCGAGGAAATAGCATGATTTTTCACGAATATACGGCAATAAATTTTTCTTAAATAAAATTAATATATGGGTGCGCTATTCAATGCAACATGAAACGCTTGATATTTCAAGTTAATATTTAACCAACAAAAATTTAATATTCAAGAGAGAACAAAGATGTCAACCAAATTTATTGAATCTTCAAGCCAAAGAGACGAATTTTCAACAAAAAAGTTAAATTTTTAAGTGAGAAGACCATTGTTTACAAACCCGTTGAACCCGGAACAAATAGTAGAAAAATGGTTGAAGCTTTAAGTAAAAACTATCAATTTTCAACGAAAAGGGGCATAGCTAGATTTTCTGGAAGGAATAAATTTAAAAAAAAGTAGTTAACAAAGCAGTTCAACTTTTAACCCAACAGTTGTATTTCCAATCAAAAAACATAAATTCTCTACAAAAAATTTAACAGTTGAATTTTCAACAAAAAACCATCAATTTGGAAGAATGGATTAGTTAACCAAGACGTTAAATTTTTAATGGAAAAAGAATGAAGAGCATGAATCCTTAGTGAAAAATTTAATGGTCAAAATTTCCTGTGAAACGAATAATTTTCAGACAAAAATGGATGAGTTAAATTTCTAATCTGAAAAATTATTTTTTGCAACACCCACCTTAAAAGTGGACGTTTTCATGCTTGTAAATGGTGCCTAAATGACCTTATTTGAGCAGACTGTGCACGAAACAATTTTCGCGCATGCGCAGTTTAAACATGACTTACTTTAGACACTGGTGAAAAGCTGCGCACGCGCACTTTCAACATGAGGTTCTTTAGCCACTGGCATAGGTAACTTTAAACACTGGTGTGGGTATCTTCTTGAAATAAATTTAGATTTAACTTGAATAAATGTTTTATTGATTGAAGTTTTGTTTTTAGGGGTTCGTAGCCCCCCCCCCCCCACCCTGGGCAAAAGAGCATAAACTCCAACATTTTTTAAAAATAATTTGTTTCAAACAATTATTTCAACCATTTTTTTTTCAAAAATATTTTTTCAGTTCTTTTTTTAAAAATTTTTTTCAAAAAAATGTCTTCACTCCACTCTATGCAATATGAAATTAGTATTTTTTGTTACCAGCTCCTAACAACTTTTTGGGACGGGCGTTGCAAAAAATAGCGTGTGATACAAGTGCGCGTAGGTGTTTGGTAACTCCTGTGATTGCATCATTCGCCTGCGGCTTATGCTACAAAATTCACACTCGCACACAATCACCTATTTTGCGCATTTGTATCACAAAAAACTATTTCTCAACGGGAAAGAAAACAATCTTTGACAGAATAGTTGAATCTTTAACTGAATAATAGAATTTTTAACAAAATAGTTGCACTCACAAATAAAAAAGACGAATTTCTAATGAAAATGTTGAATTTTTAACTGAATAGTTGAATTTTTGATCCAATGGTGAAAATTTCACACAAAACAGATTAAGCAGCAACCAAAGAAAGTTAGATTTCCCAAGAAACATGACTTTTCTACCAAAAAAGATGAATGTTCTATCCAAAAAGACAATTTCTTAACAGAACAGACACATTTTTGACCAAAAAATATAACTATGTAACAAAATAGTTAAATTTACAGTAAAATAATTAAATTTTCACTAAATATATAGCACAATTTTCACACAAAATAAATCTGAACCAAAAATATAATAGTAGGGAGAAGCGGGTAATGCATGCGCACTATTAATTTTAACTGTTTGCAAATAGTGGTGCATAACGATACGAGATGATCGTCGGTCTCGTTGGATTTTGTTCGTATAACGAGCAATTTTTAAAACGAGTTTCTCTTATATTCATTTGTCTTTTTTCATTTCATTTCGTCTCAAAAATCGAACAATTTCTCGATAGTTGCGGAATGAAAGGTTAGTGCCAATAGTATCAAAATGACATCGAACGATTTCGAAAGAGAAATTCGAAAACTTGGAAAAAGACCTGCAGTAACTGATCACCTTCGGAGGACTCACATGAAAGTTATTAAATAATATGACAATCACTTTCACCTTGTCTATTACAATAGTTAATCTGAATTAAATCAAGTCGTTCATCAAATTGAAAATATAAAAAAGCCTATCACCTATGATTATTTTTTGCTTCAATTTCATTTTGATGCCAATTTCATATGATACTAAGTTGAAATTTTATAGTTTGAGAAAAATAGAGCCGTTCTCGATAGGAGGAATTTATTCTAATTTCAGATAATTGAATCACAAATTGTCAAAATAATATAAATTTGATCGAATACCTATCATTAAACTTCGCACGATGTATTCAAATTATTTCTTATTATTATAAAATGAAATTATCGATCAATCTCGTATTATACGAGATGATCGCTTTGACGATGCGAAGTTAGACAAGAATTTGTTTTAAGAAAAAACGAGCGCCTTTCTCGTACATTTGAAGTTCTCGCTATTTTGATCGTTGTGCATCTCTATATTGCAAATTAAAAATAATTTTCTAACAATCTAACGCATTATTTCAGGGAAATTCGGATATCCATATGCATTTGCAGTTTAAAAAAATGAATTGGAGATTTCACTTTCTATGAACATACAATATTCACCATATCGACATTTTACCATCACAATGGCTGTCCGCGCCGCACTACCCGCTTACGTACAGTATTTAAATTAGAATTTTATTTACACATGTTCACTAACTCTATCTATTTGGGACACATGAAATCAATACTAACAAAGTTTTGAGCAAAATGCTATAAGCTTCCATGCTTTTTCGCAACTCTCATAATAGACTAGAAAACTTAAAATAAACTTTTCAGATTAAGAATTAACCAATAACCTCTAAGAATCTCATTTCTTCACTATTTTCAATCAAAAAGAATAAACTTTCAACCAAAAGTAGTGAGACTCTCTTATTCGGTTTTATTAACTCAGTTCGCATTTAAGCGCGAAAATGAGAAAAAGACCCCCCCATACCTCCCCGTCTGATTCCTTTTCTTTAAATTAATCTTCTTGGTCTAACAATCATCGTTTGTGTTTAATATTGAACATTTATTTAAAAAATTGATTTTTCTGTTGAAGATTCATCATTTTAGTTAAGAATTTTAATATTTTGTTGAAAATTCGTTTTTTGTTCGGACGAGAATTCGTTTTTTTTTCATCAAAAATATAAATTAAAAATTGACATTTAAAATAAAAAATTGGTCTTTTATAGCTGAAGATTCAACTGGTTGTTGTAAAATGCATGTCTTGTGTTAAACATTCCTTTTTTCTAGTAAAAAATTCATCTTCGTGGTTTGAAAACTCATCCTGTTAGTTTAAAAATACAACATTTGGGTTAAAAATCATACATTTTTGGTTGTGGATTCAACTATTTCATTGAAAATTCGTCTTTTTTCATTTATTTCATCTGTCTGTTCATTTCAAATATGGATCTTATTTGGGTAAATGATAACACATATTACATATTTCGTTAAGATTTTATGTCTTTTGTTTGAAAAATCAACAACTTTGTATAAAGTTAAACTACTTCCTCAACAATTTATTTTTTGTTGTAAAAGTTTCATCTCTTTTGTTAAAAATATAACCATTCCATTTCTAGAAAAGTAATCTTCTTGGTTAAAAAATCAATTTTTGGGATGAATGTTAAACTTTTTTATTGAATAATCATCGCTTCTGTTGATCATTCACCCTTTAAGTTAAAAATTAAACCATTTTGTTGGGAATTAATTTTTTTCTACAAAAATCTAACTATTCCATTTTTGGTTGAAGATGGATATTTAAATTAAAAACTAATCTTTCATAATAGAAAATTTAATTCATTGATTGAAAATAATTGGTAAAAATAAAATTAGGTGAAAATTGGTTGAAAATTGGTTCAAAATTGGTTCAAAAATATACCTTTAAAAATTCCTTTTGTTTGGTGGCAAATTTATCTTCATTAGTGAAAATTCATCCTGTTTAATTACAGCTGCACTTTTTTGGTTGAAAGTTATTCTGTTTTGGTTGACGATTAAATTATTTTGTTGAAAATTCTTCTTTCTATTTAAATTCATCCGTTTTATATTTGAAATATGAATCTATTTCTGGTTAAATAATATATTCTTTTTCATTCATAATGTGTATCATATGTTACATGTTTCATTGAGAATTAATCGTTCTTCGTTGGAAAATCAACAACATGGCTCAAAGTTAAACTAATTTTTAGTTATGAAAAGACAAAACTAAGTCCCCTTCGACTACCGACGTCGTAGTAATTGCTGAATGAGCAATCAAAACAGATTCGCACCGACGGTAAATTACCATCGAAATTCTAATGCAAATATTGCCGAGAGCCACTTCTTCTGCGTTCATAGCGGGTCGCGGGTGCACCATTACGAAGCATTAAAAAGCTTTGCCAGCTGACAGGCGCGCTACAGTGTCGCTAAAGCTGCGGACGATGGTAGGAATATATATCAGGGGTTTCGGTGAATACGACCTCCTGCCGGTTCCATGAAACAGGACGTCGTGTATAGTTAATAACTGACGTGGAAGCAACAACGCTTTGATTCAAACTGTGTGCCAACCAACACTACATCGATACCAAGAAACCGTGCGCACGCATAAACTTTACACAAAATCGTACAATATCACGAATCGCGTGACTCTCTCGTGTATAGATTTCTCCACCTCACTTTCTTGCAATTAAAAAATCAGTACGTGAAATGAGCAAAAAAAAGCCATCAAGAAGTGTTTCGTAGGACCTTTTTCTTACCATGACTCTCCCTATCCCCCCTCTCTCAATCTGCCCCTCCACACTCTTCGCTATAAGCCTTAAAAACCTTAAAAACTGAGTCCTCACTTATACCTCCTTCACCCTTCCTATTGCAAACCTCTGATCCTATCACTTTTACCCCCTCCCCTGTAAACATCTTCCATGTAGCCAAGCACGCTCTCCTCTCTTTCTTCGTTAAAAATCTTGCCCCCCGACCAACTTATCCACTCATTTACCACATCATACCTCCTCCCATCTACCCTATCATTAGAGAACGGATTATTTAACTTTACAGTTGTGCTAATCCGTTCTCTACCTATCACCGTTACCCCCTCTTATGTATACCCTAACCTTTTATCATTTTCCCCCTTTTTGTCAACTCATTCAGTAAATCCCGCTTCCTTTCTCCAAGCACCTGGGCACTCCCACCACCATTCTCGCCTATTCTCACAGCAATCCACTTTCCCCTCCCCCCGTTGTAGATCACAACCGTTTGAAATCCGCTTCACCATACTTTACTCAAAATACATGAAGTTTAACTGAATAGTTCAATTCCTCATCAAGTCTTATAGAAGCTATAATTCTTCTGTAAAACTTTTTTACTTATCTGTCGTCGTTTGGCTTAAAATCAGAATTTCAAACTTATGCATTTTCGATGCATTAAACCAAAAAAAAGACGAATGCCATCGATGAATAGTTCAAACAAAAATTGTAGATATTTTGAAGATCTTCCATTTCACTATCAAACTATTTTCACAGATTTGTCGTCGTTTGGCGTAAAAATGCAAAAGCTTGTTTTTCGCTTCAGGTGTCTCAAAACGTGGAGATCCGTTAAAAAGCTGTGTTGTGAAATTTCGGACAATTCCAATACTTTCTCAATCATAAATTATGAGAATGTAAATATGAAATATTTCTTTGCTCTCCGTTGGCAATTATAGTACTAATTTGGTTTTTGAAGATGTGGAAAGACAGTGGCGTAGCCAGGATTTTATAAATGAAGGGCTTTGAAAGGCTGAACAGAAAGTACGTTACTACATACAGGGAAAAATTGTGACAATTTCAGACATAAAATTTATAAATGCATCCATTTAGCTTTCCTAACAGACTTTCAATTATCCACTAAGACCATATCAGAGCCATCCGGTTATATTGTAAGCGGTCAGCCATATTTTACGTGAACAATTTTTGGTGGGCAGGGGGGGGGGGTCAAAAGTTCACAATTCTTCACGAGGGATGCCGGTCTAGGTGAAATCCACGTGGACGCATGCTCTCCTGCAACTGCGGATTTCATTCAGGAAAAACATGAGAAAATAGAAAACTTGAACTTCTTTTTGTTTGAACTTAATTCCCTGTAGCATTAAGCTTTTGTAAACAGTAAACATAATCTATTGTAAGCTTTATTATTTTAAACGTGTTTTGAAAGTAAAAAGAAGGGCCTAAAATATTTTCAGAATGCCTAGAGTGTCACTAAAATCCAGCATTGTAAAGTGTGACAGTGCAAAATTTTTGGATGAATCTTAGTATTTTTATCGGTTCTTCCAACGGCTTCGGCCCATTTCTTTCTCACTTCTGTGCCCATAGACAACCTTATTAATATTTCGTGTGGATCATCTCTCCAATTGCAATAGCAATCTGGTGTAAAACATTTTTTTTAAAGAGGCTGCCATTATTATACTTGGAGGGTAGAAATGCAAAGGGAGTCAAGCGCCATTTTTCACTTTTTTCAGGAGAGACTAAAAACATGTTGGAAATTCAGCGGGACCATTTAAGAAAAAAATAAGAAAGTTCTTTCGAGATACTTTCATGCTCTATCGAACTAGAAAAAGTTTGCTCACAAAAAGCTATCCGGTTTCGAGAAAATGAATGAAACAGGTCACGTTTCGAGGTTAGATTTTGGGTCCGTATCGACTTTTAACATATTTCAACATTAATTGTGGAGTCAATTTGCAGTGAGATTTGGTTATGACTTGCTGCTGATTTTCAACAATTATGAGTGAACAAATATCTCTGTTACAAATTGTAAATTGAATTTACGCCAGCTGTCTGCTAGATACTTTGTTAGTCAATGGATCATTATTCTGATTGGTCACGCGCTTTTTGGGAAGTCACGTTTCAAGGTCATAGAGTTTTTGAATAGGGATTTCGATACTTTTCATGAAAAATTTTTTTCTCGACAATGAAGCATTCAACACAATTTCAAATGCACTTAAATGTTCAGATTGCTAGCCAGTATTTAAAAAATATATCACCTACAATTCATGCAACGACCCCATTTGTAATTTTTTCACAGATTTCAAAAAATTTGGAAACTTCGCACTAGAATGAAAAAAAAACAGTTTATCATCTTAATTTATTTTAAAAAAACCAGATTTTCAAAAAAAATTGTCCCCTTTTAAATAAAATTGTATCAAAATATTTGACCCTCGATGAAAAAATGACTTTTACTACTTATACTACTTGGTCGCTGCTGTCAGAAATTGTTTGTGAATGAGTATAAGTTAATATCTCTCCAGACATTAGAAGAATTTAGAACTAGATTTATAATATGTTTAAATATTGAATGTTCGAACTTAAAAATTAAAATTATTCGGGTTTGATATTTCCCAAAAGTGGGAGCATTCAGATTGGGAAGCTTTTAAATTGAAAAGGAACGAAACTCAATAAAACATAAAAAATATGAAATTATTATAATTTGATGAACTACAATTTTTCAAATCTAGGTTCAGAAATCATCTATATCCGATAAAATGTTATTTGGTCATTCGAGTGGAATTGAAATTCGTCCATTGAGGATTTGATATTTGCATTTTCAGGAAAACAAAGTAAGAAAAATATGAAATAAAAAAATGTAATCCTTATAAGGTGAACTTTGAACTGAAAACCACCAACGGTGAGATTTTTGAATTTTTATCAGATTCTGAATATGTAATAAAAAATTCAAGTCAAAAGCCTTTCTTTTGATATTATGTCTAAAATATTGAAACCCATTCATAGTGATAAATAAAGTAGAGACACCCAGATCTCGTTTTCATGAATTTTGAGAGGGATGAATTCTTAGATCGTCTTGTGGCTTCGTTCCTGGACAACGAAAGAGGAAAGAGAGATGGTAGAAAATAAAATAAAACGAAAGCAGGAAGATAGATGAATACAGAATATCAGAACTGGGTTAAATGGAAGGCTGTCAATTCCAATATCAAACTGCTGGTTGCATTTAAATATAGTTCGTTAAGCGATAACAGTGAAATCAAATCATCTTTTACTTCCTCTCTTCGCAGGCAAAATAAAACACCAAAATTCTGATGTTTCAAAACGAAACCAACTTTTCTTTCATTCTATTCTTCAAATAATTTTAAAATGTAATGCTGTTTATATTATATAAACACTGTGCAGTTTGAAACTTGGCTTGACCTGAATTGCAAATTATGTTCGTCGAATTAGAAATTAGGACCCAGCAGGTTAAATTCACGAGAGAGCTAATGAAATATTCATACTGATTGTTTCAGTTCTGGATATTCAAAACCTAATAATATGGTAGGCCTTGGCCTCATTCAATAAATTTAAATCATGGTTGCTACGAAATACTAATTTCAAACTTCCATTACTTTCCCGGATTTTTCCCTGAACGTTCAAAATTTTTCCGCTAGGTATACAAATTATTTTACACCAAGGATATCAATAATTTTTAAGTGAAAAAATGTTGTTTTCAAATTTATTTTAAACACTTTTAGTCACAACGGTCATACACAATTTTATAAGCGGTCATTCGAAAATTACGTAAGACATAAGTAAAATGTGTGAATTTTCCACCAAATAGTCGAGTTTTCAAGTCCAAAGTAACTTGCATCTAAATAGTTAAAATTTTAACCAAAGTGATGAATCATCGATACCAAAATTTGTTCTCAACCAAAAGTGTAATAGTTGATATTTCAAAGAGAAGAAATATTTGTATTTTCAATCAAAAACAGTTCATATAAAAAAGCACGCACTTGCAACAAATTAGTTGAATCATCAACCAAAACAGACTAATTTTCAAACTAAGAAGAGGAACTTTCAACTAAAAGTGTTGAATTTTCAACCGAAAGAAGGAGTGTTCAACTACAAAAAAGATGTCTTTCAACCAAAAATGTAATATATATATATATATATATATTACATTTTTGGT
>CAKNXH010000171.1:48159-129041 GCA_932178445.1 Andricus quercusramuli | reverse complement strand
AAAAAGTTTACTTCCAACTAAAAAAATTTTTGTTTCCAATAAAGCAGATAAATTTTTAACCGCAAAAATAAAGCTCCAGCTAAGATGATGAATCCTTAACCAATAAATGAATTTTCAACCAGATAGATAAATTTTCTGTCAGGACGATGAGTTTTCTACTGAAAAAGACAAACTTTAAACAAAATCTGCGAATTGTCATTCAAAAAAGATGAATTTTGTACCAATTAAATGGGTTTTCAACCAGAAATATTAGGTTCAAAATTTTCCTACCAAAAAGACGACTATTTAACAAAATTCTGAAATTTTAACCTCAAACAGATACACTTTAAATTTAAAATCGAGTAGATGAATTTTCAGCAAAAAAATTAATTCTCAAGCAAATAGAATAATTTTTCAAAAAAATAGTTGAATTTGCAACCAAGCAGATAAATGTTCAAAGAAGAAAATTACATTATAATCAAAAAAGATCAATTTTCACAAAAAATGGAATAGCTAAATTTTTAGTTGAGGAAATAAGTTTTTACCTGAAATGATAAATATTTAATAAAAAATGCATTTCTAACCAAATAGTTGAATTTTCAACTAGAAAAAATACATAAATAATTATTTTAATACATTTTTTTTCAAAAAGATGAAGTTACAGCTGATGAGATTTTCGACTAATGAGACTTTTCTACCGAAAAAAGAAAATTTCAAACCGAGTAGTTTAATTTTCAAACTAAACAGATAAATTTTCAAACAAAAAGATTATTTTTTTACAAAAAAAGATAAATTTACAACAAAATAGATTAGTTCTCTATCAAAAAGAATTAATTCTCAAAGAAAGATGTACTAGTTGATATTTCAACAACAAAAAAAACAAATTTGCAACAAAATAGTTGAATATTCAACGAAAACAGATTAATTTATAACCAAAGAAGATGAGTTTACAACCCAAAAAGAACAATTTTAAACCAAACTGATTTACTTCTTAACAAAATTGCTGAATGTTCAATAAAATTAAATTCAACATCAGTTCATCGTAAATTCCCTGATCAATTTTAAACTCTTTGACTTTCCCTGACTTCCTACAATTGCCTGACCCGTAGTAACCATTTTAATTAGTTGCAGTAGTAGCATACATTTTGAATTTTTTAGCGAAATAGGGCCAATGAATTTTTTAAATAATAAATCGAAATCTCCCTCGAAATCCTATAAAAGTTCTGTAGTAATCAGTTGAAATACCTTAAAATCTTTTTAATATCGTGAATAACCTGAAAACCTTATTGAAAGCTTTTGAAATTGTTCAAAATTGTACAAATTTTTTGAAATTATGTGAAATCCCTGGTAATCCGACAAAAATCGAGAAAAATGTCTTAAAATCTGAAGTGTGTTTCAAAATTTCTTCAAAAGTAATGAAATCATGAAAATCCTCTGAATTTTGGTAAAATCTTATAAAAATTGAATAATTTTCTTCGGTCACTTGAAGTCTGTTAAATACTCTTGAAGCTGTTAAGGCCCCTGAAATTTTTGAAATCCAATGAAATGTATTAAAAATCCTTAAATTCGGGTGAAATCCTCTGAAATCTCTGGAAAACTCTCCAATTATTATTTCAAACGCCTCCAAATATATGAAAAGTCTTTATAATCTTAAGGAATCTTTTAATTTCCTTTAGAATCCTGTAGATCCCTCAAATATTGTACAATATCTTGAAATTTTGTAAAACCTTACAAAATCCCAAGCTCTTAAAAATCTTCTAAAATCTGATGGAACCATTTTAAATGGCTTAGAAAATTTTTCATCTAGTTAGATTTTCCATATTTACTTTTCACAATTTAAAAATAAAAATCAAGATACGAAAAATATTGCTTTGAATGCAGTAGACAAAAAAAAAGAAATATAGTTTGAAAAATTAATCTTACAAATATAAGGAATTGTGTCAGAATTCAACTTGTAGGGGTTGTGCAGAAATTAATATCGTCCCTGGGTAGCTTATTACTGGGTAAGAACATCAGACCGGCAATATGGAAGACCTGGTATCAGATCCCAGCGGAGCTAGAGAGTAATTTTTTCACAACTTAGAAATAAAAATCAATATTGAAAAAACTATTGATCTTAGACCAGTAGACAAAAAACATTATTATCAAATTATTATACGAGATTCTTTGACATCTGATGAAATTCCTTGGAATATTTTGAAATACACATCATTCTTAGAATCTCTTTCAAGTTTCGAAATCCTTTAAATCTTGTACCTCTTACGAACCCTTGAAATCTTTATAATCGTTTGACGTATTCAATATCCTTCTTTAATTCCTTCAAATTTTAAAAATTTTGTAAATTATCATGAAATTTATAATATCTCTTAAAATTTCTTTAACAATTTGGCAAACTTGAAAATCCGTTGAAATCACATAAAGCTTTTTAAAATCTCCTGACATTCATTGAAATCTTTGAAATTATCTGAAATGCCATGGAAATTTTTGAAATACTCTGATGTATTTGAAACGCTATAAAATCTTTTTAAATCACATGCAATCTGTTGAAATTTGTGAAATTACACGCAATTTTAAGAAATCTTTCAAAATTTTCAGAAAAATTGTGAAATTTCTTAAAATGTATTGAAATTTTAACTTTTGAGATTGCGGATGTTATTTTAGAAAATCTAGCGAAGTTTGAACCACGAAGGAATAGTAAGGAGTAGTATCCCTGTAAGTGGGAAGTGGGACGAGCGACGTCCAATAATTCGTTAAAGCTAGCTACGAATGAAAACTCGTATGCTCCCCCGTTCACATGCGCACTGGCGGTTGCCATGCCAACGATGTCAACACGCGTTTGAAGTTTCGAACTTTTTGTATTGAACGAACATAAACAAACGAACATAACCTACATGTGCATCGAGATGTCAAAAGGTAACATATTGAGAGGGTATAACATGTGACTGCGAAAACAGCTCTGCGCATGTGCACGGGGCAGCATACGAGTTTCCATTCATAGCAAGCATTCACGAATTATTGGACGTCACTTGTCCCACCTCTGCTCACCGAACACATAGGGTGATACCACTCCTTACTATTCCTTCGTGGTTTGAACATATGTTCAAGGGCAATGTGAAAAAATAGTTGCATTAGCGAGCCATTTAAGAAAACAGTAGCATTCGTATCATTTCTCCAAAATAATAGTAAGGGGTCGTGCATAAATTACGTAACTCAATTTTTGGACAATATTGACCCCTCCCCCCCCCCCCTATGTAACGCTTTTTCCGACTTTTCTCTGTAGTTTTTCACCATCATGTAACACTAAGCTAGACCCCTCCCCCTCCCCCCAAAAAGTGTTACGTAATTGAGGCACGACTCCTAAAATACTAACATCGCTAAAAAAGTGTCAAGAAGTGACAATAGTAACGGAAGTGCCAGGCCTGATATGAATTCAGCTTATTGTTTTGAACCTTTAACTTGTAGGTAAGTCAGTCACTATTAAATATATAGATATTTTTTACCTCATTCAAGAAAAGTTGAAAGAAAGTGTGAAGTAACTTTTGTTTTGCACTTTTTCTGAAATTATAATGCTTGAATAAATTTTTCCAGCTTGCTGTGACCAGATTCAGTTCTTTAGCATCTTTGATCCTCCTTTTGAACCTTCTGCTTGTATGAATCTTTCAACTGCTTTTGTAAACTTACTTCTCTTGTTTATTATGAGCATCCTTTTAGAAATTTATTTGTTTAGTCGAAAACTTTATTCATTTCTTTCTGTCTATGAAATTGAAATAGTAAAATTTCAACCCTTACCGCTAAAATTCTTTTTATTCAAGGAAATCTAAACTGAACCGCGAAAGAAAGCACTTAAAATGGAACTTTGGAATTCTGAACTTTTATAATAAAAGCTTAACAACTCTTTAATACAGAATTTTTCATTTTGAACTATGAATAATTTATATAATATAAAATAGTCACTTCATCATTTTTCAAGTGAACAATTTTAAATTAAATGCTTTCGAAATGCAAAATTTCCGATGTTAGGCTTTCATAAATTAAAAGGATTGAATGCTAACATAACATGACAAAAACTTGATTCTTGTTTGAAATAACCGAATTCTGGTGAAAAATGTTAACATGACCTTAAATTGTTCAAAAATTGTAAATCTTGTTTGAAAATTTTTGAAACTTCTTGAACATATAATTGTTTTAAAATTGTAAATACCAACTTCCGACGAAGAAAACTAACATATTCCAAAATTCTAAGGATAATTTGAAATTCCAATGTAACATAATATTGTTAGAAAATTATGAATCTTATTTTGAAATCTGATAACTGTTTAATGAAAATATCAATCTTCGACGTAAAGCTCAATCCGAAATTGTCTCAGCTTATAAACTTTACGATCAAAAACAAAAATCATTGGATCTAAATATCATACATGTCCGCGAAATTTGATGTTTTTTTCAATTACAGAAATGACAGAGGGTGAATCATATAAATGTTTCGACGCTGAAAACGAATCTGGCAGCAGAAATTGTCCAGCACGTCAGGTTTTGGAGTATCTTTTAGCAAAAACATGGCCGAAATGGCCATTTTGGAACATTGAACCTAAAGTTTCTGCAAAATCTGGCGTGTTAGACAATTTCTGTTGCCGGATTCGTTTGCAGCGTCAAAAAATCTATAAGATTCACCTTCCATCATTTTTTTAACTGACCCTCACAAGACCGTGTGATGATCTAGCCAGTGAAGACAAGATCAAATGATGATTAATGGTCCAATACTGGTCAAACTTGCATATCTCAGATGAAAAAAAGCATACAGCGGCAATCGAAAATGAATTTTAAAGCTGAAGACTAGTACTATACGATGCAATTTTCGTGTTAGACAATTTCTGCTGTCGGATTCGTTTTCAGCGTCAGAAAAGCTAGAAGATCCACCTTCTGTAATTTGTACAACTGACCCTCGCAGGACTGTGTAATTATTATGTGTTTAAAAATAAAAATAACAGAAACACCAAAATAAACTAACGTGTTTAAAACATTGTAAATACTTTATTGAATCTAATAATTTTTTATCACAAATACTAATAATTTCCTATGAAAATCAGTTCTATGATAGAAAATTGTTCAGAGTTGCACACCTTGTTACAAGTCTAATGATTTAGGTTTGAAATAACCTAATTCTCCTAGAGAGTGATAATACAACCTGAATTCCCCTTGAAAAATTACAAATTTTTTCGAGCTATAATGATTATTGTTATAATTATTTACATTTAAAAATACCAATTTTTGACATAAAACATGAACGTAACCTAATTATATTCAAACTTGTAAATCATCTTTCAGATATTTTCTTTATTATCATGAAAAATACTAATTTCCGATTAAAAACACTTTCCTAATCCAAAATGATTAATATTCTCAATCTCGTTGCGATTGTAATGAATTTCCTTTTAGAACAATAATTTTTGGTACATAAAATGCTAAAATCACGTAAAATTGTTAAAATATGTTAATCATCTTCTGACATCCTTTTCTTATTAAAAATAATAATTTTCGACAAGAAACGCATAATCTAAAATTATTGAAGAAGTTTTAACCTTCTTGAAAATGTAATGAATCTTATTTTAGAATACCAATAGTTGGTATGGAACGCTGAAATAATTTGTAATAGTAAAAATATGTGAATCTACTTTCAAATATAATTTTTTAAATAAAAATATTACTTTCTGACGGAAAACACTGACAGAATCCAAAATTTGTAAAAAGATTCGAAATTGCGTTTTAATTACAATGATTTTTGTTTAAAATTACCGAATTTTGGCGTGAAACGATAACGAAACCTCGATTAAAATTTTTTAAAAACTCAAATTATGAACCTGTAAAATCTAATAATTTTTTTTGAAAAACGCTTACAAAAGCGAAAAACTAAAACTATTAAAATATCTTGCACGTTTAAAATCTAATCATTTTTTATCAAAAATACCCATTTCCTGTTTAAAACGCTAACATAACTTAAACTTGTTAATAATTGCCAAAATACACCCTGATACGTTTGTTTCTATACATATATTCATTCTACTCTAAAACTGGGTACAAAGCTTCATATGTTCGAAATTAAAAAACGATTAAAGTCGATTACCCGTGTAGAAAATGATCGGGGAACTATCCAGGGCCAGGATAGACCGTTCTGACTGCAAATGGCAAGACGCTGTCAAGACGGTTTATTATGGTGCTAAGTAGAAGTAAAACGTTTTTTATGGTCAAACGGCAGTGTAGTCAAGCTAATTCAGCGCTATTCTAGCGCTAATCTGGATGAGCTGATCGAGCTTTATGCAGTCGCTCTTGTGAAAATCTATTTTAGATGGTTGACGTTGAAAATTATTTTAAAGACTAATTGGAGGTTAAAAAAATGCATATTTTTTAGATTTTATTTTTCATGTTTGATGTTTTTTAACACCCTGGTTCCTTTTGGACGTGTACAAAAAAATTTTTTGAATGATAAAATTAGGAATTTGAATGATCCTGATGGTCTATCCAGCACTCGATTAGGGCCCGAGTAGACTGGCTAGATAAGGAGGATAAAAATCATTTTTTGTGTTTCGTTTTCATTTTTAATACATATAAAAATCCGGACTCTCTTTGGAAATGTAAAAAAAATATTTTAACGAGGCACTTAGAAATTTTTTTGGTGTATCGAGTTAGCCAGCACCCGATTAGGGCGTCAAAAGAATTATGCTAGACTATATGATGAGGGAAAAAATTAATTTTTCTTATATTTATTTTTTGTTTTTGGTTCCTCTACACAATCTGACTTTTTTGGGAAAATGAAGAAGAAATATTTTATTTAGACACTTGAAAAAATTCTTGGTTATGACGAGCTAGTCAGCACACGATTAGGACCCGCAAATTCTGACTAGATGATAAGGAAAAAACACATTTTTTCATGTCTATTTTTCATTTTTGGTACTTAGAACACCCTCTCTTTTCCTTGGAAATGTGCAAGAAAATATTTGGATTTTTGTGCACGCTTTTCCATGAAAATAATGTACTTTGTGGGAAATTTATCTCACATGCTAGTCAAATGTTTCCTCGCTGAAGTTTTCGTGTGAAACGAAACGTTCGTGAAAGATGCATATTAGCACCTCTGGTTATGGAGCGATGTTAAGAATTCCCTTTGGACTTTGGTGGCATTAGTCAATCTGTTTACGAGAGGCTATTGCGCCGGAAAGAGCATATCGCGTCCAGCGTCAAATGGGGAATAAAAGCTAACTCAGGACTCAAAGACGATGGCTGCAGTTTCCCAAGCTGCAGCGTCTACGTGTACAGTATACTGTGAGGTCCTATCTACATCTCGCCCTGTACTACTACTCAACTGGGTTCACTTACTCCCCGGAGATACAAGTGTGACATTTTTATCTGAGCACCACCCTCGAGCGACGCTAGACAGTTTCTCTGCCACGATAGCTACATTTCTTTTGACAAAACTCTATAGAGTGGTTAATTTTAACACGACTTAAAAACTTGTTCAATATATGAATATTAAATGACAAACTGTAAATGGTCTAGAATGCAGAAAAATAAATGTATTCTTTGTTCTACGTTACCTTATCAGCATACATTTATTAACTTTAAATGCACTTCGAAAACATTTTCAATGACCAAATACATTTCAAATCAGATAAGCAATGAAACTCAAAATCGCAGAATTGGTCGCTGATGAAATATGTGATTTTTCAAAGGAAATAAGGCTGCAGGTATTTTCCATTAAAAAAAATTCCCGTAAAGTAATAACCATTTGCATTTTTAAGTTTGTTTTTCCAAAAAACACATTTTTTGTAAACCTTCGTAACTTTTTATCTAATTGAGGTATTTAGGTTTCTTTTTCAACATCTGGTAGAGTTTATTGTCGGTTTCCAAAATACACTAGAAATTAAATAAAAATCAAATTGAAAAAACTGTGGCAGTTTTCCTGGAAATATTCAAAGACCATTTTCTCCGAAACCCCACCAGTTTTTTGCATACATTTTTTGCCGAATTGGTACCTATATGAGGAAGGAAGCACATAAGTTTAATGTAACTGAAATATTTTTTGATCAGGATATTTTTTTTGTCAAAATTGACACACTCTTTGAGAGATTTTGATTAAAAATTGAAAACGCTTGTTCAAAAAATGAACCCTGAAAAATGAATTATTTTCTTTTTGTTAACCTTCAATTCGTTGAAGTAAAATGACGTGATTCACTGGAAAAATCTTAGAGACATTTATTTATGTAACAAATCGGTTGTGATATCTTAAAATTGTCTGATCGATCCTTATGCCTATGATATTTTTATAATTTCGAGACTTGAGTGCAGATATTCAATATACTTTAAAAGCAACATTTTGAGTATTTTTTTCCAATTTTTCGATCAGATTTGTCGTTGAATGTTCCGACATTATTTTGTTTCCGTCATGTAATATTTTTGCAAAAGAAGCTAATTTACAATAGTCCTAATAAACGATTTGTAGATGTAGAAGATTTGGCTCCTTGCTTCAGCCTTTGTATCCCTTGAAAGATATCAGATCAGTTGATTGTGTCTGCAAAAAGGTTACAATTCATTATAATCATCTTAACTGCGCAAGATTGATGACTGACAGCGAGGCAACATCGAGAAGAGTGTTTTTCTGTCGATCAAAATTTTTTTTGGAAACTAAATCGATAATCTCCTTCCCTTTTCTGCAACCATACTTCTCTCTCTGGTTTTGTCTCATAGCTGAAGATATGTATTTTTCGTAGCAGTGAAACATCTAAATCTAGTATCAAAGAATTCCCGGTTACTTTCAACAATTGCGTATCACGATCTGGTTCAAACATAGTGTAACAATTTTTGAGGACGCAATCATCCTACCTTATATCTTTCAGGGGAAAGAAGGCAAGGAAGCCAAATCTTCTGCCTTCACAAATCGGTTATTTGGACTGTTATGGATTAGCTTCTTGTCTACTACTCCAAAATCAGGACAAATTTTTGAAATAGTTATCAGTTATACCTACAAAAAATTAATTGCATCTAAAACATCACATGAATAATACAAAATAATGCAGTACATTAAACGAGAAATCTAAACGGAATAATTAACATCATGGTTAATTAAATATTTTTGAACGTTCAGGTGTATCTTAAAAAAAGGCAACAAACTCGAAAATTTTAATTATGATAACATCACTAGCGACTGATTCTGTGATTTGAAGTTGCTCTGCCTGTCTGATCTGAAATAGATTCAGTCAGATGAATATCTAAATAAGCAATCTTAATTGTCTAGAATGCAGAGAAATTAATTTAATCTTTCCCCAATATGAAAAACACTTCCTTCAGAGCTTTGAGTATCAGGGTTGCTACAAAATTCCAATTTCAGCATTCTCTGACTTTTAAAAAAAGATCAACACACTTGATAATCTGCATCGTTTCCCAATGCGAATCAGAAAGCTTTTCGAAGTTTTGAAATATTAAAATTATGTGGTGAAAATTGGCCAAACATATTCCTCATTCAATAAAATTTTATTATAGAATCAAGCTTTTCAGTTTCGGATATTGAAGAAAATTTTACGTATTCCAATGTGTTAACATTTTAGTTCTTAAAATTCAATATCCACAAACAAAAGTAATGCCACCAATATTGGGCCTATCTTCAGTTGTAGGCCTTCCCCTCGAGAAATATAAAATATTGAACTGGTCTCTTGAATAAACTATGCCAATATTCAAAATTGTATGAGACACTTCTAAAGGTTTTTCAGAATTTGGTCCAATATATTCCTTATTCAGTGAGATTGTATTATAAAAGGAAGCTCTTCAGTTTCGGATATTGAAAAATATTTTGCCTATTTGAAGTTGTTAAAATTCCAGTTCTTAAAATTCGATATCCTCTCAAAAAAGTAATGCACAGAGAAGATTCTTTGATTGGCATTAGGTTTGATAATTTTTTTTTGTGTTCTGTAATTAATTTAAAAAAATATATTTATTCCTAAATAGAATAAAAATTAGCTTTTTCATGTTTCGTCCCGCACTAGCTCACTGGACTTGTCAGTAAGGCTATGTGAATCAGTCCTATCGTATACATTTTATTATTTACATTTATTTTACATTTATTACATTTATTACATTTATTTATTACATTTATTTTACATTTATTTATTTACATTCATTATAATGTATATTTCCGACAAAAAATAAAATTTTTGTTTCAGTTTCGTTTTTTAATTTTATAAATTATGCAGTCAATAATAATGTAGTACATTTCAACCACGGACAGCGTTTGAGACTTAATATACTTGATATAAAATTTGATTTTTTGAAACACACAAGTTTTTTTTTCATAATGTTATTCCGGCTATTGATAGGGGCCAAACCTTTAACCAAACGATCAGCAATGACCAAGTTGAAAAGACATTATTATTATTTTAGTGTGTTGATCAGTGAAACAATGAAGGAAATTCCAAACTCATCCTCAGTAATTTTCTTCCTTCTCCTTCTCTTCCAATATTTTCATCCATGCATATTATTCTTGTTACAACTGCACGAATTTAGGCTTATTTTGAACTTCGCTGAAATATGACATATAATATAACAACACTGACACAATCAATATTTGTTGTTAAAAAACTTTTTTATCTTCATAATTTTCTGAAAATTCAAATTAAAAATTTTTTAAAATAAAATGATGTTTACACTGTGATTAGGAAAGGACCTATCTGGTATGAGATCCAAAAGCATATTTTAGCATATTTTGTTATTGTATAAGATAAGATGAAATTTTCTGTAGTACGGTAAGATTTCAATAATTAGTCTTATTTCTACTAGATCGAAGCTTTTAAGCACTCTCGATGTAGGAGGAAGAAATAAAATTAATAAAAATTTTCTTTTCGTAATTCAAACATTTTTTGTTTGTTTGTTTGTCAATTTAATCTAGTCATTGTTAAAAAAATGTATTCTTCATTTTCCATACATCCCCCCCCCCCTTGAGTTATAACAAAACTTGTTGTGTTTTTAAAAAATCAAATTTTATGTCAATTATATTAAGGCTCAACCCCTACCCGTGGTTGAAATGTACTATGTGTAACGGTACTACAGAAAATTCCATTCTATCTAAAACAGTAACAAAATATGCTAGTTTCCTCTTAGATCTCAGACCAGATGGGTCCTTCTCTAATCACAGTGTGAGAATTATTTTATTCTTACAAATTTTAATCTGATTCTTATTAAAATTATTATGAGAAAAAAGTTCATGGAAATTTTTTTTATTGGGTGAGTGTTGTTATATGTTATAACTCAGCAACGTTCAAAATAAGCCTTAATTCGCGCGGCTGTAACAAGATTAATATGCATGGATGAAAATATTGGAAGAGAAGAAGGAAGGAAATTACTGTGGATGAGTTTAAAATTGCCTTCTTTGGTTCACTGATCAACACACTAAAATAATAATAATTTCTTTTCAACTTGGTAATTATTGATTGTTTAATTAAAGTTTTCGCCCCTTTTGGTAGCCTCTATTCGTGGTATAATGCCGATGAGAAAATTTTCTCTGCACTTATAATACATGAGTGAATTAAAAACGATATCTTCCGAAAAAACAGCAAAGATGTGATTTAGCGAAAGAAATGCCACCAATAGGGGGCCTCCCTTCAATAGCTTGCAGTAGTTTACTCCTGATTATTGTGTATGTTCACTTTTTGGTATAGGTTTATTGATTATAATAGCACCTAAAAACATTTTCAATTGGTGAATATTTGGATGACGTGCTCTAAATTGTCTAGAATGCAGAGAAATGAATTTAATCTTTATGCAATATGAAAGTCCTTTCCTCTAGAGCTTTAAATATCAGGGTTGCTACTGAATTCCAATTTCAAAATTTTCCGATGCGGTAAGCAATCTCTCTGCCCAATATGCATTTGTCATTCAGGTATAAAAGCAACCTTACATCTAGTAGATCAATAATGACTTGGATTGGAGGTAATTTCTCACTTGGATCTCAGGTGTCGAGGATGGAGCATCGCCATTTCTTATATATATTATATTTTTCGCCTTGATAAGGGTGCTGTATGAGCACCGAAACGTTAGTAAATATCTCTAATGTTTTTGTATTGTGATTTTATAATAATAAAAAAAAAACGAGATAATTAAAAAAAGAGAAGGAAGGGGATTTGGTTGGTTGCCTTCTCATTTTTCTTTCCTTTTCTTTATTTTTGCCCGAAGAATTTTTTTTTGTTTGCAAAAGATTTTTTTTTTTAAATTACAATAGCAGAATTTTATGGTGGATGTCCAAATCTGTTCTTTCGATTCTTGCTTTCATTTCCAGGAATTCTATACATTAAACAATTCTTTTCCTAAATTGATCTTTATTACTTTTAGTAAAAACAATCATGCTTCATTGTACAAAATACTCTCAAAACAGGAAAAATACTATGATTTTTCACGAAAATAGGAGAATAATATAGAAATAAATTCTCTTAAATAAAATTATTGTATAGGTACTATATTGAATTCAATGTGAAACGCTTGAGATTTCCTGTCGAAATTTATTGCATTCTCAACAAAATTATTGAAGTCTTAATCAAGGAGGTACATTTTCGACAAGCAATTAAATCTTAAACAAAATAGTTGAATTTAAAATGTTTGTATTCTGTTAAAAATGTATTTTTTGGGTTAAAGACTAATTTTTCCAACTCAAAATTTGAATATATAATTGAAAATTGATTTTTTTGGTTGAGAAGAATACTAGTCCATTTTTGGTTGAAAATGCATTGTTGAGAATTTCCTTCTTGGGTTGAAAAATAATTTTTTTAACCTAATATTTAGATATTTGATTGAAAATTAACTTTTTTGTTGGAAATAAATATTTTCGGGTTATATACCCACTTTTTTCGTACAGGAAATTCATCTTTCTACCTTGATAATTCAGCATTTAGGTAAAAAATTGAACTGTTGGAATTTCATATTTTTAGTTTGAAAATTTATCTTTTTGGTTGAAAATTGATGTAAATTGAGCCGTCGAGTGCAGTAGGTAGCCCGACGCTCAAAAACGTGTAAAAGTATTGCCCGATCGTCTCAAAAAGTAAAAATGTTCAAAGTCAAAAAATCTATTTTTTTCAAATGTAGAAATGTTGAGAATAATTCGTTAAAAGTTTACTGAGATATTCAGATTTGGAAAAAGCACTCGACGTCTGCCCGCGCTGTTAGCTAATGCGTCGCGAGGACTGCTCTGTCAGACCTCGTTCTCGAAGTTCAGCTTGGATTTTTTAAAAATATTTTGAAAGGAGGTAGGAGAAAGATGAGTTAACTCTATTTATTCTTGAAACTATCAACTATAAAAAAAGTATTTTTGGAAAAGCCATTGTTTTAGAGAAAGTTTTTTTTCCAAACGCTTTATATTTTTAGACATGAATTGCAAATTTTTGTTTTCAATTGGTAGATTATTTTTCACATTTAACAATAATTAAGGGGCACTGTGCAAGAATGACACCTAGATCCGTTTCACAGCAGTGATCGCTTCTGGCAAGAAATCCAAGTTTAAAAATTTAATTCTTCAAGTGTATATTACATTAGAGATCTGTGTATTTCAATTTACAGCAAATCTCCTGAATTATTCAGGAAGTTTATACTATACACACCTAAAATTGGACTTGATATAAATTCAATCAAAATGTGAAAAAATAAGAAAAATGTGACAATTAAATTTGGAAAACTAATTTTAATTATTATTATCTTATCTGTAATAATATAATGTTGCACAAGGTGAACACCTTTCAGGGAAAAATACAATGTTCTATTTTATATTTAAGCGAAATTCATTCTTTGGGCTGCTTTCAGGATAACATAAGCTGGATGTCACTTACATTCAATATACTTGCAAATTTTGCTATTTTCTTTTGAGTTCATTGCCTAGTAAACATCAGCATCGTGCACGTGAGGATTACGCAATAGTCTATAAAATAACTTTCTCTTCTTTTATACATATATTATAATATACTAATTCCTCTTTTACCTCCTTCCAAAATATTAACAAAAAATCCAAACTGAACTTCGAGAATGCCGCCTGGCAGAGCAGTCCGCAAGACGTATTAGCTGACAGCGCGGGCAGACATTGAGTGCTTTTTTCAAATCTGAATATCCCAGTAAATTTGTAACGCATCGAAATGAGATTCTCTAAATAATTCATTCACCATTGCTGAAAAAATCACTCACTGGAAGTTGTTTGAAAGTCGAAGTTACCGAGATACTTTTTACCGACAAAACCAAGAAAACACAATTATCGATTGACTTCATTTTACAATTGAACATTATTAATAAAAATAAGCGATTGTTACCTTTTTCGTAACTCGGTAGGCATCGCTATAGTATTTTCAACATGTTCTGCGAGTATGAACTCATTTGAATACTATTTGGCTGAGTTAGAACGATTCAAGTTTTAAAACTTAATTAAATGAGGGAGTAATTCTTTTCTCAATATTTCGTTTTTATTATTAAAACTAAACGTTTGGCAGAAATGGAAAGATCGTAAATGGCAGAGAAAGTAGATATAAGTAAGATGTAAATATTGTAAATAGTAGATAAGTACATAGTAGGTATTAGAGCGAAAATAGAGGTTGGCAAGCGAGGCAATGCGAAAAAGTAGGGACATGCGAGCGAGGCGAGGCGAAGCGAGGAAGGCAAGGCGATAAGAGCGTGCGGCTAAGAGATAAGGAATGGATGGATGTTAGTTTTTGAGGGTTAGTTTTAAGAAAAATCTGTAAAAATGGAAGTGTAAGCAAGTCAATTTTTTAAGGCCAGCAGGCTGAAAAATAAACGTTTATCTTAAACGTTTGGCAGAAAAATTTGAACAGGGAAAAGTTATTGCACCCGGCGGGTCAATTGTTGGAAATTTGTCTTCTTTGGTAAAAAATTAATCTTCCTTGATTCGAAATTAAAATCTTCCCTTTTGGTTAGGATATCAAATATTATATTTTTCGATACACATTTATCTATTTTGGTTGAAAATTCTTATCTCAGTGTTTAAAGTTTGAACTAAATCAGTAAATCATAAGAAACAGTAAGAGTTATATAAACTCCCCTCCCACCAAATTCTCTTGCGTTATTTTTGAATGCTCTCTAAATAAATTCACGAGAAAAGAATGTCGGAAACAAACTGAAAATAAGGTCTGATAATTAGGAAACTCGAATTTTTCAAGGAAATTGAGAGACCTTGAGGGTCGTGCATAAATTACGTAACTCAATTTTCCAACAATTTGCCCCCCCCCCCCCCCCGCTGTGACGCTTTCTTCGACTTTTCCCTGTAGTTTTCTACCATTATGTTACACTAAGCTAGACCCTTCTCTCCCCAAGAGGTGTGACGTAATTTATGCACTACCACTTAGGTAATTTGTGTACCTCATATACAAATTTTCATATTTGTATATCACGGCGGATCCTCTCCCAATCCGCCCTTGAGTAGAACATAAAGTTATTTTCAGTTCGAATGGACATTTTAGCTAAGAGAGTGAGAATCCTTCTCGCGTAACAAAGTAGCTTTGGAAAGTTAAATAATGTGGAACAGAGCTTGGTCACCTACGAAACACAGTTGAGTTGACACAGTGTGTATATTCGGCAAGTGGGTAAGCCTAAAGAGTGCGAGAAAGGAGTTTAAAGGCTTGGACGGCAGTGACAAACAAGTAAACGCTCGCGCAAAAAGGGGACAAGTGTTAATTTGTACAGATGGAGAAGTTTCTAACGAGGTAGCTCATCCCGTCTTTGGTCAACTTAAATTCTTATTCCTGTCGTGCGCCGTAGGCGGTGCACTCATTACTGCTCCAACTCGAGGAAAGCAAACGATAAGAAGTGCCTCAAATCTAATATTGCGAGACAGTCATGTTTCCAAGATTTACACACTTTGATGTGCCAAGAACAACTTTTCGAGCTCGTGTTGTTTTTCCAGCTCGTTTTGTTTTTCCAGAAAATGACTATGTGCATATTGAGTCATACGAGAACTGGTTTAGAAATGTCGAGAATATTTTCCCTCCAGTCAGAACCAGCAGCGGTAATAAAAGGCAGACTACGCTCAAGTCGAATTTTTCTTTCCGGTGAATTTCGCGCATCCGTTTCCGTTATACGGTTCATCTTGCTCCTTCCCTTTTAGCTTCTCATCATCTTCGATTTTTCTGCGGGTTTACGAGTATTTTATGCCATCATTGGGAACTATTTTCTGAAGATGTGAATAGGTTCTGCCAAACTTGGTGACTTTCACGCACCATCTGCATCTCAAGTGAGATTTCTCTTGTTGAGTTGCAAACTCTGTTATTGAAGGCGAAGAATAAAAATTGGAGAGTACCAGCCAAAATTGTCAGTGCTATAAAAACAATCGTATTAAAAACTTGTCTATCTTTTTTATGGATATCTAAGCATGGAATGAAGTTAGAATGACTAAACTATTTCCAGTTTTCGACCGGTTATCGATTTTCAAATTACACTTCCTGCACGCTTTAGGGAGTGAATGGGAAATTCTGAACTTTGCGAAATTACTGTTTTACCTTCTCTTTAAAATGAGGCCAAAAACATTAAAGAAAAGAACATTGAAGCCCAAAACAAAAAAATCGGTTCGTTAAGCGACAGTCAACCTTCTATCCGTTAAATATTGCATAATGTTTTTGGTCTCATTTTTTAGACGAGATTTGAAACTTCAGCCTGGCAAAGCTTCAAGTTTTTCATTCGCTTCTAACTTTTATTCCCGTTGAGCACGCTTTCAATACGATGTTTTTAGTGGACTGAATTCTGGATATAACACAGAAAAAACTAAGGATAAAATTTGTTGCAGGAAATTTTTAGAGAGATAAAGTTTTGTTCAGCCAACTTCGCGTCTTTCAAAATACATGTGTCTGTCATGGAATAAAAAAGAAAGTTTAACCGATATTTGTGTAAAGTTTATCCTGTGAAGCTAATTTTTGTTGCAGTGAATCTTTCGTCGGAAATCGATGTAAAGTTTATCTTCTGTTTTTTCTGTGAAGTTTCACACGCTGTTGAATGTCGCCCGACAGGACATGTGACTATGATAAAACAGACAATTAGGAAAATTCCTTTGAAAATATATATGCAGAACAGATAAGAATATTTAAAAATATGGGGAAAATGACGCGTCTCACGATTCATCTAATATTGTCTTCAGCGTTTCAAAGAATCCTCTTATTTTATAGTATGCTAAATTACTATAAATTATTAGCGGACTTCTCATGAAAAATATTAAGCAAAGAAGTTACAATTATTAACAAATATTTGGAATTAACGTTGATAAATCGACTTTAAACCGCACTAAAATCTTCGTAAAGAAGAAAAAAACTTGTGCGACAGACTTCGAAGTGATTTTTGAAATTCTCAACTCTAAAATATTGAACTCTACTATTGATTTTCATACTTTCCAACTCAATATAAGGGATGTCTTTGAATCTCAAATGTTCAAAAAATGGGCTTAATAATATTCAGTAATTTTAAGTTTTAAATTTGTAGGTTACGACAGGTGCGTGATAGGACATTTTTCGTGCTTTTCTAATTATGATTTCTAGATGGATTCATCTGAAATTTTAAGACTTTACTATATTGCGTTTTGACATAATTACTTCAATGAGATAATGTTATGAAAAATGTATTACTAAAAAAAAATCAAAAAATCTCCTGAAATGAAAGTGGTCAACTTTTTGTCAATTGATCATAGACAATCACACCGTTGTTTTTTCAACGAAAAATACCAGTTTCCGACGGAAAATACTAATAGGACCTATTAGTTTAAAAATATTTTAAATATTCTTTGAAGTCAAATGATTTTTCTGATGAAAATAGCAATTTTAGTCGAAAAAATCTAACATAACTTGACAAGAAATTGTTAGGAATGGGTAAATCTTCTTTTACACCCAATGACTTTTGTTTAAAACCAACTTTTTCGAAAAAAATTTCAACATAATTTAAATTGTTTCCAAATTTTCAATCTTCTTCGCAATTTATAACTATATCTAGTGAGAAGCGCCAAAGAAACCAAAAAATGCTAAAAAATTGTGAATTTCATGACTCCTAATGATCATCTGCAAATTTTTAGAATTTTTCTCTATTAAAAAATATCAAATTTGGACGAAAGCAATAACATAACATGATAAAAAATTATTGTAAATTGTAATTCTTATGTGAAATTGAATTGTCGTGTAAAATGGTCGATAACTGTTTTAAAATATAATCTTTATTTATTGAAAAATTGTGAATCTTCTTTGAAAAGTTGTGAATTTTCTTTAAATATAAGTTTTCTTCACATTGAAAAAAAACGGTTTCCGATACAATATACTAACATAATCCACAATTAATAAAAATTAATAATAATAACATAAATCAATGAGTTTAAATCTAATGATTCTTTGTTTCAGAATACAAATTTCAGTTGAAATACAACAAAATAACCTGAAATTGTTGAAAAATTGTAAATGTTCTTTTAATTCTAATAATTTTTTATTGAAAATACTTAGAATTTGTTATGAAAAAAAAACTAACATGATAGAAAATTGTTCAGAACTGTAAACGTTGTTTTGGTTTATAATAACCAATTTGCTGTGTGTCTTGATGTAAAACGCGAACTGAAACTAAAAGGGTTCAAATCTGTAAATCATCTTAAATTTTTTTTTGTATTACTAATGTTCGACAAGAAAACA
The DNA here is from genome assembly GCA_932178445.1 of Andricus quercusramuli. Classification (NCBI taxonomy): domain Eukaryota; kingdom Metazoa; phylum Arthropoda; class Insecta; order Hymenoptera; family Cynipidae; genus Andricus; species Andricus quercusramuli. The sequence continues at coordinate 110,391 of CAKNXH010000171.1, read as the reverse complement.
CTTACGTAATCCGAAAGTGTTAAAAAATCTCAATCATGTTCAGATTGTAATGAATTTTGTATTAAAATACCAATCTTTAGTATGAACCGCTAACGTTACCTAAAATTGTTAAAAGGTCGTTCAATATTAAAGTTAAAAACCGCTTACAAAACTGAAAAACGTAAGTTCTTCAAAAATTTTTAATCTTTGAAGTCTAATAGTTTCTGACTAAAAATCGTAATCTTGAATGTAAAACGCCAAGATAACCTCAAATCGTTAACAATTTCATATCTCAAAGGTGATTTTCGTGAAAAAATGCTAACTTCCAGTATAAACAAGATATCAAATTTTAGAAATTTCAAATCTTCATTGAAACATAATTATTTTATGTGAAAGCTCTTTTCGAAAGATAGTGATTTCCAGCGAAAAAACACTAATATAAAACACGAATAATATTTTTTGATATAATTTCGTAGATAATATGAAAGTTTCAATTTAACCGCCCAAGATTATTTAAAAAGCATACATTTCTTCTAATTCACAAAAGGCTTTTTATGATTTTTATTATCAAAAGGGATTATTTGATAGTATTCGTTTAGATGGGAATCGTGATAATGAACTCCATAGTGTATGATAAATCTCGATGAAGAAAAGCAGGTTTTCCTTTCAAGAGTTGAAGATTTTACTTCTAGGTGTCGCATTTCTTTTTCAGAACTTTTTAAAGGAGCGAAAATCTCTCGTCGAATGGCTAAAATGTCTTCGATAATTGCAGCGACTTTAAAGGCGGAATCGTTAACAATGGACATTTTTCTTGCCTTTCTTCCCAATCTTCTAACGATTTAGGTTTCTACCCCATTAACATTCAGACGTTTTTCCGTGCAATCGATCTCTAGTAATTTCACCGTAATGAGAGATCAAGGGTTATTGGTTTCCACTTTTCAGTAAATCAGATTTAAAAACTCCTCTCCGGCACTAAAAAAGACATGAAAAGTACTTAGCCTTTTTTATCTAACTGCAAATTGTGACATTTATTTTGACAAATGTGTCATGCAATTATTAAAATATTGAATCGAGTAATGAACTATTTTTTGAAACTGGTGCCCTGAAAAATTTGAAATCCTTTTAAAACCTCTGTAATCTGTTGTGATTTTATAAAGATTTAAAAAAAAAACTTGCCAATATTTATAAACCCCACAAAATTTTATTTATTTACTAAAGTTATCAAGAAATTAATTGGAATCGATTGTAATCTTTCAAATACCATTGGTATCCTGGTCACATTTTTAAGACCTCTAAAATTCAATGGAATTTTGGTAATACCCTATCCTCTTTAAAATCCTTTGAAATCTCTTGAATTGTACAAAAATCTTTTTAATCTCGTGAAATTTTTAGCAGTCGTATGAAAATCAAGTAAAATCCCGTTGAACATCTTGAATTATCATCTCAAAATACCTCAAAAAATTCGAATTTTAAAGTAAAAATTTCCTCAATCTCATGATCCGTTTAAGTTTTTAAAATCCCGGGAAATTTTTGGAAATTCCTTGTAAGTCTTCAAATTTTTTAAATATTTCGAAATTTCGATTATTTAGATGGCGGCTTAGCCATTATAGCCAATCCAAGGAAGCAGTTCAGAATATGTTTAAAGGCAAAGTGAAAAAATACTTATATTAACAAGCAATTTAAGAAAATAGTAGTATCACAGGACTTGAAATCATTTGATATATTCAAATTAGTTTCAATATATCATTAATTTTGAAAAATAATAGCAAATTCGTGTCATGCCATTTAAAATTCGAAGTGTCTCGTCGTCCCGAAATTCGGGATGACTAGCCCCTTTTCAACATTTGACTAGTTGTCCCGAAATTCGGGATGACTAGCCCATTTACAACATTTGGCTAGTCGTCCCGAAAATTATGTATTTTTTTTTATTTCTCTCCTTTTGAGTAAGCCGAAGATTAACAAAACTGCTATTCATCCCTAATTAAAAATAAATGTTAAAAACGGACAAAACTAAGAGTTAGGTTATATTTTATAAATTGTAGTCCTTTAAGCTTTAATGTATCCAAATTATGTTATATATTTGCACTGTGTCACTGCAGTCTCAAGTTCGTTCGAAACTTTCCTATGAATTCCGCACTCTGATTGGACCTTCCTTTGATGTGATCTAGACTCTAGACTAGATACACTTTTTGCCTTTGTATTTAGAATCAATCATTCATTTGCAAAGAGTAAAATCCAATAATTATTCGCTCTCGCACTCTAAAACACTTTTTTCTGATCAAAAAATTAATTTAATTAATTCTACAATTCTACCCCTGTGACAGGTCACAAAAATAATGTAAGGTAACACCCCTACCCCTTCTCCAACGCCTCGTGGGGGCGGGAAGGCACCCTTGTGACAGGTCACAAAAATAATGTAAGGTAATACCCCTACCCCTTTTCCAACGCCTCGTGGGGGCGGGAAGGCATCCCTCTGACAAGTCACAAAAATAATGTAAGGTAACACCCCTACCCCTTCTCCAACGCCTCGTGGGGGCGTGAAGGCACCCTTGTGACAGGTCACGAAAATAATGTAAGGTAACACCCCTATATATATATATACCTTTTAAAAAAGGTTAAGAAATCGATATATCTACTTAAAACTTTAAGATTCGTGTTTCTCGCCAAAAATCCTATAGGAATCCGCTTTAAAACTTTGTCGCCACGGTTATCGTAACCTTGCCCATAATTACAGTTTTAACATTTTTTCGGCACAACTAGTAAAATGGTGAAAATAGTCTAGTCATTTTCAGTAATTTTGGTCTAGTTGAAAGCAGTAAAATTAATTAAGTGCATTATTTTCAGGCAGACTAGACAAATGTTGAAAATAGGCTAGTCGTCCCGAATTTCGGAGTCATTAACATTTTTCGTGATTTTTGTCTAGTTAAAACGAGAAATTTCATAAAATGCATTATTTTTGGGACGACTAGCCGAATGGTGAAAATAGGATTGTCAATTTTGGTAATTTTGATCTAGTTAAAAACAGTAGAATTAATATTTTGCATTATTTTCGGGATGGCGAGCCAAATGGTAGAAATAGGCTAGTCGTCCCGAATTTCGGGATGACTAGCATTTATCTTGATTTCCGGCTAGTCGTCCCGAAATTCGGGACGACTAGACGCAGCCTTTAAAATTATAAATCAAGGAGTACAATTTTGTAGAATATTCTTAATTCCTAGACTTCTTCGAAGTTCCCTGAAATTTCATTTTTCATTTATTCCCTGAAATTATCTAGAAACCTGTGGAAATCTTTTACATAGCATTGATATCTTGGATGACTTTTCAAAATCCTTTTACATGATCTGAAAACCTACAAAATTCTTCGGGGACTAGAGGTAACTGCAGTTTTTTATGTCGGTTTATTGTACAGTTAGTTTTTTTTTTATTTAGAAAAATTCGTACCATGTACACCTTTATTGAAAATCTCTTGAAATTTGGAAATCTCGTTAAATTCATGGTGATCTTTCAAACGCCCTTAAAATCTTTGGAATAGTTTGAAATGCCCTAAAATTAATAAGATATTTCAAATCTTGCGTAATCTCTTGTATTCTTCCCAAACCCAAGTAAGTAAAATCTTGTAAAACATATTGAAATCTATAATATCTTTAAAAGATTCTTCAAAAATGGTGAAATTTGAAAAGGTCAGTCATCTGTTAGTAAAATAATGAGAAAAATAAATTTTTCGAAAAAAAACTCGCACGACCACAAATCTTATTTGACCCAAATTAAAATCACAGCATGTCTTTTTTATAGAAGTCTGTGCATTTGTAACAAAAAAATGGCAAAAATGAAAATGTAGGGTTTGTGTGAAAATATATTCTTTATATTTTAAAACAAAATTGACGGCGTGAAACTTCACTAGATTCTGGAAAGAAATTTTAATATCTCGATTAGGTCAGAGGATATAGATATTTACAGAAAGATTCTTTCATAAATAACAATCAGCGAATCCAAATACTCATAACTTTACAGAAAAAAAATTTCCTAAATCAAAAAAGTAATTCCATGAAATCCTTTTAAATCTTTTTTACCATTTTAAAGTCCTTCAAAATATTTTTATACCTTGAAATATTTTAATGTTTCTTAAATCACTGGAAAGCTCAATTTTTGTTTGAATCTTCGTAATCTCATAAGTTATTGTTATTTTTTTTGAAATCCTCTGAATCCCGTAAATATTGAAAATTTTCTTTGAATCCTCAAAACTTTCCAACTATCGTAAAATTTCCTTAGAATATTGGAAATCTGCTAAAAGCTTGACAAAATCGTTTGAAATTCCTTAGAAATTTGTAAATCTCTCGAAGTTTTTCTATAATCCTATGAAATTCATTGAAATCTTTCCAAAAACACTATATTTTTCAGAATCATTTGAAATTTGTTTAAACCCATAAATCATGCAAAACCCCAGAAAATATTTCGACATGTACATTTTGGTAATATCTTCCAAAATTACTTTTAAAATATTCAAATCTTGTGAATCTTATGAAATACTATCACATCCGATGGGATCGGTAGAAATCCCTTTAATTTTTATTTATTTCTTAAAATGCCTTGACATATTCGAAATGCTCTGACATCTTTAATACTCTTTGAAAATCCTTCGATATTTTTTCTAAAAACATCCCTCGAAATCTTTGAAATTTTCTGAAATACCTTGACATTCTTCAACAAACTGTAATAAATTTGGAACCTTATAAAATTATTTCAACCAATCGGCGAAGGAATTAGAAAATACGTTTGCAGTCACAGTGAGAAATTAGTTGCATCAGCGAAAAAGTAAGAAAATGGTAGCATTGGTGTCATTTTCTATAAATAGTAGCAAAATAGGTGCATTTTTACAGAAAAGTGTAAAAAAGTTATAATTTTGTTATTCCGTTTATAATATCAAAACACAAAAGTTCAATACTGAATGTCCAAAAAACAATAAATTTTGATGTTGAAAAAATATGTCAAATGACCCGTCTTAAGAGCCCGGTTTCCTTAAAGGCGCACCTTTTAAACAGTATATAAACTATTCTATTTATTACTTGATGGCGATGAACCCTATTCGCAGTATATTGTATCAGCATTATTGTACCTTAGAACAAGAATTAATTGATATTGGGCGCAGAATTAATATATTTCTAGGAATTTCGTGTGCGCGATCTAAAGTAGAAAGAGTTCAGGTCAGTTCAGAATAGGTATTCCGAGGTTGTCTCTGATTGAAGTGGAATCTGAATTTCTACTTTTGCCAGGTGTATGAATTGTGACTTGAAGGATGAAATAGATTAAGCTTCTACCTACAATTTCTAAACAAGGCGGGGCCCGTTTTAGAAATCAAGCACTCTCTGTGTTTTCTACACTATTCTTTTTAAACAACATAAAAAAAATGAAAAACAAATAACAGTTTGAAAGCTTGGAAAATTATCTATATGAGATTACAGATAGTTAAGTTGTAAATCACCGCAAAATATTGCATTATGACTTTTAAAATATGTGAGAATTTATAAGCTAAAGTGCAAAAATAATTTTTAAATCTCTGCTTTTGTTCGTTCACATGTGTTTTGGAAATAGAATATTTCGTGACTAACTTGAAGAATGCTAAGCATGAATACACTTACGTATTTGATAAACATAATACACATCTTCATACAAAAATATTCAGGTGGTCCATCTTAGTGGGGGGGGGGGGGCTTTTCAGGCAGCTTTTCTCTACATGTGGAGAAGACAAGTATCTGAATTCAAAATATCGATATTCATGAATTGAGGAAAATATCGAATTTGAAATATAGTCGTTGGTCGCTATGTTTCTCGAGAAAAACGAATGGCCTGAAAAATAGTTGGAAAGAGAGACGTGATATTTGCAATGCGAGCGAGTTCTGTTGGTGAGAAATTCTAGAGTGATTTACTACAAATACATATAGTTCGTGACAGGTAAGTACGGCATAAATATGAAAGCCTTCGCTTGTAGGAGACACATTTTTATTCAGACCTGTGAGCTCATCTTGCGTGGTAAGTACCTACATAATTTGAATGATGCATTCGCTCGCTTTTCACGTTGACCTGCCTGCAAGTCACGCAGGTGACTCGCTGTTATTCTGACTCTAATCATTCTTACTACCCTCAGTCATTCCTTTTTTAGGGTTGAAACTGGTCTCAGACAGCTTTCACAAAAGAAGATAAGTTAGCCTATAATATTAGAAAGTTTTCCTTTTTTTGACGATCATTAATAGATAAAGAAAATGAGAAATGGTGTAGAAATTCACTCGAAATAAAAGCAAAAAAATGTAATTTAAGATCATTACGTTGGGTAGTCAGATAGTAAATCAGATAGCATATTGTGCCACACCTGTGTTTATTCTTAAAGCAGTACACCAAAACTGGCCTCCTTTACCGAGGTTTTAGGTCTCGATGCAGTTCGTTGATTCCAACGTTCTGGAAATGTACCTTTTAGGTGCCAGGCGTACCCGATTGCACAGTGGATGACACGGACCTCTTTTCACAGCAAAGTGAGGCTCACCCACTCTGCCATGCGGCAGCCTTCCTAGCTAGGCTGTGGAGAGGGACGGCCAGGTTAGGGTGGACGTCCCTTAGACATGGAGCCTCTTCACAAGAAGATCTCTTACTCTTTCCCAGGTCACAAAGTCACAAAGTCGAACAGTTACCTCCAAGCAATTTTCCTCTTGACATGGAGCCTCTTCCTTGGAAGGTAACTAGCCTCTTTTGAGGAAATATACAGTTTGAGGTTGGTTGTAAACCATCAAATTTCCGGTAAAAGTACATAGAAAAATTTCAATTAGGTAGTTTCTTCAAGGTATTCAGAGAAAATTAAATTGTTTGGAAGTGCAAGGCGCCCTTTTAAATTAATATCTTGAAAATATTGTTATCAAGAATCATTCATTTATGGTGACATGAGATATAAATAAGAAATTTTTCGATAAAAAGTCTGAAAACTTGTAGTTCATACCAGAATTAGGGTTATCTTAATATTACGTTCAATAATTCAATAATAATAATGAATGGAATAAGTCTCTTTAGCTCTTAAAAATGAGGAATTCAATGTTTCACGTGCAAACAATATAACTGAATATTACACAGAAATTAACTAGTCAAAGTTAGTCGAAATACTTTTTTCTTCAAATGCAGTCGTAGGGAACGAAGAATTGTATATTCCCTTAACCCTACAAGAGGCCCAATATTTGAAAATTACAATTTGCTGATGTTGGCTTGGAATGGAAAAATCTGTTGTTTATAAATTCGATTTAAAACCAAAAACTGAAATTTGAATTTTCAAATTAACCTGCAGAGTTGATACGCTATGCAAATACTTTTAGCATTTTAGCGATAAAGTACTCATTCAATTGAAAAATCGGAAAATAATGTGAAAAGTTTCCTTGAGACTTTTAAAATTAGTAGGTTTTTACCTTACTTTAATGTTCATGCGAAACTTCAGGTTACTGGATTAACTATTTTGAATGTTCCAAAAGAAATAATGAATTAAACATTTTAGCCCTTAAAGTATTGATTTTTATACACAAACGGGATTCATTATTTGATAAATGGAAAGTTTGCTTCAAGTTCAAACTCATCCTCAAATAAAGTAACGTGAAAGTTCTTTCTGATTTTAGCAAACATTTATTTTTCCTAGATTTACATATACCAAAAGCAAAGAGAAGATACTTTGACCCTCGCATTGATGTTTACAGCAAACACTTTATTTATAGTCTTTTTTTCTTTAAACTGAAAATTTTTTCCTCTCTTTCAATTCAACTAAAATATATATTATATGAGATAAAATTTCGATACTGTCATATTTTATGCTATTCACAATCAAGGATTCCCGATTCTGACAGCTTTTCAAAAACTATTTATCTTATTTATTTATCCAACGACATCTCACGTAATACATACATAATAGCTGCTATTAGCTGCGATATTCGTTTAGGTCAAAAGACTATGGAGACATTATAAATGCCCTAACTTTCAGTACACTGGACAGGTATTCAGTGACACGCAATAATTCTGTTTTATCCGGAGAATTCAGGAGCGCAATCCAGAACGGACCAGAGGCCGTAAGACTTAGCGCGGACTTGCATCAATCCCTTCTGACATCCCTATACATAGGGAATTCTGCCGACAAATGAAAAAGGTTATCTTCCACACCCAGGTTGTAGATTGTGCAGATTTGCCCCCTAGTGCACCCAAAAGAAAGATCCTCCAATGAGAATACACCCCTCACGTCTCCCATAAGATGCACCTGTGCAAAAAGTGTAACTTATCTGAACGATATTCCGCTATAAAGATACTGCTGTCCCATGGGAACGATCCATAGGTGCGGCAGCACCTGAAGAGAGGATGTCTGACTCAGCCTGTACAGGTCCGCATCTCTAAGATAGGCTTCCAATTACGCAAGGATTAAATCCTTGTTGTTCTGTAAAACCACCAATTCCAATCCAGGCCATAAGGCCTCCATTCCACACAAATTGATAAGATGTTTTAGCTGCAGGATTCAAATAAACTTGAGAAGAGCCCCACCTGAGTCTGTAAAGACCTATAGATGTTTCAAAGAAACTTTAGGAAGCCTCTCCTTATCCATTCTCAAAACCTTCTCTAGCCAAATCAAGACCATCTTTATTATGTTGTATGCTAGTGGAACGCGGCCTAGTTCCAGTCGCAACGCGTAACCTGGAGTGTGTGACGGAAGGTTAAAAACTCTTTTGAAGAAAGTAGTGTGGATCACCTCTTCCTCCCGAAAATACATCAAACCCCAGATCCCTATGGCGTAAAAAAGGACGCTTAAGATAAGACTCTAAAGTATCATTAGTTTAGAGCGCCAAGATTCCGACTTGGAGGCTCGAAGAACTTGCAAAAATGAACCGTCGCCTCGGCTATTTTAGCGGCAGTAACTCGTTTGGCGCAGGCCCAAGAGAGGATACCCGAACTTACAAACAGCTTGCCCAGGTAGGAATATTCCTGAAAAATCTCCAATTGAGTGCTCTTAAACGTAAAATTTGGTATCAATGGTGTTCTATCCCCATAAAAAAACCATGATCTTGGGTTTACATTTATTGACTTCCAGATGATTCAAACTACAATATTCAGCAATAGCATTAAATTTTCTCTGGAGATCAAGCCTAATGTCAGCAAGTACTTCACATTCCATGTCAACTGGAGACTCCGTCCAGGAGGGGATGCGTGTTCACGGACCAAACAAGGTAAATCTAAGTTTAGGAGGGTACAACGAATTCGCGAAGTCTCGCCATATTTGCTGGTCGAAACAACTTCCATATGCAGGCCTAATCTTAAAAAAAGTTGATTGCCCTTCAGAATTCCGCAAAACCTCTGGTCACTTCAAGAGCATTCTGGAAAGGCTTTACGTAATTTTTCTTCTTAGCGTTCATAGGACATATGTACGCCTTTTTATCTGCATTTTATCTAAGCATGTCCTCTTGCAGAAGCGCAGACACTTTACAAATCCTCAGGCTTCTTTCTAACTTTCTTCTACTATTAAGACAGGCCCAGTCGTACCACGGTTTCTTCCACAAAAAACAAGAACAAGGCCAGCAAACATACCCGCTTTTCACGCCGCTTCCTCAGTAGGAAATATGAGATTCTCATTGATTATATGTACCAAAACCGTATTCCAAGAGTGTGAGTCAGAGAGCGATAGGCTATTAAGAAATACCTCTCTCCTAGCCTCCCTCCACATCAGATTCGCACTCGTACTCGTATTCCTCGCTCTAATGACCCCCTCCCTATCTATCACCCATGCCTATATTTAACACTTCTACGCAAGTCGCAAAATGGTCGAAGCGAGCAGCAATATGAATAATTCAAAGATCTTCTATTACATTCATTGAGGTAAGAGCGCAAGCCGCGAATTCAATAGTACTCCCACTCCCGCAGGACAGGCGAGTGTAGCTTGCCGGTCAATCACCACCGAATCTGCCGTTGAGGAAAGCATAGCCATGCACTTCCTAACATTCAACCAAAGCAAGACCCGTTCTACACACGTCACGATCCAACGCGGATCTTTCCGCAAATGCATTCACTCCCTCCGGGATGGCTTCATAAGGTACCTGGTTTAGATTACCAATACTCGTTAAAAACCCGACCGAGAATTACAGAAATAGAAGGATATGATTCCTCTCGCCGCGCAAGTACTGAATCTAAACTTTCAAAATTTGACTCTCTGTCCAGAACGACTTAAAATATAACAAGCCGATTTTAAATCGTGATGAAGAGAAGGCGCACATTATGAAGATCCACTCAGGGGATATATTAAGGGCTTCGCAAGCATACCGTTTTCGGTTTACAGATAGCACTAAGCCCCCACTTGCTCTACCAAATCTACTTACTTTTTTTGCATTAGCGGAAAAGCATTCATGATGAGGAAGCCAGGAAGGGGCTACAGGAGCCGCCAGAAGCCACATTGCACATATGCAAAGAATATCGCGGTCCAAAGTAGCCGTTGAAATGTCTCCCAGGTTAGCGGAACCACGAGAGTTCCAGGAGACAATCCGAATGTCTTTCCCTACACCTAAAATAGTGTCAATCGTTCTTCTTGCGAGAGTTGCTGGTGTCTCTTCATGGTGTCGATTTCTTGGCTGGACTAGACGAGAATGGGTTATCGGGATTCTGATTTCCGGAAAGAAAGTCTGCAATTGAGCCCGTCCTAATCCGTTGGCTTTCCCCAGTTGAGGATGCTAAATTAGACCTAGACCCATCTCATTTCGGTGGTCTTTCTATCTGTCTCCTGACGGTGTCTCTCGCGACAGGAAATGTCTCTGTCGAGCTAGGAGGAGAGACGTGCTCATCGAGTCGATTTCGTCCTTGGATAGGGGTTTTCCATTATAAATTATATTCTTCCCCCTGATTGGGACATCGTACCCTTGTTCCGACAGTTTCCTCTTCGTTTCCCAAAGACAGCTTCTCAATTATATCTCCATCTTTGACCTGTAGCTTCTCACCGAAAGACCCATAATCGAAAAGTCTTTAGCTCTTTCAAAGACACGAGGCCTATGCGATGGCGAGCCTAGCTTGATGAGGACCGGTCTGAAGCCTGGATTTCTTCCTAAACGGGTCACAACCGACTCCACCTTGGCCTTGGAAAACACGTCGCGAACGGACAGGAGAGCTTCAAAACGCTCAACGTGAGAAGCTGGCATCCCGGGTTCTTCCATCTCACAATACGGCAGTATAGATTCAGCTGATTACACGTGAGTGGCCTGATGTTTATTGGACAGATAGTCAGTTTTTACACAAAACTAATACCTTCTTTTTATGACGAGAATATAATAATTAATTATTTTTTGTGCGATCAAAATTTGAATTTTCGATTTTTCAAGAAAAATCAAAAAGTCGTTATAATAATATAGTAGGGCTTTTAAGAAGTAACATTTTTCTTTCCTTGACTTTTGTTTATATCGTGCTGGTTAATAAACTCGATCTTTCGTTTTAGCCCCTGGAACTGTGTACCAAAGCACAATCAAATCTGATTAGTCCGTCAACAGTTATCCGGTAGACAGACAACGACGACAACGACGTAAAAATGATTTTTTGGGACATCGGGGGACTCAAATCGTTGATATTTGATGGAATCCACGAAACTCATTTTTCACATGGGATCAGTACCTTCTCATTATAATGAGAATGTAAACATTTTTGTAACGAAATGCTCGAAAATCTCGCAATCATTGTTGCTGAAAATCGCTAATTTCGAATTTTGAAAATCAAAACTATAAAAAATCCCCTTTATTGACTGTTTTTTATTCGTTAACGTAATTTTCTAAATGAAGACATGCATCTTATAAAGGTAGAAGTTTTTAGGAATTCAATAAACATGTTTAATTTAAAAAGTTTTCACAAAATAATGGTAATAGGATATTCCTAAATAAATTATCACTATCGAATATTGAAATAAATTAATTATACTGAACATATAACAATTCATTCTCTCGAATCATTCCTTGATTCCACTAATTTAAATAATAAGTTTGAGAAAATTATTTTGCTTTCATTTTATTTTCATGCTCAAAATTCAATGCATATTTAGCATATTAATATTTAGAATGAAATATACTTCCCTGAAATTATTAAAAATTTCGAAAAGAGAAGTTTGATATGAATGAGTTTAATAACAGTACTATAAAGTTACTTTTATGAACGAAAAAACGTTGTTATGCAATCTGAATATCAAATTATCAGTCAAAATTGAAAAAATTTTGAATGCAGAGATTTGGAATTGTCCAATACCATCTTTTACATACCAATACTGCCATCCAATTCTATTTCCGAATGGAACAAAATCCACTGTATGAGTCATAAACGTACCTGAAACAGAAAATAAATTTACACCTTATTATTGAGTAAAAAATTTTTTTTTTAAAGATTTGAGGTAGAAATATAAATTTACTTTACTATGATATTGAGTTTGAATGAACTATACCCTATAATTTTATTTAATAATTTTTCATTATGCCCACTTGAATTCCGAGGAAAATTCCCTGAAAATTCATCAAGTTTTTAACAGGTATCTGTAAGTATTTCCAGGTATAATTTTGCTTAAGGCTTAGCTATTCAAGTACTAAATATCGCATTTTTTAAAAGATATTTTGGCCCTCAAGACCTTCAAATTACTACATATTACTTAAATAACCCCTTTCGTTATACAAATGTGGATGGTTAAATTTCAATTACTCAATTTATATTAAAATGTGGAAATCATTTGAGGAGAGCACGTTCGTGCTTTTTAATATTCTACCACCGTTTGATTAAAAGTTTCAAATAATGTGATAAACAACTGGTTGTGTTTCTTTTACCGGAAATTAGCATTATCAAACCAAAATCATCATCGGGATTCCAAACTTTAAAAAATATTAGGTTATGGTGGCGTCTTACACGCAGGAAATAGGTATTTTCAGTCAAATATATTAGATTTCAGGGAATGAATTTTTTTTTTAAATTTACGTTTTACGCTTTTCTTAGTGTTTTTATCGAAAATTCACATTTTTGAACAAAAATATCGTGTTTACATAGCTTTTAATATAGCTCTTGAAGATTCATAATTTATTACGAACAGAAAAATTGATTGTATTCAGAGGAATACTGACACCGTTTTAATAATTTCAAATAATGTTTGCGTTTCACACAGAAAATATTGATATAGGTTTTAGAAAGATTTACAATTCGAATTTACAAAATTGCATTTAAAAGAAGATAAACAGTCTTCAAACCAATTTATTATGTTATGTTAGTGCTTTTCATCCAAACATTGCTTTTGCAAAAATCAGTCGATTTCAAAAAATATTTACAATATTTGAATAATAAGCTACTTGACTTTAAAAATCAAACTGACAATTAAAAAAAACTTCCGGTTGTGTTAGTGTTTATTGCCTTACACTGGCATTATTAATCGAAAATTAAACGTTCTTTTTTAATTCAAACCTTGCAAACTATAACATTCCAAAACAAGGAATTGAAAATTAATTATTGTTCATTTTAAAATGTTATAAGATATTGAAAGATTTGAACTCAACTTGAAAAACAATTTCGCATTGAAGTGTTGAAAAATGTTCAATTTCAAAGATTGGAATCATATATGGCAATCTTGTTTTGTATTCTCTTTTTCAATTTCAGTTTTTAATGTCGAATCTTAAATTCTTTAGCCTTTTATTTATAGATTTAAACAAATAAACCAGTCATAATTGAGAAATATTCATTCGAAAATTTTCAAGAATGGTTAATAATTCTATATGAAGTGATAAATATTACACTATTTTGAATTAAAAACTTAAAAATTGTGCTGCTGAACATCAAAATAAATAAAAATTAAACTGTCTGAATTAGATACCACAGTAATGGTATTATTTATTTCATTTTGAAAGATTACAATTTTACAGTTTTGTATTTTCATGATGAACGTTAATTTTTCAATTTTTCCCTTTCAAAAATTTTAATTTTGCAATAAAAATTAAAATGGTTGAATTTTGAAAACTGTGATGAACGATTTAAAAATTTCTCATTTTCAATGGATTTACCACAACTTGAAATAAATGAAATTTTGAAAGGCTTGAGAATAGAAGTGTTTTAATATCTCAATTCTTTGCGATTAAAAATTATTTCCTTTCATTTTTGAAGTTCCGTCATCCCATAGAAGAAGATTTTTAATTTTTTATATTCCCTATTCAAAACTACTTTTTATTTTGATTGTTTTCTTTCTTCGAATCATTCCATTTTTAAGGTTCATAAAGGAAATTTTTTTTATTTCCAACCATGAAAATAACGGTGAGTTTCCTTTCTGATTTAAAAAAAATCTCTAGTCAATTTTAATGTTGAATGATAATTTTTTTGTGTGATAACAATTCAAAATTTTAGACTTTAAGAAACTTCGACATTGAAACATTCAATTTAGTTTTTAATTTCAAATTGTAAAATTTTAATCTTTCAGAATTGAAATTATTCTAATTTGAAAGTCTTTAATCATTTAATGTCGAACCCTTTTCGTTATTGATAATAAAATGTCAATTACTTTCAATTTTGAATGATCAATGTTTGAAATTATAATATGAAAATATTCAGTTTTCAACGGTTTGAAATTATCACATTTTGAGATTTTAACGTGAAATCACTGAATTTCAGGATTTATCAATTTGAAATAGAATAACTTAATTTCAAAAGAATTTAATTAGAAATTATATTATTTCATCAACTTTCTATTGAAATTTTCCAATCCTCCAAATTTTAGTCCTGAATTTTTAAATTTCAAGAGCTTTAAAACATTTTTAAATTTTAAATGATCCAATTTGAAACTATTGTATTCAGAAAAGGTTCAAGTTCAATTCCTTTCCATTCGATTTGAAATATTTCCCTTCGTTCGAATTGCACATAATCTATAATTTTTTGTTCTGTAACGCTTTCAACTCAAAGTCATTCTATAAATTTTGTATTAAATTGTTAACGCCTTCAATTCAAAATTATTAATAATTGTTATTTTAATTTTTTCAAACCTTATGCTCAAAAATTTGATTAATACTGGGCTTTTAAATAATTGTTGAAAAATAGATTTAATGTTTCCACGATGATTCGTTATAATGAATTGAATATATAAATAATGTTTCTCGGGTTTCAATCGTGTGCAAAAATACGAATCTTGCCGACGTTTCTTGAACATTGCAGTTCACTTCTTCACGGCTGACCTGAAACTGAAGTTTCATGTTATGTTTTTCTTGTATATGTATTCTCTACGATACCTGTGATTGGCCAGAGCGCACCATGGTGGGGACAGGTCTAACTTTATTGGCCAATCAAGTCTTTTTCAAAAAACCAGGGAGAACGGAAAGCCAAATCGGATTGGTATTATATCCTTTGTCCCTATTGATGTTATTAGGGTGTTTTAGGATTTCGATTGCTTCTCTATGTTTCTTAGAAAAATATTGTACGTTTTTGCGATGACGTTTGTTTTGTAAAATTAAATGCTACGTGCTGTTTCGATATGATTCTCAGCTAGTGCTGATCGCGTGTAATGATTTAGCCTGACTCTCATGTTCCTTTGCACGTTGGCTTACCGCTCTCCAGGTTTCTCCAATATGGACTTTGCAACAAGAACAAGGGATCTTACATACTTCCGGATCACCAAGAGGTGCCTTTTTATGTTCAGGGTTGTTCAGAAGTTGTCCTATTCTCGTAGGTATTTCAAATATGATTTGGATTGCAAAGCTAATCTATGGGTTAGAGGAAATAAGAGTACATATGGAAAAGTCGATATCGTGGAATGAGTCACGCAGGGAGAGATACTGAATCCGACTAGTTTCAATTTAATAATTGCTGACCTGGAAGAATTTTTGAAAGCTAAAGGTATCAGAGGCGCATCAATAAACCATATCGTTTTAATTTTGATTTTAGCTTATGCGGATGATTTGATTATTTTTCCTGACTTTCAGATTGAAATGCGAAAGATACTGGAAGGACTGTTTGAATATTGTCAAATAAATATTTTAAATGTTTATACAGGCAAAAAAAGTATAATATTCAGGAAGAGAGGTCACGGACAGAATATTTAATATTCACTTCCCATGTATCGTGATTCGAGGACGAAAATTGTCAAAAGTTATACCTGCCTTGAAAAACACTTTTTTCAATTTGCAGTTTTTGTTAATGCAAAGGTTGCTGCAGTTTGTAAGTCCAATGTTGCTATGAATTCTACGATATTCTTGATACACATATTGAATATTCACTCTTGGAGTCCTATTGTTCGACTCCTGCAAAGCCTGGTATTTGGTGTTTTAATGTACGGTACACATGTTTGGACTTTGAGATACCTGGATATAGTTGAAAAAATACGAACTAAATTTTTCAAGAGAATCCTTCATTTCCCCAAGAATGCGGCACGCTATGCAACTGTACTTGAAATAGGTGTTTCACAAACCTTTGTCAAAGTTTTTGTTGTAATTCCAAACTGAATAGAAAAAATCCTAATGATGGCTGATGATCGCTGCCCAAATATATGTTATTTATGCTTGAGTAAACTAGATAGATGTGAAAGTAGCGATTCAAAATGAAATAAATACAAGTAGGCTTGCCAGGTCAAGAGTATCTCCTTCAGGAGATTGGGAGCGGGGATGAGTGGGAGTCTTTTTCTCTTGCCTCTTTACAAAACTATAAATTATCTTGGATAAGTGTTTTTTATAACAAACTTCACTTAAAGGATTTGCAGAATGCTTGCTCATCCTCTGCACTTCTACAGTTCCCTCACTCAACTTTACTATAAGGGCCTCAGAAATATTTAATTTTGATTGAGTCTTCCCTCAGATTTACCAGAACAATAGCTCAGCTTTGTTTAAATAACAGATTTCAGTCTTGAAATATATTCAGAACAAGGACTCTCAAATCAGTTATTTTTGACTATTGTAACTCCTGCCATCGAGATGTTGCTGACTCAAAATATGTTTTCTATCTTCTAATAGAGTTCCAAACATTCAATAACAAAGATTTGCACGTATTAGCAAAAGTTCTGATGTGTGTTCATTGAGAGATGTCTGTCTCGATAAATTAGGTAATCCTGATAAAAATACTGTTCAAAGGGCTTTTGTAATCCTTAGTATAATGCTCGAATAAATGTCAAGTATTTCGGAAACTATAATACAACAACAATGTAGAGAATAATTATTTTCACTAATATTATGTAAATGTTCTTTAGTACATTCAGTTTATAAGGGTATTTGTATATTATTAGAATAGAGCTGTATCTCCTATGTGTGAGTCAGTAGATTCTCAAAACATTAAAACAAACAGTATGATCTATATTAACGTATTCAATCAATTTTAAATGTAAAATATTTGAAATGACTTGATCCATTCTAGAAATGCAGAAATGCATCGTCCGGCGAAAATTTAGATTGGACTCATGATGGTCATATAAATACCCGAATTCTCGCTAGTTTCCGATTGCAGTATGGCCTTACTAAGTGAAGCATTAAAGTGACTCTCAATCGGATTAAATTTAGAGGACCTCTGGGGGATCCGTAATAAATCGCGTACATACGCGTGTATAGGAAATATAGTCTATATATAGGCAAACGTCGAGTTCCGGTATCTCAGATCTGAATTTCAAATCTGGAATGTTCGAAGGAATCGCAATGTTGCAGACTGTATCGAAGTAATTTATCGTGTCTGCCATTCGTGCCCTGTAGCGTGAACTTGCTATAGATTCTGTTTAAATTATAGGCTTTGTAAAAAAGTTCTTTCTCGGAAAGATTAGATGGCATAATACCTACATTCGTCATTTAGGTCTGTTCGCGACCTCATTGCAAAAAAAGTGCAGAGATCCACATATTTCATTCAATTTCCAGGACATACTTTAGACTGTTTTCTTCTGAAATTACCTTTAATTTTCTTTTGCAACTTTAAGTTGAAATATAAAATTAATATTATCACGAAATTGTTAGGTTTTATAGTGGTTATAATGTGAAATAATAGAATTGTAAAAGAAGGACGAAATTTTTTATAATTTATGAAAATTGGTACATGTTACCAACCGGGACGACTTTATTGTGAAAAACCCAATAAGGGGCGAGACTAAAAATCACAAGTCGACTTTTAATTTACAAAAATATCACACCGTCCTTGATTCACGGAGTTTAAAAATCTTACAGTGTTTTATACTCATTGACGTCGGGAAAGATGTTCTTCTAGCACAAACATTCTTGCATCTTTCCACAATACCGTTCTGTCCGTCCTGTTTATTTGTGGAGTTCTTAGTCTCCTTAGATTTTTCTGAGTTACTGTTCAAGAACCTCTCGTCTCACCTCCTCACGTGACCAGGGTAATTCCTTAGAGTTCTTGTTTCACTTATTATCTAACTAACCGTCTCCAACTTATTCCTTAGAGTTCGGGATCTTTTTACCCTCCTGTTCAAACTGACAATGTTATTAGGGACAACTCAAGGTCACAAAACTACTATCGGACACGGCACGACCATCACACTATTATCGGCCACCAAACGACAAAACACCACCATCGATCACCGCACGACCATGAGCAGATTGTTTCCCGCCGCACGACTACCATACAACCGTGCCCTCAAAATATCAAATTATATCTGATTCTATAAAATACCGTTTAAATTTAGATTACACCTTTGGACGCCATACGGCCAAAATGTCAGCAATAAAAGGCTTCCCCTTTATTACAATGTCTCCGTCACAGAAAATGACCGGTATTTTTTTAGAATAACGACCCTGAAAGGGACCAGTTCGGACTTAGGTAGATGAAATCAACCGTCTGTAACAGTATCTGAACTTCAAATTGAAATGGTTCAAAATCGGGAATTATGTTTTCAAAGTATAATGATTTGGTTTGAAACAACCGATTTTCAGTAAAGAAACTAACAAGGGGGATTAGGTTGGTGTCCGACGCCGATTTTTTTGTAACTTCGCAGGTGAAAAGAGGATCCCAGACTATAAAAAAAAAATTAATTTTTTGGGCAATCGTTCATATTTAGGGGTGGAAATCACCCCTTCTATATTTTTGATACTTTTACTGTTTTAAGAGGTATCATTGTTTTTTCTTTCTCGTTTTTGTACAAAATTGTTCAATTGATTCTATATTATAATATTATCTTGCGTTTTGAAAACACTTACCCCCTAGAGTATAATAATTCAAAAAATATACCCCTATAGGATGCTTCGCCATATGACACATAGTTTAAGATTTTGGACTTTGTTGCTGCTAACATTTAGTTTTGATAATTAAATCTATTAGGAATTATTAGCCTTATTCATTAATAATTTAGGGGTTATTTCGAATGAGATTGATAATTCTTAATAGAATTAATTATCAAAACTAGATGTTTGCAGCAACAAAGTTCAAAATCTTAAACTATGTGTCATATGGCGAAGCATCCTATAGGGGTAGATTTTTTGAATTATGATACTCTAGGGGGTAAGTATTTTTAAAACTCAAGATGATATTATAATATAGAATCAATTAGAACCATTTTGTGCAAAAACAAGAAAGAAAAAACAATGATACCTCTTAAAACAGTAAAAGTATCAAAAATATAGAAGGCTGATTTCCACCCCTAAATATGAACGATTGCCCAAAAAATTAATTTTTTTTCTATAGTCTGGGATCCTCTTTTCACCTGCAAAGTTACAAAAAAATCGGCGACGGACACCAACCTAACCCCCCTTGTAAGATAAAATATTATCGTGCAAATCTTGTAAAGATTTTTCCAAATCAAACAATTTCTTTCTAAAAATACGAATTGTTTATGAAAAACACTGTTTGAAATTGCGAGTTTTCTTTAAAGCCCGAGGTTTTTTCTGTTCAAAATCATCGTTTTTCTGTGAAAACGATTAACATAACCTAAAATACAGCCGGAAAGTACTATAAGCGTATTCTCTATGGCTGCATTTTTTGTGCTCATTTTATGAGCACCTTAAGTCCTCATAGGTGTCAAATGAAATTGTTTCCTCATTGAGAGAGGTTTTTTTATAACAAAAGAAAAAAGTGGACCCTTTCAATATTTTTCCAAATTATGTTTCTCTATTACCGAAAATATTATTTCGCACACACACACATTTTTAAGAAATTGCATTTTTGAGTTCCTGGAATCGAATTATATCGAAATATGTTAAAAAATTGTATCTGAAAATTCAGGCTGTTATAAAACCTCCATCTATGAGAAGGAATTGTTCGAAAATTATAAATATTCTTTGAAATATATACCGATTTCAAGTAAAAACATGAGAGCATTTCCAAAGATTATACAAAAATTAAAAATCTTCTCTGAAATCCAATTACTAGCCAAAATTATTCAAAATTGTAAAGCTTTCTTCAAATTTGTGTTAGAAATAACCTAAATATGTAACCTATATCATCTATACTGATTTATAGTGGATTTGCTAGCATGACCTACAATTTTACATTAAATTCAAATATTTTTGGAAATATATTTTTTTTTTTACTAAAAATGCAAATTTCCGGTTTAAACGGTGTAGACCGATAACATGACCTAAAATTATTGAGAATTGCAAATCTACTTTGAAATATTTTTTGATTGAAACTACAAATTTCTTACAAAAACACTAACGTTATCAAAAGTTAATCACAAACTGTAAATCTTGTCTCAATTGTTATTATTTTTGTTCAATAATACCAAGTTTTGATGTAAAACGGAAACGTACATTAAAATTATTCAAAAATTGTGAATCTTTTCCAAAATCTGATACCAACCTCAGTCAAAACATTCCAAAATAACCTGAAGTTGTTGATAAATTGGCTATATACTTTGAAATCAAAATTTTTTTTACCAGAAATGCCAACTTCCGACGAAATCGGTATTTTTTATTTTGGAATATTATAAACTTTAAGGTGGCGAGAAGTAAATAAGAAGTACGTTAGAAATTGGTATTTCTAACTCAACACAACGTAAAATTGTCCATTTTATCTGAAATCTAATATGATTTTCGTTTGAAATGACCGATCTCATGTAAAAAATAACGATATATATGATATAATATATAAAATAATATAATAATATACTAATGTAATATAATATAAGCTGAGACTGTTCTAAAATTGTAAATCTTGTTCCGATTACAATGATTTTTATTTTAAAATAACAATTTCTGGTGTATAAAATGCTCAGGTGAACTAACATTGTTTAGAAATTTTAATTTTTTAATTTTAATGATTTCTATTTAAAAATTCCAATTTTCTATTAAAAATACTTACATAATTGGAAAACTAAAGTTGTTCAAAAAATTTGCTTTCTTTCAAATCTGATAACTTTTGTATGCAGAATACCAATATTTATGACAATTTTTGTTTAAATATGCCGATTTGCAGTAGAAACGCTGACACAATCTACATGTCTTAGAAATGGCAAGTATTTTTCGAAAATTCATGATTTTTCATTAAAATTCTTCTTTAAAAATACTAATTTCCAACGAAAATCACTAGCATAAATCATATATAACATTTTCACGGTGTGAAAAACACAACAATTTTTGTCGGAAAATGGTTATTCGCAGTAAGAAACAAACACAATCTGAAATTTTTTTAAGTTTTGAAAGTTTTCTTCGAAACTCAAGCATTTCATACTGAAATTCTGTTTGAAAAATACAATTTAAGCTGCGAAAAGCACTAACGTAAATCATGTATAATATTTGCAATAATTCATTACATAATTTTTAAGTTTTAATGTAAACGTGCATAACTATTTAAAAGGAAAAGGATTTCGCAATTCACCTAGGGTTATCTAAGAGTTTTCTTATTACAAAGAATAAATGGAAGATTTTATTTTCAAATTTTTGAATTTAAGATGTAAACAATAACAAGAAATGCAAAGGCAATCAGGTTTTCAGAAACAATGGTTGCAAGATTTTTGAGACATATCGTTACACCAATATTTTTAGATAGAAGTAGACTTGTTTTTAATTGTAGGTTTTTATTTCGGAAAGATAGAAAACCGTTTTTGGGACTGCAAGGAAACAGATATAATTGATGGCTGAGGAGGTGCGAAAATATGTCAGTCAGGTTCAATCAATCTCGTGAAAAATTCGATGCATTTTTCCACGATTTTTCAGGAATCAGATTGCAGCTTTCGATAAGTCTATCGGCTCACGTCATATTTACTTTGCTAGAAATTTATATTTCGGGGCAGCGTTTCGTTTTGTGAAACAATGACTCAAAATCGATTTTTTCATTATTTACTGAAGGAAAAAAAGCCTATTCCGCAATATATTCTATTCCGGGTTGAATTTTTTTATTTCATTCACGTATTTTTTAATGGTCAGTCGTTAACTAATTGCGTGTCAATTAGAGTTATTGATAGATGATGAAAGTAACTTGCTACAGTAACAGGTAGTGCGTCATATAATTTCTCTTTACTTACAAACATTGTATTCAAAATTAAAAAATAAAATACTTTTATGTAAAACGGTAAAACTCTTCAAGTCACTGCGGTTTCTAAATTTTATTTTGAGAATAAAATTTTCTTAAATTAATGCCTGCTCAACATATAATTTTTATACTTGGTATTACGTGCCAGACACTTGCGAATATATAAGTAGATCAAGTATGATTTAGTCAGACATGTTCGGAATCTTCGAAGGTTCAAGAAATATAATTCATGAAGAATTATAACACACTAAAGTTTAAATGATTAAAATATGATGTTAGAAGAATTTTAATTATCAACTAAAAGCATAATTAAATGGAAATTTTCGAAATTTGAGAACAAAAATAGCACCAATTTCCAATTATCCTTCGGAATTTTCAAATTTTCAAATACAAATCTGCCAAATTTCATGACTAAAAACATAAATACTTCAGAGTATCATAATTTCCTCAAATTTGAAAATCTTGAAAATTTTTAGAGAGATAATCTTCTGAATTAAAAAAGCTTGAGTAGAAAAAGAAACCTTTGAAAAAAGAAACCGTGTGAAATATTTGAAATTTATAACGAATGCATTTGAAATAACATGCCTGTAATGTTGGATTGAAGGTTCCTAATTCATTAAGTTCAATCAAATAGCCTTAAAAATTAAACCAATCAAGGGAGTCAAAACTTTTAAATTTTGTATTTAAAGTTGTAAATTAGATACATCTGCACTGAAAAAGTAGTTCTTATAAGATGAAACTCCCTTATTTAAATTGAAGAGTTCAAATCGCTAAGTTTCAAATTTAAGGTATTAAGAAATATAAACTATTGAAGAATAGCAAGCTAAAAATGTTATACCCTTAAATTTAATTTCTTTCAGGATTAGAAATAAAAATTAATAATTCCTTTATTCGAGACGGTCTAAATGTGAAATTATTCAATTCTGACGATTTTTAAATTGAAAATATTTATTTTTAAAAGTATCTACATAAATATATTCCTATGTTGAGAAATTCTATTGCAAATATCTCAAATTTTAACATTATTGTCATCGCTAGTTAATTCAAAATTAGTTTAAATTTAAATTTTTCAAATATGTGGTTTCTTAAATTTTCAGTCTATTAATTTCAAAGACATGAATTTCGAATGTATACAATTTTATTTCAAAATTTCTTAGAAATTTAAATGTTTCACTCAAATGGCTGAATAATTTCAAATGCGAGTTAAAATTCAAAGACGACAAATTGGAAAGCTTGATTTTTAAATTCTTTTAAATTCAAATGAGATAAATTGAAATATATAAATCTGAAACTCTTTCATGCTTAAACTTAAACGTATTAATTTGACATCATTAATCGTCTTTTCCATTCCCTCAGACTCCTTCTACAATCCAAAATTCCCTCTCTCATCCCCTCATACTCCTTTGACTATCAAAAATCCCCTTCTATCACCTCAGACTCGGTTCACAATCAAAAATCCCCTTTTCTACTCACCGCCTGACATAATAGATTTCCAAAGAATTAACTATCCGATAATTGTAACATTGAGAAAATATTTATACATAGACTGGTTTTGATGTTCATTATTGAGAATGAAAAAATGAAGAAACATAATTTTTATACTTGGTATTACGTGACAGACACTTGCGAATATATATAAGTAGATAAAGTAGGATTTAGTCAGCCATGGTCGGAATGTTCGAAGGTTCAAGAAATTTAATTCATGAAGAATTATAACACTTAATTAATTTCCAAAGAATTAACTATCCGATAACTGTAACATTGAGAAAATATTCATGCATAGACTGGTTTTGATCTTCATCATTGAGAATAAAAAATGTAGAAATAAATATCTTTACGTGTAAATAAGCGAAGATTTCCGAATTTATCATAAGTTCATTATGTGTATGTAGGCTTGAAATGAAATTTGATAGAAATAAGAAACTTCTCATTTTCTTTCTCAGTTTATTGAATCTTAGTTATGAGAAAGTTCGAAAAATATGTAGAAACGTGATATAACGTTCAAATTGCTTTGTTAAAAACAATCATCCTCATCTGCAAAATGACTGGTTTTGTTTAAGTGCATTATATTAAATGGTAAATTATTAAGATTTTCAAAAGGTTTTTACTTAGAATATATCCCTGAGTGTGAAAAGTTAAATTTTTACGTAATATTTTATTTTATTTCGGAACGGACATAATAGATTATATGAAATATTACTTAGATACATCTTGATGACACTCTGCTCTGCTCTGCTTCCCAACAAATGAAGTTGAGGATATGTTAAACAGATTCAATCTAGCAGATTACAAATCAGAGATGCAATTATAAGTAATGTCAAAAAATAGCTTTTTACACTCTCATATATATTCCAGCAAGTGATAAGTGTTTTAAATCATGATAATATACATGTTAATTCAATGAATTTACAGGAAATATTGTATGGTAGATATGGTATTGCTACTTTAATAGTTTATACTACTATTTCATTAGTTGCAATGACTGTTTAAATAGTACTCGCAATTAATAAAACAGTTGTCCCAACTAATGAAATTGCAGTACAATGTCTTACAAACTAAATAGTTGGCCCAGCTTACCAGTGATTTCAGATAAATTATTCATATAAGTCATGAATTACTAATAAACATTATTATTAAAAACTGGTACAGGCTTTAAGCTCATCTATATTTTCTGAAGTCACGTTAAAAAATAGTGTTTATTTTTTACGATGCTCATGAGGTGCCCTATAAAATTGTTAAAGGTAA
The DNA here is from genome assembly GCA_932178445.1 of Andricus quercusramuli. Classification (NCBI taxonomy): domain Eukaryota; kingdom Metazoa; phylum Arthropoda; class Insecta; order Hymenoptera; family Cynipidae; genus Andricus; species Andricus quercusramuli. Next base: position 85,245 of record CAKNXH010000171.1, on the reverse strand, counting down.
TGTCTGTCAAACACGTACCGTTTCTACTTAAAATGTCGCTACTCGTCTAAGCGGAAAAGTTCTTGCTTGCTCAGAGATGGTGCTTTTTTAATTGAAGTTCATTTCATAATACTTATGACTTATAAAAATGTACTTTGAAGAGAACATTCTTTCATTAAAGAAGGAAAATGTTGTAAAATATTGTTTTCAATTTGATAATATTGATTGAGCAGAGATTATTCATGGACATGGGCATGGACATGTACGACATTTGTAAAACTGAACACATCATTATCGATGACAGTGTATTGGATCGTAAAGTCCTTCCATCCACAGTGTTATCGGTAATTACACCTTTCGTGAACGGTAATGCGGCTGATAGGGGCGTGTTCGGAGCTTACAGTGCTGGGGCTGGGACTGAATATCGGTCGAGAGGTGAAAGCAGAGTAAGTGCAAAGGCACAGCGAAGAGGAAAGTTCCAACACGCGATTCACCTTTTTCAAAACCAGAGTATACAAGAATCGTACGTCATGTTAAAGCCCCGAAGTCAGTTGCGGAGCGTTCCAAGCACGAACGCCCCTGAAGAGTCTGATCCTTGGAAATTGGATCATTAAATGGATAAATGTAGAGACAACTTTGCAAAAATATAGAAAAAAAACGGGATTATTTTTGTTGCAGCTCATTTGTTATGTTCTCAAAATAAGATCTTTTTTCCTGAAATGAGAATACTTTAAGTGTAAAACTGCCATAAAACATAGCACTATTCTCATTTTCCTGTGTACCATTTTTGTTGCAACTCAAAAAAAAAAATCGCTGTACTTCTGAGGATTCGCGTGTTTCTGTGGAAAACATTTTTGTATGAAATAAATATTTATCAGGATATATAAAGAGTTTATAATAATGGAAATAACACCCCCATTAAGGATATCTTATGCTATCTTTTAAGAATATTTGATTGAATTGGAATAAAATAAAATGCTTTATAGAGGGTCTCGATTTTTGAAAAAGCAGTGGCGAAATATTTTCATAATATGATATAACATTAAACCATATAGAATGGATAGGGGTAAGTGTGATGCGAAATGACAAGTTTGTACTTCGACTAATTATATTTCAAATATTTGAGAAGATCTTTTGTCTAAAATTTAGCCAGAATAATTTTTTTGGACTTCATACCTTCTACTACGTTTGACTTTTGTCCTTCTTTAATGGAATAAAACTTTCTTGAAGTCATATTTTTAACTGTCTTTAATTTCTCAATGTTATTTATCAATTATTATTAAATGCCTACACTTTTATTAGAAAAATGAGTTTCATTAACATCTCCATTAACCTTCAACTGTTGACTGATTTTCATATTTCACATTGAAAAAGTAAAGCAAAAAACAAATATCATAATTACCTTGTGCCTTACTTTTAATCAACCTCACCTAATTTATGATTAAAAATAATAAAAATGTAAATTTTGGCAAAAAACCAAGGATATTCAAAGAAAATGTAATATCTGACACAATTACGTATTAAAGTCTTCTAAAAGCATCTCAGTTTCTTCAATAATAATTGATTAAAGCAATAACTAATAACAGCCACCTCCGTCTACAAATAATAAGAGATATAAACTTAATCTTGTAATAAAAAATGTAATGTAATACACCATTGTAATATCTTTTTCCAAAAACATAGTCTGAGAAGAAAAAACTGGACACTAAAGACTTTTTTTCATTTAATTTTTTGAATTAAAAATTCCTATTTATTTATATTAAAGGTTATATTAAGGTGGAACCCTAATCGCTGACACAGTGGCGGCCAGATATTTTTATAATACAGAGCAACTTGTTAATTTATAAGGGATTCGTAAGACCGGGCAGAAACTCCCATACTTTTAGTCCGATATCCGTTCGTCGTATTTTTTTCCTGAGAAGGGAAGTTGCGGGTGGGAAGTAGAGAAAGGGTTGAGGAAGTGAGTAAAAGTAGGAGAGGAAGAGAACTGGTAGTGAAAGGAGGATGAGAATGAAGAAGTGAGGGGAATGGTCTTAGGGGAGCGAAGGTGAGTAGGAGAGGATTATGAAGGGGATAGTAGGGGAAGTAAAGAGAGGGGAACACTGTACAAAGGAGTATTGTTTCAGGGCTAGCTTCAGGTATCACAATAAGACTAAGAAAAAACAGTCTCGAGTGGACTAAAATGATTCCACTGGTGAAAACCCAGATTTATTTGTTTTACATTGAAAATAACAGTATGAAATTATTCTATTCAAAAACAGGAAAATTATGGGAGAAGGAGAGGAGGTAGTGAGAGGATCGGATGGATGAAAAAGTGAGGGGAGGGGTATTAGGGAAGTGAGGATGTGTCGGGAAGTGAGAAAAGGGGAATTATATAATTTTTTTCACATACTTGTAAAATTTTTTGTTATACCAGTTAAAAAATTACTATAAACGGAATTAGAATGATCTAATTATATAAATTTCTTTCTGCTTACATTTTTTTTAATTACGTCCTCCGCTGGACATACCATAAAGAAACAGGTGCAGAGATACAGAAATAGGTGATTACAAATTCGAGTTAGGAATAATTACGAAATTTAATTTCCTCGAGATAAGCAAAGTACATGAAAGTAGGGGTTTCGTGTATAGTGGCAATAGGCCTCCGGAGGTCAGTTGCTAGTTTAGACGGCTGCAGCAATCGGATCGGTGCAACCACCTAGAATCACTCGCGATAACGTGGAGTACTCTTATACATTGGTTTGTGACGATTTCGATTGACTTGATGAATTATTACTAATTGGCATCGAATTATGACCAACCACTGATTTGACTTTTTCTGTATTGATGAGAAATCGTATTAGGATTATTATTATTAGTTAAAAATTATCTAAAGGAAAAAGAGAATGAAGAATGTATATTTTTATGAACGGCAAATAGAGTATCAGCCGGTATGGGAAGAATTATAAGGAGTATGCAAATACTTACTAATCCTGATTCAAGTCTTCAGTACTGATTTTTATTTAGCCTTTGTTCCGTGTGAGTATACATATATAATTGAATATAATTGACTATTGTTGATTTGAATATATTATTCATGTATCTACATACAAAAAATTAATATTGTTTAAATATCAATAGTATGCAATATAATAGAATTCAACAGGCTTGAAGTTCAATTAAAGGAATCCAACTAAATCGAATAGGAATAGACAGAATTCAAAAGAATTAAACGGAATTTACTAGAAATGCTCACAATTTAATTTAATTGAACGAGACGTAATCAAATTACTGTGATTATACGAAATTCAATTACAATAAATAAAATATTAACAAATTAACCCTCGAAGCTCACAATGGCTCACTCAGACCCATACATCGTTTTTTGTCGGGAATATTTTTAGGCAAAACTTTAAGCCAAAAATATGAAAAAAATTCAAATTTCAAAGTGCTTCGAAATTTTTTTCACAAAAAACTTTTTTTGAATAATTCTGTTTGAAGTTTGTTGAAATGTTGAAATAATATCCAAGATTTTTTGCAAGTTGAACGGATAAATAATTGAGGAATGATAGACCATCAAAAAGTGTTTTTTGCCAGATTAACCCAGAACAGAGTGTTCTCCGTGATCGAAGAAATAGGTGTGAGCCAAATTGAAAAGAACATCAAAAAAATTTTTGTACTTTCAATGTTACTATAAATGTCCCTAGAACCGGAATCTATTTACATTTCATATAGTACAATCGATTATTCAAAAATTCACCGAATTCGCTTGAAATTCACAAAATTCAATATAACTGAATTTATTAATTAAGTTATTATTAATGAAACAGAATTTATTTAGCATATTAGCATATTATGATAATTATAGCCATTCTTTATTTTTAATATTCTAATATTTTGAATTAAACAACTGTTAAATATTGAAATTAATCGACATCAGTGAAATTCATAGGAACAATTCAAATCTATTAATATTTATTTACATTTCTTTCAATATAATACATTTTTTCTTATATATTGCTTTGTTCGAAAATTTAATTTAAAAAATAAATCAATAAGGAAGTAAACTTTTCAAAATTAATTTTTCTTTTTTTGACTAAAATATGTCAACGGCGATACCACGCTGAAAACACCAGTTCCCGTTAGATCACTGAAGTTAAGCAGGGTTGGGCGCGGTTAGTACTTGGATGGGTGACCGTTCGGGGAATACTGCGTGTTGTTGACCCTTCGTGGGTGTGGTGGACCCACACTGGTAGTATTTATTCACCTAGAAACACTACCCGAATCGGGTAGTGAGGCAATGAACTTTCGAGTTCGAAATGCTAATCAATTTTTTATTTTTTTTTTATTGACTAAAATATAAATAGTAGATTAAATGCTGTCACGATAATTCATTACAATAAATTAAAATGTAAAATTTTAAAGGTTTCCTCGTGTTCCAATTTTATTTCAATTTGAAAAAAGGCATTATTATCAAAAATAGAAATCTTTCGTGGTCTCTCCTGACTGTTATTCTACTTTATGACTATAACGAAGGTTTTTTAAGACGTTCGAAACCATTTACCTAAAAATTAGGAATTAAGAAAATTTCTTCGAATACTAAGATTCTTCTATGTATCAAAGCAATTCTTCTTTGACTGAGAGTCAATGAATATTTATTTCTATTTAAAAGAAATTCCTCTTGAATCAAAGAATCTTTTTTTTATTTTTACTTTAATTTTCTCTGATGAAATAAACGATTTCTAAAATGTCTTTTCGCGACCAAAATACAATTGTCAGGGCTGCTATAAAACCTGTAAAATCTTGAAAATCTGAAAAATTACTGGAATTTCGATAAAGAGCCTCGAAACCTAAAAACATCCTGGAATTTTTACAAAGAACCTGAAAAACTGGAAAAGTCCTGGAATTTTGAAAAAGAGCAATGGAGTTTTCATTGTCATTTCTTTTGGAAGTTGTATTGCTTATTTTACAAATTCTTATTGATAGAAATCAAATAAATTACTTTTCAATCATTGGAATGAGTTCCATTAATTTTTCTTATCAGAAAAAGTAGGTTACTCGTCAAAAAAAGTCGATATCTCGTCGCGTTGAGAAACACTCATCGACCACGCCGATAAACTAATTAACGTCGCGATAACTGACGCGTGTTACAATTTCAGAGGAGACGATGGCTGAAGGAAAAGACGTCGAAAGTGTAAAAAGAGCGACGCTTTTTTTCATCGCGAAGTCATTAATTTTCCGCCAGCTTTTATCAATACTCGTGGATTCGTTAGGCGTAAAAAACTTTCGAGTACGATGAGGTGTTCTCGGCGTTCTGCGACAGCTTGCGAAAAATTGGCTTTTGCCTTTTTAAATATTTTTATTCCAAGCGACATTAATTATTAAAATTTTATTCTTCTACTTTTCATTTGACATTTTATTGTCTTTTTGTAATACTTCACTTACAACACTCTGAAAGTGTAGAACGAAGTGTAATCTTTACAGGAAATGCAGCCGCGCATAACTTTGCAGCAGGTGATTTTCAGAATGCATTTTCTAGCTGGACTTTTTTCAATTACGAGGCTGTTTTTTTCTGATAGTGACCAGCAGAGTGAAACTATGCTGGTGAAAACGCGGTTGGTATACGACCGGTATATATCAAGTTGACATGAGAGTATACGATAGCGTGCCAACTGATGGTTAACGCAGTAGAGCCAGGTATCGCCAAGCGCATCTAAGGAGTGGATTTGTAAGCGCATCGCGCTATTCCGGGTAATAATATTTTTTCGAAGACCTGCTTCAAAAAAGCAGTCATGATTTTATCAAAAAGCATTAATATGCAATGAATGCACGGTCGTGTTTTGCGTGTAAGTCCTTTGATGAGACCTTTGAACTTTTAACCTATTAAAATTCTCCCAGGGTTGCGACAAAATCCCAATTTCGAAATTCCGCGACTTTCACTTATTTTTCACAGAACAATTTTACGTTTTCTTTTACCGCTTGACATTCTATTTTAGGTGTAAAAACATCATTACACCTAGGAAATCAATAACGCTATGAGAAAAAAAAAATTTTCTCAATTGATTTTTAACACTTTCAGTGACTACTACAGTCATATAGAACTTTTTGAGAAATCATCTACAGATTACAAATAGGTTCAGTTTTCAGTCAAGTTTTCAACTCGAAGTAATAATTTTGAACCAGAAATGAAAGAATTTAGTTTTCATTTGAAACCATGAATTTTCAACCAAGGAAATAAAATTTCAAAAAATTATTCAATTTACTGCCAAGGCGATGAATCTTCGATGAAGAAGAAATAATTTTCAACAGAACGTGTAGAAGTTAATATTTTAGCCAAAAGATAGTTTAATTTTCAAGCAACAATAGTTGAGTGAAACCAACAAATTAGAATTTTCGAAAAAATAGTGGAATCCTCAACCAACACAGACTAATTTTCAAACCAAAAAGGGGAATATTTAATACTTGAGTTGAATTTTTAACAAGAAAATATAAATGTTCTACCAGCACAATCAAATATCGAACACCAAATATTTGCATTCTCAGTTTTGAAAAATTAATTTTTAAATAAAAAAACACGAGTTTTCTACAAAAAATAGTTGAATTCTCAAATGAGAAAATATTTTTTTTTCACAGAAGCTACGTATTTTCAACCAAAAGAATTCTTTTATAACCAAAAATAGTTGAATTAGTTGAATAGTCAAAATAATGATTTTTCAACTAAAAAGGACCATTTGTCAACAAAGTACTAACTAAAAAAGATTAGTCAAGGATACAATAGATAAATTAGTAAGAAAAATAAATTTAAAGCAAAAACAAAAAGCAAATTTATAATGAAATAGTTCAATTTTCAACCAGAAAACGATAATTATTTCAATCAAACAAAAGTAGGTGTTATCCAAAAAGACAGAATTTCTATTAAAAAAAAATTTTGCACAAAAAATGAAATAATTCAACTTATAGCTGAAAGAATGAATTTCTAAACTAAAATAATAAATCCCAATTCAAGAAAATTATTTTTAACCAAATAGTTGAATTTTAAACAAAAATAATGATTCTTCTACTTAACTAGACAAATTTTCAACAAAATACAGGAATTTTCACACTAAAAAAATAATTTTTCAACTGAAAAAGATCGTTTTCAACTAAAAATAGAATACCTAAATTCTTGGATAAGAAGCTACATTTTAAATAAACAAAAAACAGATTTTTAATAAAGTAGTTCCATTTTAACCAAAGAGAGATAAATTTAGAATTAAGAAGATTAATTTCCTACAAAAAAAAAAATACTGTTTAACAATGTGCAATTATTTGTAATTACATGTTGGAATTTAAAGAGTTGTCAACCTAATAGTTACGTTTTCAAAGTAAGAAATTATTTTTCAACGAAAAAAAAAAATTAATCACCAAGAAGATTGATATTACATCACAAAAATCAAATTTTTAAGAAAATGAAAAAATTTTTAACCAAATAGCTGATTTTTCTAGTGAAGAAGATAAATCTATGAGCAAACACAGAATAGCTGAATTATCACTTTCAAAAATTGATTAGAAAATTTGTTCCAACAGAATAGGTAAATATAGAACAAAAACAAGGTTTGCTTAACAGATATGACTAATCCTCAACAAAAATTAAATTTCCGAGAAATTAGATCCACTTTCAACTAAGTACTCAAATGTTTAAATAAATTCATTATCACAATTATTTCGAATAAAAAAATGTTGAGGCGAAAGAATAATTCAACAAAATAGTTGAATCATGACCAAAAAGAATAAACGTTTTTTCACATTGTTGAATTGTGAAGGAAATGATAACAATAACTGCAAGTTTAATTTATCTAAAATTTTGTGACTATCGAGTTTTTTGGGACATTCCCTGACTTTATCCGGCCAGCTTTGAATTCCTTGACTTTTCCCAAATATTGGGAATCCTCTAAACTGCAGTATCCCTTTTCTTCTTAGGTGAATATGAAATGAGAATTATGTGAGCCCCAAATATTTTCTAGGACTCTAGAAATATTTAAAGTTTGGACTAGATAAATTTGTGTTCAAATTAAAGTAGAGAGGTATCACGTCCTGAGGCGTATTAGAATTAAAAAAAGAATACGTACGTAACTGGAAAAAACACGAACGCAAATATTGTTTTTTTTTTCTCACGCACTTGTTCAACAAAAATGAAAATTTAATATTATACAAAATGTGTGTATTACGTAGTATCTATTCTTTAAGATAATAGAAAAGAAAAGTAACTACGTAATTTGTGAAATATAAATATTTTTTATTTACAATTGAAATATAGACAAAAACACTAACTTGTACGTTGAATCATTGTTCAATAAGTGTTATTCAGCATTAAAAACTGAGTCATCAAACTTCATAAAAGAACTGGATAAATTGAACACTATACATTTTATGATGGTTTCTGTAAGGCAAAAACGTTTTTTTTTTTTTGTCATTAAGGTTATTGAAGCGTTTTTGCATTTGACTCTCTTCATTGTTTATTACTTTCGGACAGTTTTCAAACGTTTTATACATTCAAAGAAGAAAATGTTATTGAGCCCTTCTTTAAATAATCAAAATTTAATTCTTTGTGTTACATATTTGAAATTATTCTTTAGAAACTGTTATTTCTCATTAGGAACTCAGTAAAAAGTCTGATAAAATAATTGAATGAATTGAAAACTGTATGTTTTAGGAAAGTTTTCTTATGGCAGAAAACTGTATTCTCTCACTAAGCATATTAAAGCGTTTTTGCGCTTGATTTTCATCATTGTCTACTACTTTTGGATAGATTTGAATGTTTTCAATATTTTGAGAGAAAAAATTATCAAGCCTTCTCTGACGAAAGTAAAATTCAATAATATTTTCACATGAATATAGGTTCATTTTACTTCAGAAACCTGTAGGATGAGGAGTTATTAAATTAAAAAAGTATTTCACCAAATTTTGTTGGTGCATTTCCTATTGAGTTTAATACTAAAGAACTAAATTAAAATAGATTAAGAAGTTTGACAAATTTTGTTCCCATTTTTTTATATTTCGTATTTAAGATATAAAACAACTTTTAGTGACGAAAAATCATTCAGGTTTTCAACAACACTAAATGCAAGAACTTCGAGACATATCGTTACAACAATTATTTCAGGTGGGATTATAACTTGTTGAACATCTAATTTTAGAAAATCATTCACCATCAAGTACAAAGTACTTTGTATGAGTGGAGAAAGCTTGACAGGATAAGACAGGCTTTTCCCCAGCATCCTGTAGGAAAAGTGACAGGATTCAAGCTGGGCAGGCACTGGTGGCTTACTCAGGTAGGTAGGCACTTGTGGCATGGCGTTTTACTATTGATTTCCGTTGCAGAAATAAAGTAAAAGAACAAGCGCGAAAAAAGGAAAAACTCACGGAGAAACCATAAAAAAGCGAGAAAAGGAACTAGGAAAGATTTACTATGAAACAGAGCTTTAGTGAAAAGATTTTATTGTCATGGAATATTCTGGAAGACCAAAAGAATAGTGAAAATCACAGAACATTAAGTTTTCTGTTATGTTGTGGAATACTCTAGAAAAGTCTAAAAAATTTTAGAAAATTTTAAGAAATTAATTAAACAAGAATAGTCTAAAATATTTTTAAAAAATCTACAATAGAGAATTCAAGATCAATCTTGTCTATCCTAGAATCTTCTAAATATTGCAGAATATTCTAGAAAATTGCAGACGCCTCTATAATAATCAAGAATATATCGGGAAATACAAAAAAATTCTAGAGTATTTGAGAATTTCATAATAACCTAGGAAATTCTGGAACATTTTAGAACGTTTTAAAGACATTGCAGAATATTATGAAAATATTTCATAACATCTGAGGAAATTCCAGCAAATGCATCTGAACATTACGAAATATTGTGAAAAAGTTCAAGCCATTCCACAGAAGTCAAGAAATTCTACAGATTTCATAGCAGTCAAGAATTTTATAGATTGTTCAAGAAAATTATGAAGAATTTCCAAAACTTTAAAACATTCTAGAGTAGTCTAGATTTTTCGAAAATATTCAAGCATTTCATAATGTCACCAAAAGCACCCAATATGTAAACAATTTTTTCTAGTAAAAACTAATCAGTAGAATTAGCATAGAAATTGATAGAAATTCAAATCATTTGAATGGAAGTTTGCCCAATTATTCAAAATGATATCTAAATTTTGAAATTTAATAAACTGTATTAACAAAAAAAACTTCATGAGTGTATTATTAGAGGAAAACCTAAAAATTTGGAATTTTTTAGAATTACTCCGCAAACTTTGATTTCAATTTAAATTTTAGTTTCAGTCATTTTTTTTTGTTGATTCTATTTATAACTTTTTACTTGGCGGAATTTTTTACACTGCAAATGTTTTTGGTGAGACTTACTTATTTTTCAATACAAATTTTTAATAAATAAAACGCTCGTTTTAATGTAATAGAAATGTTTAATATTTAACACAATATAATGCGTATAACTTGGTGGCAATAGGTTTGAAAGTATAATAGCATCTATCACTGGTTACACTATTTCTTTACTCCTTAAAAGAATTTCTTTAAAAATTTTCATTGGGTTTATTATGTTATGTTGTTGACTAGCGTAGTGGCATAGTTCTTTGTCGATGGTATGTCGGTTTTCGATATATTACTCTAAATCAAAATGGTTAAGGTCTTTAGATGGGAAAAAATTCCTCCCTAGCTCCTCCTCCTCATCTTTATCTCTGCGAACTTAATATCCCAGAAGAGCTGAGCTAGAGAGTAATTTATTTCACAACATATAACTAGAGTAAAAATAAACCATACAAAGCTTTAATTAGCGGTTCGTAAATAATCCGCCCAAATAAGAATCTCCTTCTGTTGAAATACCCTGCAGTTTCGAAAGAAATATGTTTTGGTAGCATCATACCATGAAGACACGGAAGATTTATGCGCTAGTTAATTACAATTCGCTGAGAGGAATGTTTTGAAAATAAGTGACAGAGTGAATATAAGTAGAATCTGTGTATATATTAGGATCTCTCCTATGATGCTCAACAGTGTGGGATGAAAATGAGAGACGTATTGAAAAGTCAGATGAAATGAAGCGTACAGATGCGTTGAGAAGCGTAGAGAAGCATATAGAAGCGTTGAGGTAAGTAGAGAAGCTTGAGCATCCCAGTTGCCTTCACTAATGTCCTCTCATACTAACTACCTTCTTATTCTCCCTCTATCCCGGCCTCAAAACCCAACTCCCATTGAGCTGAGTCGAGAAAACCTGGGACAGTTAAGATAAAATAGCTCGGAAGTGGACACTTTTGTTGCCGCTGCCACCTTTTTCTCTTACGGTGTCTTCTTCCATTCTTCCTTTCTTTCTTTCTTATAACTTGCATCTCAACCTCTTCTTCTACCTTTTTTTTCATTCGCACAGCTCTCGCAGTCACGACACCTAGACGCAATCGTGTCGGCAATTTTCTCAAGGTCAAGTGTTCGTCAAGATGATCCTTACAGCATCGTTTCCTCGAGCTTTATTCTCGGTGAAAATTGCGGAAATAGAGAAGTAATGATGCTGGAAGCAATACTTGGAAAAGACTCGAGAACCTTAATTAATTGTATCCAGCCTGTTGACTAGGATAGTTCAAAGGGAACAAGGTTTCTCTGATTTGTGGGGACATCTCTTAAGAAACTTCCATTTGCCATAAAAGCAACTAGGAATTTTTCTTTAATTTCTGGGTAGGGGGAGTGAGGAAAAATGCGGTCAGGGAAGTGAGAGGTAGTGAGGGAGAATAAGGGAACAGCAAATAAGGGGAAGCAGGGGAGAGGTTTAGGGGTAGTGTTCGGTGGGGCAGTGGGGGAAGTGAGGAAAAATTAGGGGAGAAAATAGGGAAATTGAGCGAAGGAAATGTAGGGAAAACAAGGGCTGGAAAAAGTAGGGGAGTTGAGGGAAATAATTAGATGTAACTAGAGAAAGAGCGGGTAAATTAAGAATGGGAAGTAAGGGAAATGATCATTTGCAGAGGAGATGCTCTTTTTAACTGTAATTCTCTTGATTTTTTTTTCTAAACCCTTACATTTAATTTCACGAGATATACTTTTTGGAATGCACACTATCAGACATGAGTCTATCATGAAGATCAACTATTCAAGAATGTCCGGTTGAACTTTTATGGGAAATTATTGAACATTTAAGAAGTTATCTAATTTTTAGTGAAAAAGTGACTTTTACGACTTATTTGCTTTGCCGAATGTTGAATCTGTTTTGAAATTGGAAACTCAACGAAACCTCGATTTAGCCTTTTTTTCTAATGTACAAAGAATACATAAATAATTTTTGATTCGAAAATATTCAAAGCTTTATGCTTGACATAAATTTAAAGTCGCTATGGTGTGAGACACCCACAGTGGCCGTTGTGAAATTTTCCAGATGTGTGACCATTATGGGTTAAACTATTGAACAATATGAGTTTTTCTCAAACATGATGAACAGACCCTCAACAGAGTTATAATATGTAAACACTGTGGAAAAATTTAGAAACAAACTTCAAAAATTGATATAAACAACCTTTTATAGAGAAAAAAATTATGAATAATTATGGAGTTCTTTACAGTATCTGATGAAGATATGCCATGAAGACCAAGTTTTATTTATTTATCTTATCTTCTATTTTCCTTAAATGTAGCTTAAGAACTGTACGGTAGCTAATTTCATTGTTCATCCTAATTCTACGTGCCAAGAGCTTCAATTTAAACCATCCTCTGAGAAGATCATTCTGAAAGAAAAGTTTTCAGCATGGGGGTATTTTTACCTCTGAATTTCCCTATCCCTTCCCACAGCCTTCCGTATGTTTCTACGCCCTGCATTGATTAGTTTATGGGGCTAATATAAAACCTCAGTGTCATAGCGTGATTTTTTTTCACGCGAGGTAAGAGACAGAAGCTGGTATGAGAATATAAGGGTTTCCCATGCAACTTTAAAAATTCACAGATGTTTTCACATGGGCTCTTAAAACAATAAGGAGTGATACGGAGAGTAGTGATGTGATAGAGGCAAATGTTGGGTGCAGCATACAGGATATAAGGCAGAAGTGAGATGGAGTAGAGTTTGTGATATATAGGCAGAAGAAGGCGACACGATTGTATACGGGAGAGGGGTCAGAAGAGGGATATTGTGATTACAGGTGAAGTGGAGGGGTATATGAGGAGTAATTAAATTGGTGGATTAAGAAAGGGGAAGATATGATACATAAGAAAATAAGAGGTTGGACGTATATGTGTTAGGTAGAGAGTATGGGAAAGGGATAGACAAGAAGCAAATTATGAGAGGGGGAAATAAGTCACAGGGCAGTAATAAGGAAGGGGCGCTGTGAAGGGGTACTGTTGAGGGGGTATGTCGATGAGCGGTAAGGTAAGAGGAAAACGAGGGGATGAGGTAATGAGTTGTGGAAGGGTGGTAAGAGGATTTAGGTGTTGGTGGAGAGGGAAGGCATATTTGAGATGAATAGTGAGAGGGGTGAAGATGTGAGTAGGGGATCTCAAGGGTAGATATTGAGGAAGGTAATTTCAAGTTAGAAATATAAACCTTTTTTTGGATAACATTCTTAATTTCTTACACTGAAGTTCCTAACAGATCCAACCTTAAGCGATATACCCTTATCGTTCCATAATTTCTGATTAAGCAGACCATAACGAGACCATCATGCCATGAAATTGGGCCTGAAGCCAAGGCGTAAATCACAACCCTTTATAATTTAGATTTGCCAGATCCTGGAATTGGAAGAATCTTTCCCTTGCTCCGGGCTCTCGATGTCTTTTTATTCTGCCAGTTTTTCTCTCCGCTATTTTCGCTAGAATTCTTCCTTCCGAGAATTTTAAGATTTCGTCAACACAATTGAATTCTCATTGTGGGCTATTTTCAGAATCTCTTCATCACCCATAAGGTGTTTACATAGCAAATTGGTTTGAAGAGAGTAGGGGATGCTATGTAATATAATATAGTGTAATGTGAGCTGCACACCGATACAAATAATTGTTATTTACGACGGCATAACTTCTGACGAGATAGCTCACGATTTATGTGCCGGCAGGTATATAGACGCAAACATGAAGAAAGGAAAGGGATGTCGGATTGGATAAGAAGTGCGAGGGACTGGAGGTGTTAAAGCGCAAAGGGTAATTAAGAATTATGGACACTTCTAGATTGCGTGGCAAATTGGAACGTGCTAATTGCTCCGCCTTCTATTCTCGCCATTAACTTTCAGTAAACAAGTGTCTGAATTCGCGGCGCGCTTAGTTTTTTTTGCCGTAACAGCTCAAAAGGGGAGACACGCGTATCTCGCATGGAAAATTTCAAACGGAAGTATACGTAAATTTTCTAGGGAAGGAACTACTTCATTTCTCTCTAGAGATTCTAAAAGGATGTGTTTATTCATAATAAATAAATGTCTATCATCGTTATGGGAGCTATAAAATTTTATGGCGAGATTACAAAAGGTCGGAAATTTCCTCGGAATAACGTTGTAAATGTTTATTTTATAGAAAAAGTATGGTCTCGGAAATAAGGAAATAGGTATAAGAAATAGTTTTAGTATGAAGTTTGGTCCTGCTAAGGGGCCGTGCATAAATACCGTAGAGTTTTTTTTAGAAATTTTGAACCACGTGCTCCCCTTTGTTGGGGCCCGCAAGATTTCACCCTCAGCCCTCTCTATCATACTTAATTTTTTATCACAAATTTTTGTACGGTGAATTGAATTCAGGGGACAACCAAAACTTACATAAGAAGATTTTGAAGAAGAAGGGGGTTAATAATATCTTATAAAATTTTTTATTAAAATTTTATTTTCAACGAATAACACGAATTTTTAAAAAATATTTTTTCAATTCTCAAACAACGAGATCAAACTTCACTAAGTAATTGAATTCCTCAACTTTTGACCAAATTGTTGAGTTTTCTGCTCAATTGTTGAATTTTCAGTTCGGAAATACGAATTTTGTACGAAACAGTTGCAATTTCTTCCCAAGCTTGTGAATTTTCAACATAAAGGGTAATTTTAATCTGAAACTGATTAATTCTGAACGAGACAGTTAAATTTCTACCAAAAAAGAATGAACTTCTGAAAACAGGGATAAATTTTAAACCGCAAAGTATGAATTTGATCCAAAAAGTTAATTTTCAACAAATATTCGAATGACTCATACTTGTCAAATGATGAGAAATAGAAATAGACTTTTCAACACAAATAGATATATTTACTTTTCGGGTTCTATTAATTCATTCAGCATTTAAGTTGATAAACTAGGAAAAAAATTGATAAAAATGCCTCACTCAGGATGTACCTAACGCATAATTTATTTAATAATTCATTATTATTCTGCAAATTCTTCATTACTGCATTCACTATTGATCCTTATATCACTGTTTACTACTAATATTATCAGGTGAAGTTCGCAGATGCGCGCTCCGACGCTGGACCGACATGAAACTTTACGCCTCCTACCTGATACTTTACGCCCACTTCATAAAATTGTACCCCCGCGACACATACACTGCACCTCGCAAGTGAAAATATTGAGGAACTTTTCTTCATCTTAAAAGAAATTGTATTCTTAATTAATTATAAAGCTTTTGCTTCGAATTTCCATATCAATAAAAAACAGTGTATTGCATTTGTGCACTAAAATTCATCATTTTTGGTTACAGTAGAAACTGCATGTCATCGTAAGACATGTTTTCCTAACTATCTTGAAAATAAACATTGTCGAGAGAGTAAGAGATGTAAGGAGAAAAATCAAAGACTTTCAGGAAAGTTCCCTTGAAGTTGGCTAAAATGGGTCTTTGGTTAAGAGACATTTTACGAGGTGAAACACACCGGTTAGGTCGCATGATGTTGCGATGGGTGACCTTATTTCGAAGAGAATTCAAGCTGTAATTGTGACCATCCTCCCTTTCAAGCCTTATTCCGTGACTCTCTCGTTCTTGGATAACGATCGAGAGAAATGAAGTTGAAATGAGAAAGAGCACATCCTGCACTCGGAACTGAGTGCCCTTGTTTGCACGTTTCATTCTTCCTGCACACCCAAGCAAAACACTCTTCACCCTACCATCCAAGAGTAATTCGAAAAAGAGAGCATTTCTAATTCAAAAAACGAAGCTCTCCGACCTTTGTAGCTTTTTACTTCTGCAATGTCAGGCTGTAGAGGAACGAGAGCAAAACGTTAGTAAGCACTGGTGGTGACCTCGTTACAGAGAATTATTATTTTCTTTAATATTCTGGCAACGAAATGTCCATAAATAGCCTAATTTCACTCTTATTATTCATATATAATTTGCGTCATGACATCAAGATCAAATTATTCAAAATTTCTAGAATTGACAGGTGTCTGGTTATGACATACCTTCTTTACTTCCGTTGGAACACGATCCCACCTTTCTTTTTTTCATTACCATTTTTGACAATAATAGGGAAATAATAGTGAAACAAATTCTTCAAAATGCAATTAATGTATTGTTGTTACGTTACCATATTGCATTTCATGTGAAACGCTTGGAATTTCAATTTGGAATATTTTCAACATAATAGGTAGAATTAAAAAAAAAATAAATGTAATAACTTCCTAGCACAAAAGATGTATTTTCAACAAGAGAGTTGAGTTTTCAAGCTTTAAGGTCGAATCGTTTAGGAAACAGTTGACTTTCAAACACGAAAAGATGAATTCTCAACCAAGAAATATGATTCATCAACAAAATAGTTGAATCTTCAACAAAAAAGTTAAATTTCAACACAAAAGTTCAACTTTCAATTGAGCATTTTAATCTTCTATGAAAAAAGAGTTTTCGGCAATTAGTTAAGCTTTAAATTAAAAGGATGAACCCTCAACTGATAAAATGAATTTCTAACAAAGAAGATTACCTTTCGACCAAGTAGTTGAATTTTCAATCAAGATATATAATTTTCTACCGAATGTACGAATATAATTGGTCAATCTATTTTTTCAAATATAATCGTACCAATGAGGTTTGTAGAGAATCTTTCAAGGAATAGAGTGAGTCCTACAAAATTAGGGTTGGATCAGAATTGCAACTTTCACCTAAAGGGAAAGAAAGAACATGAAACTAAATAAGAAGTCTTAAATTTTTTCTCAAGTTCACATTCAGTGCTTTCCCAAAATTCTTTACAATTGACAATGAAAATATTCGCCTCGATTTTATAAGTCATTTGAAGAAAGACTTATTTCTCAAATAAAGTTAACTTCAGTACACCCTTATTGAAGTCGTTGGATTTTCAATGAAAAAGACATATTCACAGTGACAAATTTAAAGCTGAATTATCGAGCATAGAATTAAACTGAAGGTATATTTCTTGAAAACAGAGAAAACAAGAGGAATTCTTTAAGAAAAAGGACAGAGGAGGAAATAGGATCTTTATTCTATTTTGGATGGTCAACTTGTAGAATTATATCACCGACATTCATTTTTTCGAGCATTTCCATAAATGGTTATTCAATTTTATATTTTTCATGTGCTATATCCCATTCTACGTTTGCCCCTCCCTCCCTATGTTATAACTTGTTACAAAATCAGTCCCCGTGGCAGTATGGCGTAGTTTTTAAACAGACTAAACCAGAATCCGATTTCTTAATACATAAAATTAGGAGATAATTGAAGGAGTGATAATTATTATGATTAACTTTTCTATTAGACGAGTCTCGCTAAATTGATAGAATTCTTAACATTCGCTGTGGTTTTGTCATTAGACAAATTCGATTACCGGCGCAAACCAATTTAATTAGAATTATCGACGCAATTCGCGCGAAGGCATTGGAACTAATATTCGCGAACAACGTGGGTACCCATGTATGTATGTGTGATTGTAGGCAATGTGCACGATATTGAGCTCTAGCCACAGACGGATAGGTGATCTACTATGTATATAGATATATACGTGCATATATTGAAAATTACATATATGCATATCTACACGTTCAGTATACTATAGTGATAGTAATTCTGTAATATTGTGGCCAAGTAATGATGTCCGATAGCCGCATCCCGATAACCACAAGGGTATGATGTCGTACCATGTTAATTCGCCGGCAACCTTAAACCACGAATTAAATCCATAAAATTTATTAAATAGAAGAAATGATGGTTAATGCATTTGAAATTTCTTTGCTCAGTTCAAAATTTACAACTCGAAATCAGATGCGTTCAAAATTGAATTATTTCGTAGTATAAGATTTTCACATGTATTGAATAACTTCCAATGACAAGGAAACCGAGCGCAAAAAAAATTGTTTGAACAGTTGACAAATAAATTATGTAACAAAATGAAAAATACCAATTGTGCAACGTTTTGTTGTGATTTTCTTCCTCACTTTGATACTCCGGCATTTTTTTGTAAAGTCAGCACAAAGAAAACAGAAGTGAATTTTTGTTGCGGATAATTTTCGAATAGATAAAGCTGAATTCTTCCGCATCGAAACAAAACAAGATTTAATAGAGTTGACATGGTAACCATTTGCCGCAAATTTTTTTCACTCCCGCATAGTATTTTTTATAGCAAATTCAAAATATGTAGCAACCTAGCAAGTAGAAATTTTCTTATGTTTGCCTCAAATTCACTGCGGCACTTCCAAAATTTAGTTTATTATATCGAGACTAATTTCTTCATCTTCTGCACTTACTTCCGTTGCAGCTTTAAGATTTGAAGCCATCTAAGAACCACATGGAATTTTTTCATAAAATGTTATAGTTAGGTGTCGGGTGAAAAATTGTTATTTCTCTTTTTGCCACAAATTAACTACGGTTCTATCAAAATTGATTTTAATACATCCATAAAAATGTCTATATCAGCCTCAAATTTCCAGCCTCCTAGGTACAACAGAGAATTTGTTAGAATATTTCAAAGCTGTTCGCATACAAATTTTGAATTTTTCTATATTCACAATTGTTTTGAAAATCCCAGCCTAAAAATTAATAATAGATGTCGGAAAATGGTATAATTAGAACCTATTGAATTTTATTAGCGTTTATTAACGCAATGGCGATTCCAAGCTTTCAGTTTATTTTTCGTAACGATCAACCACAAGCTGTCTTTCCTTTTACAATCCTATAAACCTCATTTTTCACTTTTTATTAATTACCATCATAATTTTTGTAGCACTAGACGAGAGTTGTAATAACTTTTTTCAAATCTTTAATTAAACTTCATCCGGTGAAGTTTTAATTTCGTTATGAATCTAAATACCCTAAAAGACTTTCAATTTAACGATTGCGTTCTTTTTTCTACCTTATGAAATTATAATGAAGCTTGCCCAGACTTTCAACGTTTACAGTTTTTATATTGTTGCATTAGACAGGCGAAGCTTCAAAAGACAGCGGATGCGAGGAAAGTTTTTAATCGCGGTTTAACGCAAGCCCATTTCACCAGCAAGATTATTCGCTTTTATGATTCGCACGTAGATGCGCGGCCGCATATTACGCGACTCGATTATGGGCAGAAAACTTGTAAACTTTTTGGTGCACGTGCTCAAATGCCGGATAATGCGCTCGCGACCGATATTATTTTGCGCTCAGCCAAGTCACAGGTGCAGGACTATAATGTGTGCTGCGCGCGTGATGAAAATATTTATATCATGCAAGCAATAGGCACAAAATAAGGTCTAGGTAAGCGATTTTAAGTTTTTCATTTCATAATACTGCTTTGCTCTTGGAAAAAATCTCTATTTCCATTTTTTCATGAAAAATTAGTGAAAGTAGGCGCCTGGCGCCTAGAAAAAAGTGTTTTGTAGCCTATTAGGATCTGAATAAATCGTAAAAATCGACCGCCCCCCCCCCCCATACTTTCCCTCCCCTACTTACCTTTCCCATCCACACTTTAATTTTCGCTTCCCACCCCTTCCACATCTTCTTCCTAGTCTACTTCCCTCATTTCCCACTTCTCCTCACATTTTTCATCACTTGTCTCAAATCCACTCTCTTAAATTCACCTACTTCCCTTCTCTTTATCTCTAACTACTTCTCCTAATTCCCCTACCCTCATTTCCTCACACTTCCCTTACTACCCCTTCCTTAATTTCACCTTACTGGCCCTACTGCTCCTCCCCACATTTGCCCTATTAACCTTCCTTCATTTTCCTTCACTTTTACTAATGAAAAAACGAATTCACCTGTACAAAAGGTAACTAGAAATTCAAATTTAATTAGGGGGTAATTCAACCCTAATCAACATATCTGCTGCCGAAATTAGAATTAGTTTTGTTGTAAATTCGTCTCTTCAGCCTGAAAATTCAACAATCTGGCTGAAAACTAACTTTTTCATCAAAAACTCATATTTTTGGGTGGGCGAATTCTTTCGAAGAACAGCTTCTGTTAGTAAAAAGTAATATAAATTCAGAAATAAAAAAGTAATATAAATTAAGAGATAAGACAACAAAATTTGAAAGTTGGAGTATGTAAAAATGTGAAAAAAAGCTTTTTTGTATTTGTTCATTGTACATTTAAGGAAAAAATAAATATTATTGGCATAAAATGGATTCAATTTGATATGAAGAAACCTGCAATTATGTTGATCGTTACTTAAAATAGTTTTTACGTCATATAAAAATCAGGACAAGGTCAGGATTTTAAAATTTTTTTAGCGTTCTCGCACCTTGCAGAACATATTAGAAAGTTTTTTTTATAATAACAGAATAATGGTAGTTTTATATGACTCTATTTCAAGAAATTCAAGACGAAGCGTTCTTAATATATTCCTAAATAATTTGCAAGTCATAAAATCATGAAACATGTCTTCTGCGAACTTAAAATAATTTGAGCAATAACAAATTTAGTTTTCAATTAATAATTTTACAGTATTTTTTATTCATAAAAACTAAATGGTACCTAAAAGGCAACTTTGACTACCATATTCATAATACAGTTACGAATCATTGCCATAACTGAACAAATTTTATTGTTATAAACAATCTCATCAACCATATAATTTTGGTTTTTCTACTACTATGAATATTCTACCAAGATATTATACTGCAAATTAAATGAACGATTTTTATAAACAAATTATTAGAAAAATGTGCAACTATAACAGTTTTCTTCATAAACAGGTGATTTTTTCTGTCCAAATGTTCGAAAGACGTGGATAGTAATATTTTAACAATTACATTTTTTCAATCTCAAAAATTTTGGGAAATCTTCAAAATTCTCTGAATTCCTGGAATATCCAGATCTCTTGAATTCTCTGAAATCTTCAATCTCATGAATTCCTCCATTGATCGGAATTCCCTGAATTCTCTGAATTTCTTAAATTTTCTGAAATCCTTGAATATTCTGAATTCCTTGGACTCTTTGAGTATTCCGAATTATAGAAATTCCTTGAATTTTCTGAAGCCCCTGGATTTCTGAAACTTCTTTGATTCACTGAAGCCCCTGAATTTCTTCGATTTGCGAAATTTCCCGAATTCCCTAAATAGAGAATATTTCAGGAATTCAGGAAATCCCTGAAATTGTTTAAATTTCCCGAATTCCTTGAATATTCTTAATTCTTTTGAATCCAAGAATCAGATCTATTTATCTGGATCTCTTATATATTCCTATTTTTCTGAATACTATGATATGCTTTGAATTCTCTCAATTTCATGATTAACCTTAAGTCCTTGGAAATCCCTCAAATTCTCTGAATAATGTGAAATCTTCAAATATCCAAAATTCCTTCAATATTTAAAATTTCTTGAATTCTATGAAATTCTTGAATATTCTGAATTTCCTCTTCAAGGAATTCAGGAAATCCCTGTGATTCTCTAAATTTTCTGAATTCCTCTTTTAAGGAATTTAGGAGATTCCTTGAATTCTCTAAATTACCTGAATGCCCCAAATGTTCTCAATTCTTTCAAATTCCGAAATTCCATCTATTCATCCCAATTCCTCACGTATTTTGAATTCTTTGAAATACCTGAATTCTTTAGATCTTTTTCATGAAGCCCTTGTAATTCACAGAATTCTAGAAACCTTAATAATTCAGGGAATTAAGCTAATTAAGAATATTTCAAGTATTTCAAAATAATGCAAGGAACTTAAGTACAAATTCAAGGAATTTGGATGATTTAGAGAATTTATATGATTTTGTATACATATGTCGGGGATTCTTAAGAATTCAGATTATTTCAAGGTAGTTACAAAAATTCAAAAGGATTTTAAGGAGATAGAAAGCATTTTGAGCAATTCAAGGGAATGAAAAAGAATACATAAAATACAATAATTGAAAAAAGCTACACGTTTTCAAGTACACTTTTCGATGAAATTTATTTCTCCCCAAAAAAAAACGTAAATTCTTGCTTCTCTTACACCTATTAAAGTGTAAAATTGATGTTTTTTACTTTTATACTCTAAAATGTAGTATTTAAACGTATAAAAGTATATTTAAATTGCAAAGAATTTAAACTAAATGAATGACGTGTACTGAAATATTCAATTTTTCAAAATCTTGACGGTCATTGAAGACTTTTAAGGACTATATAACAATTGGAGATATTAGTCTCAAAATTTAGAAAATGTTGAACTAATACTAAAAATTCATCCTTTTTTGTTTAATACTGTTAATTGCTCATAGTAAACATAAAAATATATATTCCAGATGATTTTATTAACAATTAATGTATGTACTATCTTTATTTATGGTACCAGGGAAAGTTAAACTGTGCTAAATACATCGTTATTCCCAGTTGATTATTACATGCACATGTATTGCCATCTACACACATGAAAATAAAGTTTCAAAGAAACAACAAAGAAACACCATCAAAATGTACTGGAACAAAAATGACCAATAATTGGTTCATATGGAACATTACAAATATTAAAAGTAATTGAATTGTTCTTCAGTTATTACCTTGATCGAGAGAGCGAACATAACTGCACTTCAAACTAAGTTTGTAAGAAAATGACCAGAAACAAAATTGAATTCGTTGTTTTTTCTGTGTATTTTTTCACACAATGATTATTGAACTGATCCATCCCCCTACACAGAAAATACTCAATCAATTGAAAATTGAACCTCTATAAAGGTTTCTTGCTTCTCCTGTAAAAGTAGGTTGACTGAACATAGCACCATTTAGCTTCCCTCACTGCAATTCTTATGCGATCCAAAGCATTTAACCCTCAGACGCAGCTTCATCACAGAGGGTTTTACCCTCCACATCGCGGTCTAAGATGTTTACTCATCAAAAAAATCTCTAATCATTTCAAGCTTCCTCCTTTATTCCTCTAACCTAAAAGCAAATTGGACATTTAGTCCAGATGGAATTTAACCCATGTGGCGAGAGAAATGAACATCCTGCGATCCAGGATAAAATCCCGAGTTTATCTCTTACTCAATCGTCATTTTTTATGTTTTTTGTTTTATTACAGACAAGGGTTGTGGGTGGAGAACTAAACCTGTGTATTACTACCAAGGTCAACGAATTTCGGGTGAAGATTCGCAGAACTTGGTAAGCTTTTCACCCCGATTCGATTCGAACCCATGCAGCGAGATAAATTGCGGAAGCGCAAGTCGGACTACATGTGTATAGTTATATGAATATATAGGTGTCTTAGGGGATCGCATGCTGGCGTAAAGTGTCTTTGTCGCTGATGGAGCTCTTTTTTGTTGTCACATGACTGCATCTTGGCGAAGGTTCTTCTTCAAAGCGACGTCATTCAGTGATGATCAACCCCTATCCAAAAGGGGAAAGAAATCGTGACACGCCGAAAAATTCTATCGTCTTCGGCTTGTCATTTTCTGGCTCAAGGCGTCTGTCTTATCTTTGACAAAATAACTGAATTCCGTTGAGATAAAACTTCCTCAGATGCGCTTTATTCAATTTCCAATTTCATCCAGTTGGGTCAACAATTAAAAATCCTGGCTTCCACTTTCAAGTAAACCTTGGAATCAGATATGAATGAAAATAAAAAGTTGACAATTTCGTTTCCACGGAATATTATATGCTTGTGTTTGGAGCAATCATTTTTTTAATTACTGGGCTTGATTGAGCATATTTGTTTAATAATATAATATCTTCCAATTACTTTTACTTCACTCCATATCAAAATAAATTGGATTAAATATGTGTAAATGTCATCCGGTAACGTGTCCTTTACCATATTTTTCACATTTATGGCAATATGTCATTTTAAAAAAAGCTTAAGGTCTATTTGTTGAGCACACGTTATTTTCAGAATTAATTGCAGAATCACAAAATAAAACTATTTTTTTATTTCCCGCTATAGTTTCTGAGAGATATTAAGTTTTTGTGTGTCGCCGAGTTTATATGTCATTTGGTAACGAAACAGCTTCTTACTAATTGATTAGTAATCGAAGATTATTGAATATACTTCAAGTCTCGAGAAGACCAAAATAAACAATTCGAAAGCCCGAAAAAGATCGGAGAACAATTTGACGTCATCCTGTCACACGGTTTTATTATTGGAAGGAGCATATTTGAGAGGTACCATCAGAAAGCAAATATTAATAAAAACATGTACTTCTCACATGTGAAGCACTTGATTGCTAAGTTAATCCAGACTGAAAATATTCTATGAACTAATAACATCGATATTGCATAACATTGTCATCCAGCAATATAAAAAGTATTTACGAAAATTAAAGTTAGTTGAAGAACTAAAACTAATTTATATTCCCCTGATTTCCTAATTGAAGCACGATTTTCAATAAATTTGTTGTAATATTTTACTTTTTTTATAATGTTTTGCTGCATACAATTATTCTTAACATAAACTTTATAAATAATCATGAAAATATGAAACTAATTGAAGTTTCATTGAAATAAATCTATATGACTAACTTCAAATATAAACATATGACAAAAATGAGAATTATTAGGATAGATAAGGCACGTGAACTTCCATCAAATCTGATGATAATACCTGAAATCTTGGAAAATTCAATAATGTACACCCAGAGCTCCCAAAGCACTTTGAAATAATTGATATCCTCGGAAATCAGATGAAAGCCCTTAAAATCAGTTAAAAATTCCTTTTATTCTTTTTTAATCTCTCTGAACTTTATAGGACTTATAAAATTGAAAATTCTTTTCGGTGTGCTTGAAAAGGACGTACATCTATTTGAAAATCTCTCAAATCCCATCAAATTATTGAAGTTCATTGGAAATTTCTTGTAATCGTTTTAAACATCCTAGAAATAAAAAAAATTAATATTGAAATATTCATAAATCTTATCAAGTCTTTGAAATAATATGAAATCCCTAAATCCTTGTGAAAAATTCTTTGAAATCCATCAAAATATTATAAAACTCCGTGCAATTACATGAAATCTGATTATGTTTCCTCAAAACCTTTCAGATCCTGAAAATTTATTAAAATACCTTAGTGTGAACCTTTGAAGCACCTCAAGATTATTGAAATCCTCAAAAATCTTACAAATTTTCTTGAAATTCCTTAAAAATTCTTGGTAATTTTTGGGAATATCTTGCAATCTTTGAAATTCTACGACGAACCTTGATTCTTGTGAAATTCTCAGAAATTTATGAAAATATTATCAAATGTTTATAAATTCTGTACATCTATTAAAATCTCATACAAATCCTTCGACATTTTGCAAAGTGCTTCGGAAACATGAGGAATATTCTGAAATCTTTTAAATCTTACGAAGTCAATTAAACTGTTTATAAAATTTAGAAAATTCTTTACAATCCCCTCAAATTTGTTTGAATGTTGCAAAAATTCATCGGAAGTATATATTAGGTATGTCGTATGGACACATAACATTTCTTTACGCAATTAGCTATACAATAAGGATCAAAAACTAGTTTCTGAATTTCGACTTCATAAGTCTGTTTTATAGGGTCTCACCCTTATTAGTGAAAAATTGGGTGTTGCGAGATGATTAGATTTTTATATATTGTTATGATTATTAGATATTTGTATTAATTGTTTGAACATATAATTTTTGTTTATAGCAATTTTCCTCTTAGAATGGGGTTGGAAAGTCGCGGTTTTTTCTGGATTTTTTAAACTCTTCTTCAAGGTTTTAGTTGGAGCAAGGCAACAATTAATCAAATTCAACCAAAATAATTGTGTGAAGAATGCATTATTATTTATACAAATATCATCTGAGGATAATCTTAGAGACTTGCGTTTTTTTATTTTCCACTTTTCGTCCACGTTCTAATAAATGTGAAATAATAATTAATTTTAGGTTAAAAATAATAATTATTGAAAAAATTCATTTCTATTTCTTATAATGTTTTTGCCGAATAATATATGCTTGAAAGTTGCGGCTTGTTCTGAAATTCCGAACTTTTTGTGGATATTTTTTTAAATAAAATGAAAACCTGAAAATAATTCATCACTTCTTATCTCGCTTCTTATATTACACAAGAGTCAATAGCAATGAATCATTCGATTGAGATCGTTCCAATTTATTTATATATGTATACTATTGTCGATGACAACTTGCTCCTTTGGATGAAGTGCGTGGGGGGGGGGGGGGTTCAGCTAATGTTTCCCCCAAATTTCCATTTTAGGTTTTGTGCAAGAAACTTCGGCCTACAATTGAAAACATAACTCAAAAGTCAAAGAAAAGCTTCAAATTGCAACAAAACCTAACTTTGTAACATTATTATGGGTCAAGATAGTTATAAACAATGATGATTCTTTCTCAGATTTATTATATAACTGAAATCAATTGTTACAGAGAGCTGAAAATGTATGGAAAGCTTGTAACTTTCTACGATTATTCAAAGAGAATATCATTGAAAATATTGATTCATTGTTGAAAAAATTAGGTTTAATAACTTGAATTAATCGTCACCTTACTTGAATTGAGAACTGGACAAGAAGTGGATAATTTCAGAAAAACAGCAACTTACTACCACTATAGTAAGAGAATAATTTAAAAATAATAATAGGTTTTTTAAACAATTTTATATGTGAACTTTGATTGAGTATTATCTTGATATGTTATTTTGAAGTATGATTGAAAATATAATCATTAGTGGGAAGTAATATCTTATATATCAGAAATAATTTCTACTAAAGAAATCCGGAAACAAATAATTATTAGCGCTAAAAACTGGCAAGACCACTTTTTTTACGAATGGAGTTTTTTTGGAATAATATTAAACCGATTTGTCAACTCGATAGACTCAATATTGACGACTCTGAATAAAATTTGCCGAAACATCTTTTTTCTTATGGGAAATATGCGTCGTAGACTTTATGGGGCTTTCAGGATCTCAAAATATCATTTTATAAAAAAAAAACGCATTTATTTTATTGTGGATTCGAACTCATGAGTAATCATTCAGAAATTTTTTTTTCATATGGGTTCAAATAAATGTTTGATTGATTCAATGAATTTCATTTGCCCTTATTTATTTGATTTGAAAACATCTTTATTTAGGTCAAATAAATTCCTGATTTAAATGAAATAAAGGTCTTGTTTACTTATATAATTTCCAAACAGGTTTAATTAAGTGGTTAATAAGTGTTAAATGTTCTTCTTTGAATCCAAAAAGTATTCGTATAAGCTCAAATATATTTAAATAGTGCGAATCCTTCATTCAAAACAAACAAATCGTATTTAACAAATTATTTGTTCGAATCAATAAGGTAGGTACTTTTAAATCATCAAAATGAAATAAATTTTTTTGTCATTTCAAACAAAACATTTTTTTTTCGGTAATGTGATATCGAACAAATTTTTTCGTTTGATTCAAACAAACATAAAAATGATGAAATGTTACCTACTGCACCAAATGGTCCACATTTAGGTTAGAGACCATCGTAAGAAAACAAAGAGGTTATCTGACTGTAATTGAAATGGGATTTGTTAGTCTGGCAATTCCCATTGCAATCTTGGCCAGAAAAAAATAAACGCTCTAAGGTCATTCTACAACATGGGGGAAAAATTGTGTCCCAGAGACATTAATCAGTGTATATTGCTTGAATTAAAAAAATGATTGTTGCCCGCTATTGTACTAATGATACTTTATTCAGCCCTCACATGGTTTTTTTGCTGTTTCGAATATTTTAGATTTATTCCATGAAGTATGGACCGATCGTCAGTCCTGTCACGTGTCTCAAGTGGTGAAAAGTGAACTTCATGTAAACATATTTACTATGACAATGAACCTCTAAACCTTTCTAATAGGCCCATAATATTCTACAGTTTCCCTCTCACAAATGTACCTAGATATATGCTACTTATTCTAAATATGTTAGTTATTTTGCAATCCTTGATTTTCCTCTTTATTTTCATCATACTTTTTCGCATAAAAACGTCTTCAGACTGATCTCTTCCAATTCTATTTTTGAAAAGTCATACTTCGGTAGGTAGGTACCCGATTCACTCACAGGTTGCTGTGAACGAATTATTACTATTTACTTATATTTTGTGATTCTTGAAGAATTGTAGTAGCCTGCCATTCCTAGAGTGAATAAATACTATTTTCTGCTAACCTAGTGTTTACTTTGATCTCCGCAATTACCTTTGCCCTTACTTTAGTGCTTTAATATTCGTGAGGCTACCTCATCAGTTCAGATACCATCATTCTTGTCACACAACCGTAATTCCAGTCACCTAGCCGTCATTCATGTCACACTATTTGAAAACCTTCTGAAGTATTCTTCAAATAAAACTTCAAAATATATTACCTGTCACTTTTGTTCACAAAGGAATGCTCGCGTTTGTTTTGCCAGTGGTTGTAATTTTCACTTCCCAAATTGCACTCTAAAAAATGTAAGCTAAGATCGCACTTTTTAAAAAAATCATGAAAAATTAACAAATAATGGAATTAAAATAATTAATTTTGCTTGCAACTGAAATAAGTAACATCAGACTTAAGTGGAGACCCGCAATTCATGATTGTTAGTCTTTTATATCATTAAAAGAATGGGCTGACAGAAATAATCCTTCCCATGCAGTTTTTGGGCTTCTGAATTTAGAAAAAAAGTTAGCTTTTCGAAAATTTCATTGGTCCATTTGTCCGCCATCTTGCAAAATGGCCTCTAACGAGATCAGAGGGGGAGGGGAGGTAGGATGAGAATTTTTGATTGAATGCGTTATTTGCTTGAATAAAATTTTAGTAACAAGCTCAGTCTTTTCGCGTATTAATTAAATCAATAAAAATATTAATCATATGATATCTGAAAGCAGTCCGTGAGAGACGATTTCTGATTATTGTTTGTTTGAATTTTTATGTTAATGCAGATAGCGTGAAAATGTATATTTGTTCAATTTTTTTGTTAAGCTCACTTACAAAATTTTTCTATGCCCTTATGAGCTCAATATAATGCACGTGGATGTGTGCAAGATAGTTACATTATTCAATTTTAAGCTTAATTTTCATCAACAAACTTTACTAGTAAATATATAATTTTATGTTTTTTCTTTTCGATGGAATTGTGGTTTTTGACCTACTAGTCTAAACTAAACGGTTAGTCTTTAGCTGTGAAAAGATTTCTCTCGAGTTCCGTTGGGATGCGAACCCAAAGAAAAGATTGCTCAAATTTAATTTTTCACTTTTCAACCTTCTGTTTGTCTCGTAATGCGTTTATAATGATTCAGGCATATGTTTTATGTTCTCTGAGATCTAAAAAAAATGGCTGGGCTTACACTTTTTTGATAGTTGTCAATTTTCGACAATCTCTATCGCGACAAGTATTGACTTTTCAGAAATTATGTTTATTGAGATCTCTAGAGCTCTATTAAATTCCGAATGTACTTTCTCATTTTTTATTTTTTTTAGAACTCGATTTTTGAGAAGGTTTTTCCTCACACCTGAAAAATTTGTTTCGATTGAATTCCTACTTCTGCAACTAAACGTTTCATTTGCGATTATCATTTATAACCTTAGTAGAAAAAAAGCCAGATATAAAAAAAAATCAAGAAAGTTAAATTGCTTCTTGAAAAAAGTTGGTAGAAAAATAACCTTTCGCTATACTTTAATCTCACTTCGTTTTTTTGAAAAACCTTTTGTTTCGGTTGCAAAAAATAAAAATGGGGTATTCAGTTGTATACTAAAAAAATCGGAACAAATAATGTTTCTTTCAAATAATTTGGGGATTGTTTGTGTTAAATCTTTTTTTTATCTGGGATTACAAAAAGTTTTTAATTGAAATTCATAATCATTTCTGATTTTTAAAATCTCTAATCATAAAATTATTATCTGATAAGTTAGTGTAACTAAATTTAACGTTTTTTTATTTTACTTCAAGAGAATTCATCTAATTTCAGTAATAATTCTTATGCTTCAGTTGAACTGAAGCGAATTGAAATAAGTTCAGATCACTTCGACAAGATTCTAAATCTACTAGATTGTAATTAATTATTTTCAAGATTAATTCAATTCAAATTCGATTGAGTAGAAAAATTAAGCCAATTAAACAATTTCAAATTGTAAGTTCTTATAATTGAACTGTTTCTAATTTGAGAAACAAAAAGCTAAGAAATGCAAAGAAAATTATTCCAGGATTAGATTCTTTTCGAATCATTTCATGAATATT
The DNA here is from genome assembly GCA_932178445.1 of Andricus quercusramuli. Lineage (NCBI taxonomy): Eukaryota > Metazoa > Arthropoda > Insecta > Hymenoptera > Cynipidae > Andricus > Andricus quercusramuli. The sequence goes on along the minus strand of CAKNXH010000171.1, from coordinate 54,779 downwards.
GGAAAATTTGAACTTAAAATCCTTCCAAATTCAAAATGGCGAATTCAAAATGGGCTTAAATATGATCTACGCCATATTGAAGATGCCTAAATTGAACCATACCAAACTGACAAAAATCAAAACTCATAAAAAATAATGCGTACTTATAAATAAGAGGTGGGTTTTATATGATTCAAAATAAGATAAATGCGTTCAAAATTAAAAATGTGAAAATAAAAACCACTGGAAGATGCAAAAATGGAATTTTGTCCATTCGAACAATTTGAAATAAGATGGCTATACAATAAATAATTTCAGGCTAAAAATGTTGTGCTATCAAAAATGTTTAAACTCAAAAAAGTAATTCATTTCACCAATTATCAAGTTTACTTTGCTTCTCTCCATCTCTATTTTACAAAATCAAATCATAAATGAGTTACGAAAATATATTTACTCTATATTTCTGAATTTCAAATTAATTAAATCAAACATGTAAATATTCCCTTTTGAATATTCATACCACTTATAAAGCTTCGTTCATTAATGTCAGGATTTTTGTTATTTACAACTATGCTTCGCAATAATTTATTGAACGGAAAAATATATTTGAGCTTATACAGTCAATTTGTATTTAACAGTAAATAAGTATAATCTGCATGGTTGATCTCTGTAATTTCCGCTATTGAATTTGATGAATGAAATATCACTTCTGTTATTTGCCAAGCTGAGCCTGCAAAAACGATAAACCAGAACCGATAGACAATTTTTATTTTTTGCTACACTACCAGATCGTTTTTCATCAAAATGCATCATTTAATTTTTACGTAGAAACATGTTACTAATGGATTGTTTCGCAAACCCGTTATTGCAAATGTGAAATCAATCCGAAATATTTTTTCTACACTACGTGAATTCAAAATATTCGTCAAACTTCAATAGGATGGTAAAAATGTGTCACCATACCCGAGTGAAAAAAGTGCGATTGCGATCTCATTGGAATCTCGGATGGGGTCCCGCAAAAGTACTGGGTATGAGACAAATCAGTACCTGAGTTCCCACTATTCTCAAATAATTTTTAATTTCCAACTGTGAAAAGAGTACTAGAATAGTTCAGCATTATTTCTTCGAAATGTTCGCAAGTTCTGATGGCATTTTTGTAGGGAAAAGTACGCAAAAGTCCCACTTAATTTTTTTTTCAACAGGACTTCTTTGAAACAAAAGAACCGGGAAGTTTTTTTTGCATCACGTTTGTAGGACAAATGTGCTGAAAAAGTTCCACTCAGTTCTTCCAAAATTTGTATATAATTTTCATAATATTTCGAACTCTTTTCGTACTCTAGTCCTATTTCAGTAAATTATTAAGGTATTTCAAAAATTCAAAAAGAATTAAGTGGGACTTTTTTCGTATTTTTCCAATACTATTTCCTCAAAAAAGTTCTGCTGAAACAAGACATATTTTGAACTGTTTTGGTACTTTAGTCCCATTTCAGCCGCACTCTTTTAGACATGAACAGTATGACCATTTTTAAAAATGTCAACAACAAAAAATCGGATGGAACTTCTTTAGTATCTTTTCCTCAAAAGTTATCTAAGACTTGTAGAATTCTCAACAAGAAAATTGTTGGGGACTTTTTCGTTACTTCTTCCTAAAAAATCTTGGTAAAATAGGACTCATTTTGAACTAGTCTAATACAGTCCTATCTCAGCACTACTCTTTCAGGACGTGAGTCCAATCAACACCCAGAAAAGTTTCGAGGTTAAAATAAAATGGAACTTATCTATTACTTTGATCCCAAAAATAATTCAGAACTCATAAAAATTTGAGAATAGTCGAGTGGGACATTTTGGGTACTTTTGTTCTAAGAATATCCTGCGCAATAAAATAAAAATTTGATTGGGACTCTGGCGGTTCTCTTCGCCTGAAGAGATCCTCTCAGTTGAAATATTCTGAACTCTTTTGGTACATCAGTTCTATTTCAGTAGCACTTTTTTGGGACATCAATTCTAGCTAATAAATTCTTAGAAAATCTGTGATTAGAAGGAATTTTCTAGAATGGAATATTGCCAATTAGGTTAGCTTATGCAATATAGGCACTAGGGAATTGGATTTAGAACCTTAATTTTGCAATCAAAGTTAGATGCTTTGCAATTACAACGCTTGAATTCTTGGTTATTCACGGAATACCAGTTCTAACCGCATGTGATCAAAGCTTTGCGCACCACGATTGCGTGGTGAGTTTTTGAGGGTATTATAACTAATAAATAAACTTCTTGTCAACCGATTTCCAGGGGAATGGGAATTAGAAATTTGAAATGAAAAAAAGGTAGGTAGGTAAGTGAGGATTGTGAAACCGGAAAAATAGGCTAGGTAGGATAGTGAGGCGAGAGAACGGTAGTGAGATGATAGTAGGGAAGAGAGCGGAGGGTAGGGAAAATGAGTATGAGAATTTTACAGTATGCATTTTAATAATGTATCTTCTCACTTCCCATACATACTCTCCCATCACTTCCCGTACTAACCACTCACCCCCATACTGCCCCTTCCTTTATCCCCCCCCCCCCCTTTTCCCAAATCCCCTTGCCCCTTTCTTTACTTTTTTATTTTAAATTTTCAATCTATGTTTAAAACATCTTTGCAGCTTTTGGGCCGTGTGTAAATTACGTACTGTTTTTTTAGAATTGTAAACTACTTATGAATTAACAAAATAGTTTGACTTTCAACTAAGTAGTTGAATTTTCAATAAAAAAATATGAAAGAAAAGAAAAATTTTCAGCCAAAAGAGATGGATTTTCAATTCAAAAAGACGAATTTTCAACAAGAGTTGAATCTTCAAACAACAAAAAATGTCAGTCAATGAAGAAACAAAAAATGTATAAAAAAATGTTCAAATTTCAAGCAAAAAGGACGAGCTTTCTACGAAAAGGTCGATTTTCAACCAAACAGATCAATTTTCCACAAGGAAGATAATTTTTCATTAAGAAAGGAGAATTCTTTACAATATGCATACATTTTTAACTGAACAGCTGAATTTTCAACTACGAAAATAAATTGTCTACCAATAAAAAACAAATTTTCAATAGAGTCAGTCAGTTTTTAACCCAATAGCTGAATTCTTACTTAATTTCATTTGATATTATTAAAATAAAAGAATAATTTAAAAGGAAACTAATAATTTTCTGAAACAAACTTGCATTTTTCACAAAATAGTAGAATTTTCTACAAAATTGTTGAATTATCAAGCCAGAAGGATGAATTTTCTCCAAAACAGATCAATTTTCTTTACAAAAAATGACTGATTAACAATTTATTTTAAATTTTGACAAAATTGTAGAATTTTTGTTCAGAAAATACGAATTTTCTACACATGTAACAATTTGATTTATAATGACAAAAAATTAAATTTTTAATAACAAAATAATTTTAAACGAAAACAGATTGATCTTTAACCATACAGTTGCACTTTTCTTCCAAAAAATATGACATTTCAAAAAAAGATTGAATTTTCAAAACAAAAAGACGGATGTTCCATAAAATTGTCACCTGCTATCAGGGAAAATGTCTTTTGATCTCAAATGAAACTTATAAATCGCTGTGATACCCGGAATTTAAATAAATGATAGCTTATTTTTTTCGGAAAAAACATTTTTTATAACTGTCCTGTTTAAGATTTTCAAAATAAGTCAAATAATCTGGAAATATAATTATTTTATAAGAATGAAGCATTTTCATGAAAAAAAATTGTTTTAATGCTTTCAGCCATTGAAAATTTACTACCCAAATTGGAAACTTTAGAGTTGTAAAGAATGTTTTTCTCGAAAAAATAAGCCAAAATTTATGAAATTCGACAACTCTTAAAAAATTGATAAGAAGTGATAGTTAGAAAAAGTTCAGTTACAAAAAACATGAGAAAAAGAAATCTTTATTGTGAGTTTTGAAATGTTGTTGTTAAAAATGATGTTTTCTTTATAAAATTGCTACATCAGCATATTATTTTGATTTTTAAAATCATAGGAAAAATATTTTTTTAGAGTTCATATTTTTGGCACGATAACAACCTATATTCAAAAAATCGTTATAATATCACTGTAAAAAGAGGGCTGGAAAGAGGTCAGAGGTCATTTTGTCAAGGATGAGGAGTCATAGGAAAGGAGTCCAAGTTCAGAGTTCATAAGTCAAAGGTGAGACCTTGTGTAACAGAATCAAAGTTCAGTGGCCAAGAATAAGAGCTCATAGATGAAGAGTTAAAGCTGAGGACTCATGGAACAGGAGTCAAAAGGTCATAGGTCAGGTACAATTTTGGATGAAAAAATTGAAGATCAGAGGTGAAGGGTCACAGGTCAAGCGTAGCGTACGAAATCCTGAAAATAGTGGAACAATTTAAAAGCTTTCAAATCTAAATCTGAAAAAACCTCTGAAAATCCATTCCGGGAAAAAAGTTCAGAGAATGAAACACTATCTATCCGAGAGTGTAGAAAAAATCTATTAGGTTCTTCGTTCTTTTCCCATTCCAGTCGGCACTTTAGTGCAGCGTTGGGCGAGATTTTCCAATTCCTGGGAATTTCACGTATACATTAGTTTCGCTAAGCGCTGTGCCGTATTTAGACCGAACGTCGAAAAGGCCATGGCCAAGGGTGGCGAATTTTTAGGGGCGGCACAACTGTGGGAGGAGGTGCACTATTTTGTTCAGAGAAATCTATTCTTTAACTTTGATCCAAATATAAATTTTTTTTCAAATTAAAGTTTATTTAATCATGAAGAACCTCACGATCGCAACTTCAGTCTTTTCCGTTTGTGTATTCACAAAATTTTCACTCAAAGTATGGAAAAAGTGCCATATTTTACTCAATAATTGTTTAACCTTTAATAACTGCTTCGGTAAGCTTCACGTTGTCTTAAATAAATTCATGGGGTCTCATAGATTACAAAGAATTTGCTTATTGATCTACTTCATTGTTATGAAAAAAATCAAAAAACAAAAAATAAACAAATATTGTTATTATCAGTGAAAAATTGTATTTTTGCTAAAACTGCTTCATATTGATGTAAGATTGACATTTAATTGCAGGGATATTAAAAAAGTCAACAGTAGCCACCGTTTTACACTGTTTTTGTGGCAAAATTATTAAATTCAAGGTTTCTTCCATTGTAGATTCCTCTCACTGGTCTGAAATGGCTACAAATTATCTTGAAAATAATATATGATTGATAATTATTTGCGAAATACAGCCAACGAAATTATTATAAAGAAACTGGATGAACAAAATCGAGATTATGGCAGTTCGTGTATAGGAAAAAGAAATATTGGTGCACTTAGACGGTTTTAGATTATTTTATGAATGACAAATTATCAATGAAACTTGAAAAAGGAAGGCAAATTCTATTGTGACCTAGAACTTCCTGAGACCGAAACCCGATCTATTGATAATAAAACTTCAAAAACGACGAAAATTTTTATTTTGAACTAGGGCGGACTGAGACCTAATTTCGACCTCTTAGTGATGAAACTTGAAAAGGGGCGGCATATGTTAATGTTGCTTAAGGCGGCCTAAGACTCAAATTCGGCTCATTAGTTGTGAAGCTTGAAAAAAGGGAGTCAAATTTTACTTTTAGTCTTTTCCGTTTGTATATTCACAAAATTTTTCTCAAAGTATGGAAAAAGTGCCATATTTTACTCAATAATTTTTTATCCTTTAATAACTGCTTCGGTAAGCTTCATGTCGTCATTCTAGTTTTGAGACCATGAGAGATCTGAGACTCTAGTCTGGCCCATTGATAGTGAAACTCGAAAAGAGCGGAAATTTTCAATATGGCCTAGGTCTGAGATTTAGATCTGGCCCTGCCCAGGGGATACGCGTTTGTGTGATTTTTCTTGCAAATGTTTTTTCGTACCGAGGTTTTGAATCTCACTCAGCCTGAAACGTATGCAAAACAGTCGATAGGTACATACTCGAGTAACCGTTGGCCTCACTTTCCAATCTCCATCCTTTTCGTCTAGCCTCTTTCGTTAAGTGGAGTGTCCACTATCTTTCCAGGTTTCAAGAAACCTTACAGCTGGAAGAGGAAAGGTAAACACGCGATATCTGAGCTCCTCGGCCCTCGTCCGTCTGACATTTCTAATAAGAGCTTGCTGGGTCTCGAGGAAATTTTTATGTGACGATACTTATCAGGGAAATCTAGAGTTGACGGTATAAAAGAATATGAAAGCACGCTGTAAAAAATGTTTTAGAAAGCGAATAACCCTAACATTTTAGAAATTTGGCTTGATATTCCGTGGGAAAAATTTTGAAACAAAATTGAGGAATTTTCTTAGAAGTTAGGTTCCTAAAAATCAGGACGTTTTTGGTACCACAGGGTAGAGCCAGTTTCGCAAAAGTTGGTGAATTATCTTCAAAGTTAGGGAGTTTTTTCAAATACTGTATGTAGCTTGCATGCTTATATTATTCCGTTAATATTACTTCCAGAGAAAAATCCCGAAAGTTGTAAATATTTTCTGTGAAATGATGAATTTACTAAGCAATTCCGATATTTGTAAGGAATTCGATTTTTTCATCCTTCAAATAAATAGGAAAGAATCCCGGAAGTTGTGAATATTTTCCGAAAAATTGAAAATTCACCGAAAAATTGCAAAATTTGGAAGAAA
>CAKNXH010000171.1:35401-47759 GCA_932178445.1 Andricus quercusramuli | reverse complement strand
GGTGTATCAGTTTTATGCTGGCTAAATAATTTTTGTAGCCGAAACAATTTTTTTTTTATCATAAAATCGACTTTTCAAATATTTTCTTGCAAACAACATCAGATGAAAAAGCATGTGGAGTTAAATTTTGCGCATCTAAAGAATTTTCATGTTAGATGCATTTTGCGATTTCACGAAATCTTTCAGCATTTACGAGAAAAATTAAAAAATTATATTTCTAGGAAAGAAATTCTTCCAGCCTCAAAAATGATTTAGTCAGCATTAATCTGATGGGTTCTTCGGAAAATACTTTTTTTGTCGAATTTTGAAAACGTAACGAAAATATTTTCTGGAAAACCACACTTTTTTATTCTTTTCAGTATTTTTAAAAAGTTTCTTCTAATAAAAGAAAGTTATTCTATTAGTTTCATTTGGGCTATACCATCTCTGCAGCCGGAAGAAATTTTTTCCTGAAAATATAGTTTTCTAACTTTTCTCGTAAATAATTCAACATATCACAAAAGAGCATGTCAAATTTTGTTTAAGAATTATTCCGATTTGCGAACTTTCATTTCAACTTTTTTTGTATTTGCCATTAATTGTAGGAAAAATGAGAAAACTCGATTCAATAAAAGGAAATTTTCTGGCTGCAAAAATTATTTAGGAAACAAAAATCTGAAGATGTCTTTCTACTAAAAGTATAATTTTAACGAATAAATGATGAAAATAAAAGTGTGGGTTTTTTAAACAATCAGCTTTAAGTATTTTCAGAAAAATAGGCACCTTCGTGGTAAATTTCAAAAATTTTCTAATTTTACGACCCATTTCGAAAGAAAATAATAAACTTCATCAGAATCTGGCAACAAATATCATATAGCATAACGCATAACTTCGTAAACACCTTTTTTTTTTGCAAATGGTAAAAATACGCGTCACCTCATTTTCTCTATAGAAAACACCATATGTCCTCTCTGAGAGATTCTGCGACATTATGTGTACAACTGCAGAACTTTCCTGACTTGCAATTGCATCTGATCCCCTTTATGAAATTATACTAAAATTTCACGAACACATGAGAAGAATTTTCCAACTTCATATGGTTTTGTTAGTTTTTAAATTATTCTACATTATTTCAGGAATAGCCCCTACTCTTCACTAAATTTTCAAAAAATAAGAAAAAATGACCTATTTTGTCTGAAAAAAATACTTTCCGTAACGAAATGTAAGAAGATTCCATGCCAAACGATAAGTGAAATTCCTGAATTTGTTTCAAAGAGAATGTAAGAAAGTGAAAGTTACAGAAAATTCGTTGTACTTTTAAAACATGCAATTTATCTTTTTGGAAGAAAGAAATGTGAGAATTTGGAAAAAAATAAAAAATAGAATTCAAAAAGTAATTTGATATCTCTCATATCAGGACGATGGACAAACTCTAGAAACAGACAAGCTCGAATTCCGATTTGTTTATAGCTAATTGCTCGCTAATGGCTTGAGATACAGGTTTTTTTTTCTTGGCGTAATTTTTCCTTGTCAAGCAGGAATATCGAGCTCTCAAGGGCGGAAGTATAAAGTTACAGAGTGGACACGCGTTAAGTAGCAGTATTGAAAACGGTGTCAATAAGTTGACATTTCTTCGAGCTGGGCTCAAATGACACTCTCATCGATATCAGGGAAAAGCCTTTCGGAATCGACATCTCTGAGAAATACCTATCTATAATAAACTGACGGGTCCCGAGGTATTAAGTCTTGAGTATCGAAAACCGAATTTTTCAGGAGACACAAAAAAATGTCTAACTGTAAGAAATTTGATTTTCAAAATATAACAAAAAAAATTCTTTCGAGCTATTGCTCAACGCTATTTAATGATGAAGGAAGCGTTAAAAAACAACCATTAAAGAGAAACCCACTGTGAAAGGAATGGTTTTGAGCTATGACTTACATACCTATATAAAATCGTGAAAGGAACATTTTGGAAGAAGACATATGGTGACATCATCATATTCTAAAACTTGTCGCGATTATACTGTATCATCATTCTCGCATGCCTAGCAATTCTTGAGAATGATTTTGCTTACTTATTCAATTCCGCCAAATTTGACAATATCTAAAATGGACTTTTTGAGTTTAACATGAGTATTTCTATAGGGAATTTTATGACAAAAATTTTTCCAGATTACTTGGCCAACTTCGATGTTACAAAATAATATATTTTGTTTTTGGCAGATTTTTTGCATCGCAGCTAATTTTGGGAAAATTCAGTGTTCTTTAAATCATTGACTTTAATTGATGAAATTCCCTTTTTGTTTTGATTTCATTAAAAGTTACAAGATTCTATCAATTACATTAAAACCTTCCCGATTTTCTTATAATTTTAAAAATCTTCTGAAATGTTCGAAAATCTTTTCAAATAATCTCCATGAATTAATTTTGGAACATAAAATATTTTTTAAATTTTATCACGAATCTTAGGAAAATTTTTGTATTCTTTGAAAATCACCTAAAATCTTTAAAAGGCAACAATATCTCATTCTGAAATCTTCAAAAATCTACATATTGATTCAAATTTTATGGAATATTTTTAAATTTTCAAATATTTTTTGAACTTCCTCAAAACTTCTAAATATCTATTAAAATGACTAGAACTTTTCTGAAATTTTTTTTTTAATCTTCAAGAATTGAAAAATTCCAATTATGGAAATCTCTTAGAATATCGTGAAATCTTTTTAAAATAATCTCTTAAAATTGATTTTATAAAACAAAAAATCATTTCATATCACAGGAACCTACTTTCCACAGAATGCCGTGTAAACTAGCTATTAAAAGCTGAATGATGTAAAAACTTCCTCATATGTTTCTTATAAGGTGAAAAATGTGTTTTTTATTATCATTAATTATAAAACATGAGGTACCACAGGCTTTCATTTCACAATTTTCTTTGTTGAAATTTTTGCAATTTTTCGGATAAAAAGTTTTTTCGTCAGTTTATTCAGTTTTTTGCACCCTTTCGAATTCTGCGAAAAATACTTTCGAACAAAAAATAGAAAAGTTATTTCAATTTGCATACAGAAAGAAAATAATGTCTCCAAAATCCCATCTTTTTCCCCTTAAATTTTTATGAACTCATCATCCAATTTCTATTCTGTATTTTTTTGTGTTACGAGACAAAAAAATACATGTTTGATTTTATTTTCATAACCTTGCCTTTTTGCAATTTTCAAGATTTCAAGGTTTTTCTTGTTTCTGTTAGTCAAGCTTTTTCACTTTTTTTTTTGTTATTGGAATCTTCCATTGGCCAGAATTGACTCTCACTCCTGGTACACCACAAGGTCCGATAGTTTCCGGAAAGACCTCGTATTAGTTGTCTCAACCAACCATTTTTTTCAGTGTGAAAATGGATTCGGTCAAAGCTGACTTTTGAAGATGAGCCTAAGCTCTCCCTAAAATCGGGTTTAAGTAAATGCAGCTAATTATAAACTATACTGGAAATGTGATCTATTAATTTGAGAGGGGCAATTCTGAATGGGAGATCGATATGTAGGAAAACTTAATTAATCCCTTCATCGTTTCGAGCGTTTTGACTTAATTCTTGAATTAATTGGCATACGTACTTACAGCAAACTCTACGCAGACCGCGGAAAATGTATAGAACCTCTCCATGCGATATATTTACTCAATAAACGTTCGGAACCAGAGGAAATTTAAATTAAATTTATTCAGCGAATACAGTATAGCCACGCGCGGAAACAGGCGTTGTTTGTGCGCGAAATATAAAGTAAAAAAACCGGAGACAGATGGAGAGAGAAAGAAGAGGAAATGGCAGCATTCAAAAAAGAACGGAAGACCGGGAACGGATAATAAAACGTACGAAAAGGATGGTCGGCGAGTAATATAACGTAGTGAAAAACGTTCATTCGTTGGACAAAACGCGAAAATGTGCCTCCGGCCATTCGCTTTTGCCGACAGAAATGTGTCAAATTCGCGCGTGCCCTATCCGTCCATTGCGTTCGCCGCCTCGTTTCGTTTTCCAAAGCACGTAGCTAAAGAGTGGTGCAAAAGAGAAATTGGCGGGAATCGTCCTGAAATTCATATTTTTATACTTGTTCGACACTTGCTATAAATTTTATCAAAAAATCTACCGGAAATGCATTAAAAAATCATCCTCCAATTCAATGTGATAAATAATATAATAATTATCGTATTTTATTTAGATTCATTTTATTTTATTACAAAACGCAATGAATCCATTCTTTTAGAAAATTGGGACGATGATTTTAGTATGTTTGAAATTTCATCAACTCGATTCATCAAACCTAAGTGGGAGAAAAATTTGTTCTCGGTTTTAACATCTGTGAAATAAAATGATTTTCACAAAAATTGTAATTTCCGATTACATATTTAGCATGATAATAGGTCATACTTGTTAAAAATGTTAATACTTTCTGAAATTCAGTAATTCTTTTGATTAAAATAGCCCGTGTAAAATTTCATGTTACTCAGTGGATATATTTATCATCAATATATCCGTCAATAATGAGAAATGGTCACAATTAGATTTATCGCGTTTTTTCAATTATACTTCTCAATGCAGGTTCCCACTAAGAGCAACTGCCGGGGCAAGATGAGCATAGTTATAATTTTCAGTGAAATATTTGAAATATCGAGTAGTTTTTACAAATGGACGTGGTTCTATACATTCTATAAGCGAAATGAAACACCTCAACTATTTATTAGTTTTTGTTAATAGAAGATTATTATTCGTGTTTTTCGTACACATGAAAGATCATGTTAACTATTCAGAGAATGGAAATCAGTATCACGACAAACTATAATTGTTTTCACGATTATAACTTTTGCAATTTCAAGTTGAATTAACATTTATTTGAAATTGTTCATTTTAAAAATATTTCTGAAATTTTTCGGAAATAATTTATAAACCTGTTCTTATAAAATTCACGCCTGAAAACCATAATTTTGCCCTAAATAAAAATGGGGATTCTTCTCAAAAATGTAAAGAAATGATTTTAAATATAAGTTTGAGAAGCCTTCTGCAACTTGTCATTGCCAATATAAATAAAAATGTCGTTTTGCATATGCTGATAAAACAACTTGAAAAATAATGTTCATAAACAAACTCATCTGCGGGTTCCCTGACAATAGAATTTCTTCATACAACCGATTTCAATATATCGGTCACAGCCTCCTCTAATCACGAATGTCAGATTTTCTTTCGTAAGTTTTCACTATTGCAACTTTTCTTCAAATCTTCATATATTTTGGAAAATTTCATTTAAAACTACTCAAAGCTTGCGACAAAAAATTGTTCTGCCAGCTCCATAAAGAGGTTATGACAAGCATGCCAAGAGCGTCTCATGTCACCCCATGAACCCAGCGCATTCCGCCCCAAATCACAATTATGATTGAAACTTTAATATTACCTGTTTTTATTCATTATTTGTGTACAAATGTACAAATTTAAGTTCGGTGAATAAACTTTACGAAAACCTTTAGTTTGGAAATATAATCTGTTATTTTCAATCATTTTATTTCGCTTTATGATATCATAGAATAACATGATTCATTCTTCTTTTTACTTTATCTACCCTATTTATTTTTCATTCTTTTTCTAAAAACTGAGAATCATCATTCCTGTTATTTCTGAAAAGAACAGCAACACAAATCATACATTTTAAGAGAAATGCAGTACGTCTCATTTGATCCCGTATGCTCATCTCGCCCCGGTCTCCCCTACCTATCAGAACCAAATTTTGCAGGGTGTTATAAATTGGTCCTGTGAATTTGTTGTGATACTAGGAAGGTGTTCAAGCATGTTTTAATTGCTCAGGTTTTTAGAATCCTTATAATCTCGTGCTAGAGGTGGGTGAATTAAGGGATGAGAACATTCCTATGCTCGAAGCTTTTCTTTTAGTCCTACTTTTACGAGGAGGACTCAAATTGAAGAAACTGGCAGGTAGAATTAAGATCAGAAATAAAATTTGCTCAAATTGAAGATCCGGGCATTTAAAAATATTGCAGCTTCAAATTCAAATATTAAAAATGTGACGACAATTTTACTATGAAATCTAAAAAATGCAAAATTTTTATATTGAAAGCCGTAATAGTCAGTTTGAAATTTGATAATTTCAGATTCAAATATTCTAAATTGTTTGAGTTCCATTTTAGTCAGTTTTGAATTGGCTCATTTTAGATTTGAATATTTTAAAATGCTTAATTTTAATTTTGAACGTATAAAATTGTGTCAGTTTTTCAATTCTTCAAAGTTGTACAATTTTCAATTCAAAGAATTTGCAATTATAAACAATTTTGAATTAAATGCTTCCAGAATGAATTTAAAACAATAAAATGTCAAGAAAATAATTTCTTAAATTCATGCTTTAAATATTAGAAGATTTTATAAATAGGCAGTGAAATTTGATTTTTTAAAATTTAAAAATGTTCCAAAATAAATAAACAAAAATTGAAAAAAGGCTTGGAATTGCGCAATCCCAAATATTAGCATCATATATAGCACTCTCGTCTTGTATTACTTCTTTAATTTTTAATTTTCAACACGTTAAAAATCACACGATTTGAAACCAAATAGTTAAAAATTATGTCGTTCAAACTCAAAATAGATAAAAACCTAATCATCTGAATTTAATAATTTCTTTAATTTTAAATGGTTCCAATAATTTTAGAGCTCTCATTTTTAATATTGAACGCTGAATCACTATTTTTGATTTTGCAATTAAAATCGAAATGGACAGAATCCATTTCAAATGAGACAGGGTTCTACACTTGAAGTCACAGAATCTCGCGGGGACGGAATATTTTGGTTTTGAGGGGATATTCGGCGATACGTATTTTTTCGTTTTGAAAAAAATGTGTTCTATGAAGCTATGCGTATTTGAATTTTTTGCTTTGTTTTTCAAAAAATCCGAATTTTTGTCTTCAAACCTCTATAACGTTTGACCTAATTGAGATATTTATTATTTTCTTTTTGATACTCATAGCGTTTATCGTCTTCCACTCTTATATTTTTTGCCGATTTTCTTTGGACTTGTACTTTGGTAAGAAAGATATCATGTAAGTTTGATTCTGGATGAAAGATTACAAATCTAAGAAAGTTATATAAATAAATGCCCCTTGTTCTTTTGGGATATCGTTTACTAAAAAAAAAAAATCGAAAATTAAATTTTCGGGGGAAGAAATTCTCCTGACCTCAAAAATTGTTTAGGCCGCATGATTCCTTTCTTATATTGGCAGAAACTTTTCAAACAAATTTAGAAGAAAAACATATGTGGCTTTTTCCAGGAATATTTCTTTTTATGTTTTCAAAACCTGAAGGCAAAAGATTTCCTGGAAACCCTCTCCTTTTTCATTTTTTCGCATATTTCTTTACAATTTCTGCTAATAGAAGAAAAGCATCTTACCAGCGTCATGCAGGCTAAACCATTTTTGAGGCCGGGAGAATTTTTTCCTAAAAATGTAATTTTTTAATTTTTCTCGTAAATGATAAAAGATAACGCAAAAGAACGAGAGACATTCTTCACATAACTTCTTTAGATGTGTAAACTTTTATCTCGACAATTTTTCATATTTGTCATTGTTTTCATGAAAAAGTAGAAAATTCGATTGTATATTATTGTATATATTACTTCTATTTTGAACGTTTTTTTAGAATAATTTAATTTTAAACGTTCATAATTGAAATTTTGTAAACTTTCATCAGTCCAAATGACGATGAATTTTTTTTTGGATCTTAGAAAAATTTGTCTATCCAATTTGAATATTTTTGATACAATTTAGAATTACACAATTTCAGAATATGTGACTGGACAACGTTAATTTCTGTGAACGTGGAAGGATCCAATTATTAAAACTTTATTATGAAAGTACATAATCAATTTTTGAAGTTTTGAAATTGTCCTATTTTCAAGATTGTTTGATTTTCAACGCTTTGATTGAGAAATTATACGATTTCAACACCTGCGTATTGTCATTTTTCTTCAATTTCAAACTATGTATTCAATTTGAAACGCTTTTATTTGGAAATGATACAAGGCTAATTCCTTTTCATTCCATTCGAAATGTTTTTTTTTTCATTTAACGAGTTGAAACTTTTTAAATTCAAAATAGTTAAATATAAATAAATATATATATATATAAATTTTTTTTTTCTTTTTTCTTAAATTGAAATGCTTACAAATAAAAATGATCAATGAATGAGTATGTTTTTGAAAAATTCAAGCTCAACATTCACAAATTGGTTTAGTAATAGAGTTTTAAATTTTTAAGCCATAGAAATACGAGATCTTGCCTGAGAAAATGCATGGACGTGAAGGAAGCTAGCGTAGTATGCCAGGACAGAAAAGTGTGGCGACAAATAGTTTGTCAACAGAGTGACAATAGAGTGAATTACGCCTGAAACAAAGACCTTGGATACCAATGCACCCAAGTGGGAAACCACGCATAAAATTTTGTGAGGCTCTTCACTTGAGGTGATCGCTAGAGAGATTGATCAGCAACCTGGGTCGGAGCAGTGTGGGGGAACGAACGTGTAATGTAAATACATAATACGAGAATTCTAGATCAATCTAAAATATCTATACCTTACACCTATATACTTATCTACCTAATACCTATATACCCAACCACACACCACTATTTTCCAACCGAGCAAATCACGCCTACCCCGAAAGGGAAATGGCCTAATGGTGTGATAATAACAATAATGATAATAATAATAATATATTTTCACTTTTTTCTTCTTTTTTTTCTTCTACTCTTTTTATTACATACATATATTAAAAATTATTCAGGAAAATTTTTACTTTCATGAAATTTTGTCAACATTTTTTTGTAAGTGGTTACAACATTTTTAACTGTACCATGATTGATTTCAAAATTTGTTTTTCAAAGACAGTAAAACGGAGTTTATTCTCCTTTTATGGGTACCCTGATCACAGCAATTTTAGAGTAGGTAATTTCAATTTTCATTTTGAAATTTTCAGGGTTAGTAGTGGATAAAGTTGATCGTAAAATTAGTTATAAGCGATCTCTTAAAAAATAAATCCATTGAAAAATCTGAATCACTTGGCGCCTGCGTATTACTTATCCGGGCCCTGATCGATAATCGTTGTTTGAGAGAGGGGTGCTGGCTAGAGAACTTTATTATACAGGATACAGGATGCGACGGATAAATTATGGGCGATAAATAAGAAATTTACGGTACTCCGCGTTCGCCGCACTGTTTGCGTGTCAAATGCAATTCTGCCTTCTCCAAACGAACGGCTTAAATAGATTACTCGAGCAAAATGTATGCTTTGGAATGTCAGTTGGGTTGACTAAAAAATAATTCACTCTGTACAGAAAGAATAATTTTCGAATAATTGTATACAATTCCTGATAATGAAGACGAGACTCCAACAATAAAATTTGGACAAACGCCATGAAATCCTCCTATTGTACTTTAAAAAAAAACTCTTTTTCTTCGTTCTGGACAAAAACAAAAAAGAGGAAAGAAAACTTCGGAGGCAACCAACCAAATCCTCTTTCTTCTCTCTCTTCGTTTCTTTCATCTTCTTCATTCTTATTATTATTTAGTCATGATAAAAAAACATTAATAATATTTAGCAACGTTTTGGTGCTCATACAGTTATCAAGGTAAGAAATATTAGAGCTGTTAGGAACAATGACAAACCAACGATGTTTCCTCTACGAAACCTGAGATCCAAGTGAGAAATGACCTCCAATCCAAGTCAGCTAAATTAAAATTTAAGAATTTTCCATTAGATTAAAATGAAATTAAAAATCCTATTTAACGTCCGATACTCAAGTTCATTTACAGAATTCCTAAAAATAAAAACAAGAATCCAACGACTCTTTTTTATTTCCGGCCAGAAAGAAGGAACAGGGTTTCTTTTTGAGAAATCTTTTCTTTTTTAATTACAACAGGAGCATTTTATGGTCGTTTTCCCAATTTGGTCGTCGGATTCTTGTTTTTATTTTCAGGGATTCTATATATTCACTTGACTATTGTACGTTAAATTGGATTTTCAATTTGATTTTAATCTAATTTAAAATTCTTCAAATTTAGTTTTTGAATCCTCTAGAAAAATAAACACGCGCGCCGCGCGCGCGATTGTTGTTTTTCTTATCTGTACTTTTTTGGTATTTTTTCCTTGCGAAATTCACAAATTAAAATATAAAATCAATAATAATATAATATTTGTTTATTTCCTAGTATATATCATATATCACCATAGAAAATAAAAGCAAGGGCAATATTTTCAATCTTCACCTCTTCGCAATTAGCTATAGAATACAAATGAATAATTATTGGGAAATTGTAATTTATATGAATGAAATGAAAATAATAGATTATTAAATGAGAATAAAATTTAGTAAAACCAAAATAAAATAAACCGCCCTCATAAGTCTATGCTATACGTCCAAAAAAAATCCAAATGTGAAAAATTTGGTTTCGCGAGTTTTTTTTTGCGCTAATTATTAGTCTTTTGCGATTTTTAAAACACTCGCGGTTTTTTGAAATTCTTCAACTTATTTCCAAATTTTTCAGTTGAATCAAGAGACTAATCAATTGAATTTAACAGAAATAATTCTTTAAACAATTTATTATCAATTACAATAATATTATTTCAGAATAATGTTAGAAAGTTGCAGTTTTTTCTAAAAAATTTCCCTTTTTGGTCCACTTTTTAATTATAATAAAGTGATAATTAATTTAAATTAACAAACGCAATTGTTTGAGCAGTTCATTATTATGTTTAATAATATTTTTTCTGAATAATTTTTCTGAACTTTTTAACATTTTCCCACTTTTTATTTGAAGTGGTAATAATTAATGAAAGTTAACAAACATAATAGTTCAACCAATTTATTATGTTTTATAAAGATCTTCTATTAGAGTAGTGCTGGAAAATGCATGTTTTTCTCAAATTTTTATAACTTTCTTTGATTGTTTATTTAGGAACGAATGGTAGATATTAATCTTGAGGTGATCGCTAGAGAGATTGATCAGCAACCCGGGTCGAAGCAGTGTTACGGAACGAACGTGTCATTTAAATAAATAACACGAGAATTCTAGATCATTCTAAAAAATCTATATACCCTACCACACACTACTTCTTTCCTCACTGAGCGAGTCATGCCTAACCCGAAAGGGAAATGACCTAATGGTATAATAATAATAATATTAGTTTAATAAGAAAGATTCTCGGTAACTACTTCAATGAAAATATACATTAATGTGATGCATACAGAAAATTTAAAGAGTATTCGATGTATCTGTTTTATTTCCAGAAACTATATTCGCTAAATAGAAAGAGATTGTTGAAAAAATGATTCCCTCTATTATTTATCTATCATTTGTTCGTAAAATAAAAGTCAAAGAGGATGAGAATTCAAAAAAAAAATTGCGGATGCCTTTTTAGACCACCCTAATATACAACGAAATCGTTACATTTTTGAAAAAAAAAATAACAAAATCCAACGAAAAATACTAACATAACCTACAGTTGTTTAAATATTGTGAATTTAATTATTTTGTATTAGAAATATAAATTTTAGATAGAGAACACTAACATAACATAAGAAAGAATTTCTTAAGATTGTAAATCTTCTTTTAAGCCTAACGTTTTTTGTTTGAAAAACAAATTTTCCGGAAAAAAAGATTAATAAAACCTAAAATTTATAAGCAAATACTAATCTTCTTGAAAATCTATAGCAATTTTAGGTATAAAATGCACAAAAAAATTGTGAATTTAATGACCGAATGATCGTCTGAAAAATCTTATGATTTTCTAATTAAAAATATAAAATTTCGAAGAAAACACGAAAATAACCTAAAAAGATTTTTTTGAATTGTTAATCATCTGTGAAGTTTGATTCTGACGAACAACACTAACAAAAATCGAAATTATGCAAGCTTATGAATTTTGTTATATATCAAACAAAAATCACTGGATTCTTGAAAAACTTTTACATTCATCGTACAAAACCTTCCAAAATGTACACTTCGTTTGAAGAGGTTTCGAACAGAATCTTTTTGTCATTTGAAAAACATCTGAAAAAGTTGAAAACATAATTGTAGTCTTTTTATTGAAGAATAATTTAAATTTCAAATTTTTTTGAAAAAATAAATTTTTCAAATTAAAATTCTTCATTTGGAAATTATCTTTTTTTTTTAAAGAAAACTCAAAAAAAGAAAACAAAAATAGCCCCTCAACGAAATTTTCACGCAGTATGCAACCAATCAGGTTTTAAACAACAATGTATGCGCGATCTCGTGAACATCATTTTTGAAGGAATTATATATGTATATTAAATCAAACTTTTCAAAATAGTATTACAATTTTTT
>CAKNXH010000171.1:0-25401 GCA_932178445.1 Andricus quercusramuli | reverse complement strand
TCAGAAAGAATGGTACTTTGATGGAGTATTGCACCCTTAAAAGTTGTATGAATTTGTTACTTAACTTTGAAAATGCATATTAATTTGTTACTTAACTTCAAAAATGCAATTGTTCATATTTGCAGTGTCTACTTAGGCCTATTTACTGACATTTCATCGATAACATAAAGATGAGTAAAGTTACTTTAGTTGAATAGAAATTTCAATTGCAGACAAAATTTCTCTGATTGTTTAATTGTTATAAATTATTGAATATAACTTATATTTGCTGCATTATCAGAATTTAAGTGCATTACTTACACATATTTCCTCGCTGAAATGTTAAGAATAATATTTAATTGCAAGCGAACACCAACAAATAATAATAGTTTAAACCAGTTTCATGAACCAATTCATTTATTTGCCATCTTTATTCACGTGGAGAAAATAGAAATGAAGAGCATTATGATTAAATTAATTAATGAAGTCTTTATTTGTTGGGTCAAAGTAATCATTTTATTTGTTTTTACAAGAGCTATTTAAATGGCATTTTGAATTACACTTAACGTAGTTGAACCGACATTTACACTTTTCATCAATACAATACATCATATCGCTGCAAAACATAAAACCTTGTTTTGAACCAGAACTTGCAGCAGATGCAGACTGTAAAGTCCATTCAGATATTTCGTGTAAAAACAAATAAAATAATTACTTTTGCCCAATAAATAAAGACTTTATTGATTCATTTCATCATAATGCTCTTCAGTTCTGTGTTCTTCACATGAATAAAAGTGGCAAATAGATGAATTTGTTCATGAAACTGGTTTAAACTATTAATTATTATTATTCGTTGGTGTTGGTTTGTAATTAAACATTATTCTCAAACATTTTAATATAGAAATCTGTGTATGTGATTCATTTAAATTCTGAAAATGCTTCAGATATAAGTTATATTAATCTAGTCATAACAATTAAACACATAGAGAAATTTCATCTGCAATTAAAATTTCTCTCTATTCTATACTATTCTATACTTTGATCCATTGAGGTTTGAGAAGTCGGCGGATTTTTGTCCCAAAGGAGTATTTTTTCCCGCTCTACGTCGCATATAGTTCGATCACTCTGAAGGACAGTTTCGAGTCAGCCCATTCGAAAACTACCAATCAGAACGGATTTTGGTGGTTCGAAAAAGAACAGAACGCGTTCTGGCATTTTCAGGAATGCCAGAATGCGTTCTGGTCGTTTTGAAAACGACCAAAACGCGTGCTGGTCCACAGAAAAAACTAAGTGTAAACTTTACCCAGATTTCGGGGTAAGGATTACCTGCAACAAAAATTACCCCATGTGGGTAAACATTCCCTGACGTCTCGGTATTTTTCCGGTTTTACCCATGCTTGTCGGGAACTTTTGACAGTTCTAACGATTTGGCACAACAGCCTTTATGAAGCCGCACTTATCCGATTTGCCTGTTACACCAATCATCAGCTAACTTCACTTCAGCGATTCAAAGCTAGTGGTTTCCAATTTTCAAGACGGTGGTGACAACTTTCATGAGAACAAAAGACAGTTTCTGTCCATCGAGGGTAATTTTTGTGTTTTACCAATAAGAACATGTAAAAATACGAAATTACCTGCAACATTATTTACCCCAAGTTTTTTCTGTGTCGTTCAGTTCATTTCGGTCTTTGGCCGTTTTGAAAACAGCCACAACGCGTTCTGGCATTTCTGCAACGGCTAGAACGCGTTTTGTCTGTTTTGTTCGGTCTTTGGCCGTTTTCGGTCTTTGAGCCTAACATATACAATATACATAAATCATTTTTCGCTTAAATTGTTTTCATCAATCAAGACCAGTGGACATAAAACAAACAGTACAGTCACCTCTGGGTTTATTAAGAACTTAACTAGGTTCTAGGGCCAAAATAAACCTTCTCACGAATCTTTTTTTTTTTCTCATACCATTAAGCTGTTGACCTTTCGGCGAGCCTCTAGGGGTAGGCGTGACACTACCCGATTCGGGTAGTGTTTCTAGGTGGATAGTTTCTTGTAGTAAATAACTACAAGTGTGGGCTCACCACACCCACGAGCGTTAACACACTCACGAATCTGTTAATTAAGAATAATACAATAATTTGACTATCTATTACTTTCCTGTATCATCTACTCTTGAAACGTTTCATCTTCTTAGGAAAATATAATAATAACAGTCGCTAATGAGTGTTCTCTGTTGAAACAGCTTATAACTCTCTTCACTTTATTATTTATAATAAGCCGAGTAAAAAAAATTTGGAATATGATTGATCTAGGAAAATATCTGTGGAACCGTATGGGAGTGATCTCTCAGATAGTATAGTAAAAGTATGGCATTTGAGACGATCCCATACTTCATGTATGCTTGAATGTAGTATAGTGGATGTATAGCTCAAATCAAAGCTCAAATATAGCTAAAGTATAGAGCAAGTATTTTGGAACTATATCTAAGAAGTAAAGCTGCAATATAACCGAAGTATAGGTAAAGTATAGTTGATGTACAGTCAAAGAATGGCTGGAGTATATCTTTTAAGTATATCTCAAGTATGTAGATTATGTCTAATGTACAGGAAAAGTTTGGCTATAGTAGGTATAGCCGTATCATTGCTGATGGGAGATAATCAATTATCAATCAATAATCAATTATCTGAAATACATGAAAATAGATATCCAGAATCATGATTTTCATAATGTCAAAGAATATTGTTTGTAAATTCTAAAATAAGTGAAAAGCCAATAAGTAAAATGTTAATTGTAACATGAATTGTGTTATTTTATGAAATTGAACACTAAACATTCTAACTAAGTAACATTTTTATTTAACCTTTTTATGCAATTAATATTATGTTTAGAAATCAAAGATTCAGGATCTCTTACCAATGTATATGACTTAAGAGTCATATAAGTATTCCATTGTATATATCCGTTGAATATCGTTTATCCTCACGAACAATATTTGAAATATAGTTGACTCACGAAATCACTTTAATCGCAAACTTTTTAAATTTTTTAACGATCTGTAATTTATGATACATTATGTTTTATCACGTTGCTCGGGTATCTTGAAGAACAGATGAGTGAAATTCTATGTCCGATACTTTTGCCATACTTAAGTATAAATGAAGTATAATGTATACTTCAGCTATAGTTCAGCTATAGTTAAGATATTCTTTATCTATACTATTTCAATATACTTGAAGTATGGGATCGTCTCATTTACCATACATTGTTTATACTTTGGAAAGTCAATAATTGAACACTCCCATACTTATGATTTTTACTCGGGAACCTATGGAAATTGATAGACTTCAATTTATATGTCCCATTTTATTGGAAGATGATATTATTTGGCACAACAATTCAAAAACTTATTGCATTCACATTTATATTGGTTGGAGATTGAGCTATCATCTTTAAAATTATTTTTTCTTCGTTTAAAAATCATTTGATTAATTAATAATTGATTATTTTTTAGTTGAAAATTCAACTGTCAAATTTTTTATGGAGAAACAATTTTTTTCGTAAAAAAATTCAATTACTTGGCTGAAAGTTGACCTACTTTGTCAAGCATTCATTTTTTTGATTAAAGATTCAACTATTTTGTTGAATGTCAGTTTCTTTGTTGAAAATTTATTTTTTTTGCTGTATTTTGATAAATATTATTATTTTTGTTGTAAATCACCTCTTCCAGCTATAAATTTTACTATCTAGTTTTTAGTTGAAAATTGATCGTTTTTAGTTGAAAATTTAACTATTTGGATTGAAGATTGGTCTTTCTAGGTTGATCATTCTATTATTTTCGCGGAACATTCAACAATTTGGTTGGAATTTATCTTCTTGTTGAGAATTGACTTGTTGATTGTAAATTCATATGTATTCTGAAAAATTAGCCTATTTGGTTATCTCCTTACGGAAAAATCTTTAGAATTGAAAATTTGAAAATTCATCTCATTTCGTAGAAATGTTTTATTTTTTGGAATAAAATGCAAATATATGGTGAAAACTTAATCTCTATTTGTTAAGGATTTAACTTTTTTCATATTTGTCTTTTTTGGTAGAATTTAAATATTTCTTATTCAGAAGTGAATTCTTTTTCTGTTGAAAAAGCCACTACGTGGTTGAAAGTAAAACTTCTTTGTTGAAAATTTATTTTTTGTTTTTTCAAAATTCATCACTTCAGATTAAAAATGTATTTATTTTGTTGAAAATTAAACTATTTTGTACAGAATTTAATTTTTTCTTGATATTTTCATTTTTTGCATAGAAAGTTTGTTCTTTTGGATTGAAAATTCAACGTTACTCAAAAAAATGTATCTGTCTCAAAAATTCAACTATTTAATTAAAAATGGAATTTTTCCATTGAAAAATAGAAAATTCTGTTAAGAATGCAACTATCATGTTAAAAAGTCATCATGTTGTTAATTCTTTTCCCTTTGAAAATTCGACCACTTGGTTGAAAATTCGTCTTTGAAAATTAATAATTCAACCAGTTGGTTGATTAGTCAACAAGAATGATTCGATGTTTTAGCTTGAAAACTTTTGTTGAATATGCAATATCTTGACTGGTGGCATGGAAAGGGGAAATCTTAAAACTTTTACTGCCTTATAAATAGGTCGGAAACGATGTTCATTTCACACTAGGGCGGAGTGAAAATGATCAAATTAGTCGAATTGTTTGAGCTGAGCGGAAAAAAAATTGTAGGTTGACATACGAAAGAAGTGAAAATTAAATTCAAAATCAGTTAATATCTTATGTTCTCTTTTTTGATTTGAAAATTCAAAATTTTCAAAATTCCAAAAAATTTCCCTATTGCTTCAAAAATTATGACAAATTTTTTCTATGTACAGTTTTTTCTAGTGAATAATACTGAAATATTTTGAATTTGAAAAAAAATGTAGCTTAATTTATAATTTTTTGAAAATGGCTAAAAAACATGTTTTTCTGAGTTGAGTCCATGCACACATTTTGAAAAAACTTGACTAAGTCGAACCTGGAATTTCTTCAACTTGAATTGAAGAAGCATGCCATTATTCATTATTTTTTTTCTAATTTTTAGTTTTAGCACGCCGTAAAAGTTGCTTCAAGAAACGTAAAATTGACCATTTTTAACGCTTGAAACATCACTAAAAGAATTGTTTTTCGGAAAAACAAAATAATAGTAGATTTTTTTGATTCAAGCTAAAGAAATTTCAGATTTGGCATATTCCAATCGTCAAAAAAACATGTTTTTTGGCTATTTCCAAAAAATTCTAAAGTGAGCAATTTTTTTTCAATTTATAATGTTCCATTGTTATTCACTAGCAAAAACTATACATAGAAAAAATTCGCCATAATTTTCGAAGCAATAGGGAAATTTTGGGGAATTTTCAAAAATCTTAACTCAGTGATCAAAAAAGAGAACAGAAGATATTCACCGATTTCAAACAAATTTTTAAATATTTTTTTCGAATGTCCACCCACACATTCTTTTTTGCTCAGCCCAAACGATTTGAATAATTCGATCGTTTTCACTGCGCCCTATTTCACACTTCTCTGATTCTCGTTTCGGCTCGGTATCCAAACTTGTTGTTGACTCCAGCAAACTGTTTTCTAAATGATTAAATTAGCTGATTTCTTCAAAACAAGGTTATTATTAATTCATGGCACTAATAACTTCATGAATATAGGGTTTCCCGAGTAAAGAAAGACTGACGGCTAACAGTGCGCTGGTATTGAGGAACTGCCTGGCATTGTCATGGAGGGTGCAAAGAGTGACCAGATTATACGTGCGATCTATTCCTGAAACAGGTATGAGGACGAGTCGTGGATCGCCGGTGACGAAGCATTTTTCAGATCAACTTTGAAGCTGCATTTTATACCTGTATTTTTTGTGTGTACTTTCCATGTGCTCTTCAAAAATTTACTATGTAGAAGTACTTCGGATGTGTACCTTTTAGGTTACTCTACAGGTATTCTTTGCGTGTAGACCCTGCTGCTAAACCTTAAGTCGATTCCAACGTAGACCTCTTTTATCTCACTTTCGCTAAATCCGTATTTTTTATACCCGCTGTGCTTGCTGATCGTGAATTCGATATTCGATTCGATCTTTACTTCAATCTTTCCGGAAGTACTCTAAGCGTTGAAACCTTGAGGGATTTTAGTGACACTTTCACTGATTCCAGATATTTTTCTACGTGTCTGATTTCCGATCAGTGTCACCCTCGTGTTCCTTATTGCGATTTATGATCCTTGGATAAAGGTCGGACTGCTTTTTCCCTATCGTAAAAACTTCGCTTCGTGAATCAAGGGGTTAAGCTGCTAAGTGACATTAGAAATAAAGTAGAACATGTAACCACGCTGAGACGATGCTAATGGCTTGAATTAACCCCTCAGTAAGTGACTTACGTGAGTAGAACGATAGAATCTACCCTCCCCCTAATAAATCTCTATTGTGAGAAATGGTGCCTTTATTTTAATTAAGTTAAGGGAACTTATTAAATAGATCTTTTGATATTAAAACACCCCTCCTACCGGATGCAAATAGTAATACGGTACTTACAAACAAAATATGATAAGGTTCACCTTAATTATCCAACAATTATATTATATTGATGAAGTGGTATTTTTTCACAAAAATGTGTTTGGATCCAGTAATCTTTCAACATTTTTAACATGAAGTCTATTATGAATGGAACACAAATATTCTGAATTAAAATATATAGTTTTTGTATTCATTATGTTTAGGGTTTGCATAGCATTCATAATTTAAATAGTGTTATTTTGAATGTAAAAAAAATATAACAGAATTTGATTCACAAGACATTGAAATAATTCACGTTAAATTCAAAAGGAATCAGGAGAATTCGAAGGAATTCGAGAAAAAATCCACAGCGGTACGAATTTAGAAGAATTTAAGTAAAATAAGAAAAATTTGATGAAATTAATAAGAATTCAAGGTGAATTTTCAAAAAAATCAAGTGAATTAAAAGCAATTTTAAATATATTGAAAAAAAAATTAAATTCAGTAAGTTTGATATCGGTTTAGAAAAATTCCAGAGAATTCAAAAGGATTTAAAAGAACTCCCAGCAATTCAATATAAGTTTAAAAGAGTTCAAGATGAATGAAATAAAAACTGAAAAAAACATTACATTATGTAGCGTTGAGTGAATGTAGAAGAATTCACATGCATTTACAACATTCAAGAGAGCTACAAAAAATCTGCAAGAATTCAAAAGAATTCAGGGTGAATTCCAAATGAACTCAAACTTATTGCCAAAAATATTTCAAGATTCCTTTAAATTTTTTAAACCCTACGAAATCCCCCAATCCTAGTGAACAAAGTCTTGTAAATCCATAAAAATATATTATAATATCTCGTGAAACTCTATGGAATTTGACAATATGTCATGAACTTCTAGAAAATTGAATAAAATATCTTGCGAGCTTGAATAATCCCATAAAATAATTAAAATCTTCGAAAATCCTAAAAATCTCTTGGAATCTTTATAAATATCTTGAAACCTTATAAATCCCGTGTAATAGTTCTATATCTTTGGAAAATTTAAGAAATTCTTAACCTAAAATATTTCGTAGCCTTTGAAATTCCTCTAAATCATTGAAATTAATTTAAAATTCCTCAGAATTCTGTCAAATTCCTCAAAATACTGCGTGTCCTTTGAAATCTTTGCAAGTCCCTTAAAACTTCTTAAAGCTCTTGAAAATTCCTTAAAATTTTTGAAACTACCCTAAACTATTTCAAATCATTCAAAATTTCTTTATATCCCTTGCATTGTTATTATCTCTTAAAAATGCCTTGCAATCTCTTAAAATACCCTAAAATATTCCGAATTCTTGGAAATCACATTAAATTATTTATATCTATTACAAATACATAAGGATATTTGAAATACTCTGAAATCTATTGAAATTCTTCGGAATTTTTTAAAGCTCTTACAAATGCCTTCAAATTTTTGATAATATCTTAAAATCTCTTTCAAATCTTTGGTAATATCATGAGTCATTTGAAAAACTTTGGAATGTCACAAAAATCCTTAATTCTTGTGAATAAATTTTTTGAAATTCATTGAAATATAACAAAAGCTCGTTAAATTATATGAAATTTAATGAATATTTCAAGAAATCTTTGAAAATCTATGAAAATACCTTAAGAACTTTTAAGATCCATTAAAACCACTGAAATCCTCAGAAATTCACTGACAAATTTTGAAATTCTTAAAAATGCTTCAGAATCTTTAAAACTACCCCGAAATCCATAATTACTTTGAAATCATTCGAAATCCCTTAACATTTTCTTAATTTCTTGAAAATACTTTAAAATCTTCTGAAATACCCTAGAATATTTTAAATCCTTCGATACCCAATTAAATCACGTAAATAAATTTGAACTTCTTCGGAATCTTTTAAAATACCCAAAAATAGTTCAAGTCCTTCAAAATATTTGAAATCGCTTTATATTTTTAAATCTCTTGAACATTTCTTGGAATTTCCAAAAATACACTTATATTTTTAAAATCCTTTGAAACCATTTTAAATAATTGACATATGTTCAGAATTCTTTGTAATATTTTGAAATATGCTAAAAAATGTCAAAACAATTCAAGAAAATTCAGAAACAGATATATATCTGAATTATATATTATTCGCCTGTGGGTTAATTATTATTATTATTATACCATTAAGCCATTTCCCTTTCGGGGTAGGCGTGACTTGCTCGGTTGGGGAATAGTAAACAGGTGAATAGGTATAGAGTAGGTTGGTATATGGGCATAAGGTATATAGGAGTTTTATAGGTGTTAGGGATAGGTGTTTTAGATCGATCTGGAATTCTCGTGTCATTTATTTAGATGACACGTTCATTCCGCAACACTGCTCCGACCCAGGTTGCTGATCAATCTCTCCAGCGATCACCCCAAGTGAGGAACCTCACAAAATTGTTATGTATGGTTCCCCACTTGGGCCCATTAGTATCCAAAGTCTCTGTTTCAGGCGCCATTCACACTATTGTCACTCTGTTTACAAACTATTTGTCGCCACACATTTCTGTCCTGGCATACTACTCTAGCTTCCTTCACGTCCATGCATTTCTTCACGCAAGCTCTTCTGTTCCTATGGCTTCTTACGTCTCTTCGGATTAATGTCTCATTCACAGATTCTGACCATTCTTTCGGCGGTCTACCTCTGGGCATTCTACCATTTACTTTACCTTTATACACTTGCTTCGTCAGTGATTGAAAGAAAAGTTACTAAAATGTGATTGGAGAAAAATCATTGTCTGAAAGTCACTGTGTGGCTTCACTGATTATTCTCGACAGTTACTTACAGTGATTCTTACAGAAATTTTCTGACTGTTGCCATTTTTTTTCAAAATCCCTGACCTTTACATAACTTCTAGGTTTTTCCTGACCTGTGACCACCATGACTGAAGGAAAAGTAGGAAAGGATGTTAAAATTATATGCATGATTCTAGATGGAAATCAAAACTATTTAACCAGGGGCTCTTTGTTTTTTTTTTCAGTCGCACTTTTTTTCAGAAAACACTCACCAAATGATAGTGACAGTTTTTATGAAGATACTCGCCGTAGCAATTTCAAAATCCTCCAGTTTGTACGCCAAGCAAGCTGATATGAATGTTTACGAGGCCCTGAGAAAAAGGACAGCAATTTGCCGTTCGCGTTTTTATAATACGTCTTTCACGGTTAGAGGTTTAAACTGAGTAGTTGGTATATACGATAAACGTAGTATTTGTAATAACATCCGTTTTACTCGATGCAATCGCTTCGCGCACCAACCTAACACACATCGACGGGAAACAGAATTATCTTCCCTCATCCTCAGAAATAAAGGATGCGGTGCATCGAGGCAGTTTATTATTATTATAAAATTATATATGTGAAATAACGAGAATGTATGAAACAGGAGTATTATTTTTATGAAAAGATTCGACGTATGCACTTTAAGGTCAGAGCCATAAGAGGCCGTCCATAAACCACATAAAGGAAAATGGAAGGTCAGTTAGGCTATCTAGATGTGCGGACTGACTATATTGTGTGGTCAACTATAGAACAGCCTTCTAGATGGCTAAATCGACTACATCTAGAAGGTTCAAATAAGAGGTTCAATTCGATCATCTCATAGAGTCGACAGGAGCATCTCGGACGGTCAACTCGATTGTCACAGAGAGCCGAACTGACCATCACAGAGGGCAGAATTCATCATCATAGAGGGTCGACTTGATCATCTCAGATAAGTCAACTTGATCTCTTCGGACAGTCGACCTGGCCATTTTAAGAGGGTCGATTTGATAACCCTATATTTTTTCTATTCGTTCTTTTTCTACCTGCTATTTTAGTCTTTCTCTTCTAAGAATCTGGGAATTATAATATTGAGAGGAACCTACAAAACATGAAAATTGATATAAAATTCATAGAATCATTCTTTATTATTTGTTTGAAGCTTGAGAGGCTGAGAAACAGCGTCCCTGCACTGAATTGTAAGATTTCAGACACTGGAGTAAATTCAGAAACCGATATCACAAATCTCGTTACTTTCTGCATCATCAGTTAATTCAATTTCTAGTACGTTTTCAGTTAGAGACGACGCGGTGACAACAAATTTATGGTTTAGCGTCGAGAGACGGACTTTGTCCTTCATCCTTTGGTGGCATTAAAATTGACGTTGAAAATCTAAAAAAAAATTTCATCCACTATCAACCATGTTCTCTCTTATGTACTTTACTCTCCATGTAGGTTCGAAATTTTGGAAAACAGTTTCAATTCATTACAAATATATCCCAGGCGGAAAAATTCTATATAGTTTATACATAATGTATTATGTATAGGCACTATATAATAGATTATATATATTTTATACATAATCGGCGATTCACAATTTATATAATAGGAACATAATATTTCTACATATAATTACCTTCTTGGACACGATTTAAGTATGTCATTGAGTCCGGACGGTAAAAAGGTGCATAATATCGGTACTCCTCCGGAAGTGACAACGACCCGGGTGTACCTAATTATGCACCAGGTTGTTAAAAGCATCGTCTACAGGAATTTTCTCAAAATTTAAAGTTTGTTGATGAAAAGATCGAATTCAAATGTAGTTGCGCAGACCCTGGTGTACCTGACCATGCACCAGATTGCTAAAAGCATCTTCTACAGGAATTTTCTCAACATTTAAACTTCGATGATGAACAAATCAAATTCTAATGTAGCTGCGCCGACCCTGGTGTACCTGATCATGCACCAGGTTGCTAAAAGCATCGTCTACAGGAATTTTCTCAAAATTTAAAGTTCGTTGATGAAAAGATCAAATTCGAATGTAGTTCGGCAGACCCTGGCGTACCTGATCATGCACCAGGCTGCTCAAAGCATCGTGTACAGGAATTCTCTCAAAATATAAAGTTCGATGATAAAAAGATCCGAATTCCAATGTAGTTGCGCCGACCCTGGTGTACCTGATCATGCACAAGGTTACCGAAAGCATCGTCTTCAGGAATTCTCTCAAAATTTAAAGTTCGATGATAAAAAGATTGAATTCAAATGAAGTTGCGCCAACCCTGGTGTACCTGATCATGCACCAGGTTGTCAAAAGCATCGCCTACAGGAATTCTCTCAAAATTTGAAGTTCGATGATGAAAAGATCGAATTCGAATGTAGTTGCGCCGACCCTGGTGTACCTGATCATGCACCAGGTTGCTAAAAGCATCGTCTACAGGAATTTTCTCAACATATAAACTTCGATGATAAACGGATCAAATCCCAATGTAGTTGCACCGACCCTGGTGCATGATCAGGTACACCAAGGCTGGCGCAACAACATTGGAATTTTACCTTTTTATCATCGAACTTGAAATTTGGAGAAAATTCCTGTAGACGATGCTTTTACGAACCTGGTGCATGATCAGGTACACCAGAGTCGGCGCAACTACATTTGAATTCGACCTTTTCATCAACGAACTTCAAATTTTGAAAAAATTCCTGTAGACGATACTTTTAGCAACCTGGTGCATGATCAGGTACACCAGGGTCGGTGCAACTACATTGAAATTTGATTTCTTTATCATCGAAGTTTGAATGTTGAGAAAATTCCTGTAGAAGATGCGTTTAGCAACCTGGTGCATGATCGGGTACACCAGGGTCGGCGCAACTACACTTGAATTCGATCTTTCCATCAACGAACTTTAAATCTTTGGAAAATTCCTGTAGAAGATGCTTTTAGCAACTTGGTGCATGATCAGGTATACCAGGGTCGGCGCAACTACATTATAATTTGATCTTTTTGTCATCGAAGTTTAAATGTTGAAAAAATTCCTGTAAACGATGCTTTTAGCAACCTGGTGCATGATTAGGTACACCGGGGTCGTTTTCACTTCCGAAGGAGTAACAATATTACGTACCTTTATACCGTCCGGACTCAATGACAGACTTGAATCGTGTCCAACAAGGTAATTATATGAAGAATTATTATGTTCCTATTATATAAATTGTGAATTGCCGATTATGTATAAAATATATATAATTTTTTATATAGTGCCTATACATAATACATTATGTTTAAACTATATAGAATTTTTCCGCCTGGGATTCAAATTCAATGAACAGTAAATGTGGCACTCACTGCTTAATGACATTTGCTCACTTCGAAAATAGTCTCGACCAGTGCTCCAGATTCTCGTATCCTTTGGCATTACATGCATCGCTTCGACAACCAGATTGGTTACTGTTAGCGCACTTATAGGAAAGGATTACATTTGAAAACCAATGGCTCATGACAAATAATAAACGTGAAGTTATTAAAATGGCTGTGTCTAGTCGTCCCAAAAATTTGG
Source organism: Andricus quercusramuli (assembly GCA_932178445.1). Classification (NCBI taxonomy): domain Eukaryota; kingdom Metazoa; phylum Arthropoda; class Insecta; order Hymenoptera; family Cynipidae; genus Andricus; species Andricus quercusramuli. The sequence continues at coordinate 12,549 of CAKNXH010000171.1, read as the reverse complement.
GGGAGTTGGAAAGAGGGATGGACTAGTCGTCTCGAATTTTCGGGACGACTAGCCAAGCTTATGAAAAATACTTCACTACACATCCTGAATTTCGGGACGACGAGACACTCCGTATTAAAATTAGTTCTTTGGTCACAAAGAAGACTATGAAGTGAAATTTAAAATAATTACTTGATTTTACTCCTTGAAAATGAATGATCGATTTTAAATTTGAAGAAAGGAATACCTTTTTAACCTCAAATATGAATTTACAATAATTCTCAATATTCGTATGCTGTTTACATTCATTATTTGTTGTAAACATTTGATTAGCACATTTAATCATTTTAAATAAGTGCGCCAATGATTATCAATCAGATTATCGACAGCACGTATGTGCAATGCGAAAGAATACCAAAATTGGGGGCACCGGTCTTGGTCTTTTAATTTTCATGCGCATAATTGACGCGCAAACATTTTCTCTCCGTGAGGGGTCATCTGCTCCTCCGCGGATGATCGAGATGAGTGAAAACAATATGATCGTATTAACCTTCCAGAAAGGATACCTTGACTATCCCTGATAGTGAGTCTGATCTTCTTATGACAGTCAGGCTGGCCATGAAATGCGGGTCTCTCTGACAATGTCGAAAAAATTATGAACATCCATTTTTCTCCGTGTACAATATCAATTTGAAGGAGGAAGGTGGTTGAGCCAAAAACTGCTATTGGTAACAGGGTGGGGGGAGGGGGCAGCAAAAGTAACTCTATTCACCTCTGACAACACTTTTCGTTTTCAGCTCGCGCTACGCGGTCGCCTACGACTTGTAATGAAAATATACACTCGTCGAAAAAGCCCCTCTTATCCCCCTAGGCGCCACAGCAAAGTAATGTGGAATTTAGTCTTCTAGAGAACTAAGTAATGCCATGCGCATTCCCAATCTACCCCCTCTTCCTGAAAGTGCGCATCGCAACTGAGATTCTTCTGAACGAACTTGGTCGTTCGTTCCATCGCGGTGATTGGGGAAAGCACCGCGTGCAACGAGCGGTATACGTCGATCACCAACTTGCATAATTTGCCACGCTCACGTAGCAAACTTCATGCCCGTTGGAAATCGACGCTGTATACCACTTGTTGTATAATATAATATTATCGCCAAAAATCCATCTAATAATCTAGAGACTGCTGTTTTTTTCGAGTTCATAGCATTCCTGTAGTATCAATTTAGTAAGTATTTAGAGTAATTCTACCTGCTGTGAAGATTGGTACTCAATCTGAAGATATATGATTTCTTGAGGAGCTTACCTGAAACAAAGACAGTCGAAGATATTAAAATACATACATGATGCATTTGTAAAACTAATTAATATCATGGATTTCGTATGAGAATGTTGATATACATACATATCTGTTTGAATAAAGAAGCAAGGTCTTCAATCCTTTTCAAGTTAATATAATTCAAAATTAATAAAAAATAATTTAGAAGTTGTTTTCGGATAACTCAATTTTCACGTAGAAAACGTGAATTTCCCGCTTTTTGTTGTGTTCAAATAAGCTCGCGAAAAGCTTGACAGCACTTCGAAATAAAATATTGAAATTCATATAATTTACAATTAGTCATCAAAAGTTTCAAATTTCATGTTTGTAAATTTCAAGCGCCTAAAATTGTACAATAATTTTAAATGAATGTGCTGAAATTAAAACAATTCTATATTGAAAACGTTAAAAATTTAGTAGTCCTGAATAAAAATTCTATGAATTTGATCAATTTTCAACGTACTACCGTTTCGCAATACAAATATTATGATTATGTATGCCCTGATACATCTAGATTTCACAATTGCTTTATTTGAAATAGAAAATTTTACGAGTTAAAGAATATTATACTGAAAATTAAAAAGTACTGCAGTAACTGAATTTATGAAACACATTTACTAATTCAAATACGCATAAATTAATTAGAATCGAGAAAGGTGTCAATAATATTATTCATAATTATCAGTTAGACGTCAATGAAATTCATAACGCAAGCGACCTGGCTTCGTTTATAATTTCTGAAAATATGCAAAAAATAACAATAATAAATTGCTATAATATAATTTGACCTCAAGCATTAAATTATTGGGAGATGTATGTAATCACACAGTTATTGAATCTCCTACAAGCAATAAAAACAATATATACGGGTAGTAAAGCAAGTGTAAGGGTAAATGGGAAACTGAGTGACTGGTTCGATATTATGCAAGGCGTGAAACAAGGATGCGTTATGTCCTCGTGGCTATTTATTATATTCATGGATAAGTGTCTAAGAACTGCCCTCTTCAACGAAAAAGGTACAGATCTCGAAACCGTCAAAGTACGTGGGTTGGATTTAGCAGATGACAAGATTGTTATGGCAGAATCAGTCGAAGACTTGCAAAGAATGTTGAATAAACTTAACACAAGCATGAAGAACATGGACCTCAAAATTAACGTGAATAAAACGAAAGTCATGGTTTTTGAGGGAAAAAGTGAGAAAACAATATGCAACATTGTCCTGAATGATGTGAGATTAGAACAAGTTGACAAGTACGTATATCTAGGTAGTCTATTCACTAGCGACGGAAAAATAGATGGGGAATTAGATAGGCGCATAAATAAGGGTAAGCAGGTTATCGGTAGAGCAGGATCCATCCTCACGAATAAAAACATATCAAAAAAAGCTAAAATGGCCATACATAATTCCATATTCGTACCAACTGTACTATACGGTAGCGAGGCATGGACCTGTCAAGAAAAGGACAGGAGTAAAATCAACGCGATTGGCATGAAACCTCTGCGCATAATATGCGGAAAAACACTGATGGACAAAGTCCGAAACGAGATAATCCTCAAAGAATGTGGTACAGGAGACACGCTAGTTGACATATGGGAAAGAAATCAGTTAAGATGGTTCGGACATCTTGAAAGAATGAAAAATGAACGACTGACGAAGCAAGTATATAAAGGTAAAGTAAATGGCAGAATGCCCACAGGTAGACCGCCGAAAGAATGGTTAGAATCTGTAAATGAGACATTGATCCGAAGAGACATAAGAAGTCATAGGAACAGAAGAGCTTGCATGAAGAAATGCATGGACGTAAACGAAGCTAGAGTAGTATGCCAGGACAGAAATATGTGGCGACAAATAGTTTATAAGCAGAGTGACAATAGAGTGAATGATGCCGGAAACAAAGACCTTGGATACTAATGGGCCCAAGTGGGGAACCATACATAACAATTCTGTGAGGCTCCTCACTTGGGGTGATCGCTAGAGAGATTGATCAACAACCTGGGTCGGAGCAGTGTTGCGGAGTGAACGTGTTATTTGAATAAATAACACGAAATGGCTTAATGGTATAATATAATAATTTAAAACGTTGGAAATGTCTACACATTGAAAATTCGATCACAAATACAAATTAAAATATTATCAATTGAGAGCAAATATAATAATAGTATCCTAGAAATTGATAAATATTATGATCATTTCAGTAGTGCCAATGAGCTTCCAAGAATCGAAACTAATTGATTATATGATTTAAAAAACCAGTTCTTAAATATTATTATTGCATTATATTTACTTGAATGAGAAGCCTAAAGAATCAATGTGCCTCCGTGGCAACTCAAAACATTCTAAAACGAGTTGGAATTTGAAGCACTCTGAATGAAAAGTGCTCATTTGAATCCATAAAACCGAACAGTTTTTCACTCGTGGCGCTTAAAATAAGAAGTTGTCTAAAAGATTAAAATTTAAAATAGAAACTTAATACTGATACATATTTAAAAACTTTTCACTATTCAATATTTCATTCTTTCAAAATTGAAGAAATCCCAAAAGGCATTCAGAACTGCGCGTTTGTAAACTTGTAGTTTTCCGACTTAATTGATGGAAAAAGAAGATACCAGTATTTCATATTCTTAAACATGAAACCATTTTAGAACTGGGCATTAATAATTGAATCAATGATTTGACAATATTTCGAACTAAGCATTTTAAACTCATGGCCTCACGATTTTGACCAGAAATATTGGCACAGTTGTTATACATGAAAGTAAAAAATCATTGATTATCAACCAGACATATGGTGAAAATCAAAAACTTGGAATAGTTCCATTAACTTCTCACTTCGTCCAAAGTATTTCAGAAGAATATGAAACCTCTGTGTTCTATTCAAATTAATCACATGAACTTTAAACCTGATAACAGACGAGGAGAAGATGTGATCCCTTATTTGAAATTTCAATTTTTTTCAAATCTGAAGATGCATTTTTAATTTAAGTCACTAAAAATATTTTTATGATAAAATAATAATTGTACATTCTTTAATAGCCTTAGTATATATATATATGTAAATTAAAATTTTGCTTTTGTTTGTAATATTTCTGATGATGCAAGTAACTACAAGGCTGTTCAAAAATTTTTAATTGAGAAATAATAGGAATATTGATTATTCACTTGCTTACAAATAATTACACCCAATAAAAATAAATTTGGTATTATCACATGACAAGTTTATCCAGAACTTCTTATTATTTTGAAGTACATGTTCACATGTGAATATGCTGCAAATCAAGTATTTTGGAAGTTGGAATTTCATGTGTTTGTTAATATTTTCTTGATAAACTCACCTTTAAAATATTTTTTTAAATGATAAACCTTATGTTACCGGATGGCAACGAATCTTTGCAGGACCTTCTTCATGCCTGAGACGAGCCACCCTTAAGGACAGGTGAAGAGTGTGTCACGTGACCAGATTCCTACCATACCGGCACATTTTTTATTTGTCAACTTATTTTCAAACGAATGGCCGAATCGAGTTGAAAATTTGGGAGCATAAATAAGAAGGAATAAGAAAGGCGGCTCTGGTCCGAAATTGTAATAATCATGAAAAAAGCAACAAGAACAATGTTTACAACAAAAACTTTTTTCATGACAGTCATCACTTACGCATGCAAATACGTGCTCAGCAGTATTCTAGTTTTTTGGAATTGTTTTTTTCTGCACTGGAAGTAAATCAACAGAGAGGACAAATTATTTTTGTACGTTAGAGAACGAACTTTTACCTGTTTTGTAAGTTGCGTGATTTAATAACTTCTAATGATTTGAAGGAGTGAGTTATTTTATTTATTTTGTTGATAGATAATTTTGTAAACTTTGCAATTGCTACTCACGTTTTATTAACTTTTATGCTGTTCAATAAATATATAGTTTAAAAATTGTGATCATGCGAAATTCGTAAGACGAGCTTCGGCTGGGCTAGAAAATGTAGGTAAAAGTGAAATCTGCTTTACTTGTGAGTCAGTTGTAACTTTACTTAACTCCTTTATTGCTTTCACATCATGAATAAGAAATTCTCAAAAACGTGTTGCTTTTTCGATTTACATCCGTGAATTCTTGATCAGAAATGAATATTATATGCAATTTTACAACTTTGCATAAATATTCAGTCCTTAAACTTTGTTTACACTGATTTTCTGTTAAACTTTATTCCAAGCTTATTTTAAGTTTTATATTGTATTTTACATAACTAATATGTCATAAATATAAAGAATATGTTTAAGCAATACGCTACGAATAAAATTCAATAATATCTAGTGTTTAATTACATAGATTTTTTCATTTTAAAAAGGGGCCCCATTTAGGATAGCGGGTTGCCTAAAACGGGACAAATACATATGTTTTTCAACATCTCAGTTAATTGCCTTTCAAACATTTTTTGAGCTTTTGAGCGTATGAACTTTGTAAAGCAAACATCAAGCTATGGTGGCAATAATCGCGTTTGGTTCTGAAGTTTCTTAAAATCAGGTAATTAGGGACACATAAAGAGATAAGATTTACTCATACTTGATCGTTTTTTTTAATCTAATAAACTAAAAATAATTGGGACGTAGGTTGATATGGTAATTAATAGGCTGAATGAAACAATTCCATGTGGAAAATGATTTTTCCAATCACAAGAATATCATATTCCAGGGACATGATGTTGTTAACTTGTTATTTTTACTCATATAAAGTAATACAAGGTTGATATCGAAATTTATTTCGTTTGAATTCCGACCTAACTTCTGTTATAGGTAGGTTACTATTGACATACTATTGACAACAAAAGCATAGATCAATAATATTTCCTTCTTTTATTAAATTTCTTTTCATATTAAATCTATGTAACCAACAGAAACTACTCCCGACGTCGAAAGTCGATCCTAGAATCGTTTCTCGTATCATGTCCGGAAGTGATTTGGCAAACAGGAGTTAAATTTGAATTTGAATGTTAGTCTAGGAAGAATTTCCGATCGCTGTCGATAGAAAAAGAGCAAACAGAGTGACGCAAACAGAGTTGGATAGATGTGGCGTTGGTAAAAGTCGAGAAGACGAAAATAGTAAAAGAGGAATATAGGAAAATAGGAGAATAGAAAAATAAGAAGAAAACGAACAAGTGCCAACATAGTACGCGGAAACGACTATCTCGAATAAATGGGAACAGTTTACTTAAAGGCTGCATTTTCGCTAATGAATTCGCTTCCCTCGTTCGGGCTGAGACACTTCATGAAGGGCAGGGTAAAAAGCATCGGAAAAGACGACGAAAAGGTGAGGCGGTAATGGAAAAAAGTGGCTCCGTTGTTTTTAGCGTCGTATACATAACGGCGGCAATCACGTCTCACAGGGGACATCGAGGGATGAATTCAAACGAGTCAGGATTTATGAGATGAAAGACGACTGATCATCTTGCGTCATTCGTTTTATAGAAAGAATCTAGAAAATTATCTTTTTGCGGATACTCCAAGATTCTACCTTTCTTGAAAACATACGCGTACGACTATTATTTTTTTCATCTCAAGAAATTTTTACAATAGAAAAGAAAAGTATGGTGATGAAAATTGATATCATAGTAGCGGTGTATAAATTACGTAAAGTTTTTTCTGAAATTGTAAACCCCCTTGTTTAGGGTTCGTAAAGTTGCCCCCCACCCCCTCCACTATGTTAAGCAATTTTTCACCACTGAATTTTTGTATTGAATTTATTCAGGGGTCATCTGAAAATAACGTCAGATGATTTGGGGAGGGGGCGAGGTACGAAAGATCTTACTGTTCCTTATGAATTAAAGATTTATTGGAATTTTCAACCAAGATGATTAATATTTCATCAAAAAGACCAATGTTCAACAAATCACATACATTTGTATCCACATATTTTAACTTTTAAAATAAAACGATAATTTTAACCAAAAATGGAGGGGTTGAATTTTCGTTTTTGAAAACTAATTCCGAATTTAAAAAAATATATTAAATTTCCTACAAAACGGTTTAATTTTCAACCAAAGAAATGAATTTTCTTCTCCAATTATAAATCTTCAAAAACAAAAAAAAATTATTTTTTTTTAAACTAGGCCAATTCAACCAAGAAGTTGAATTTTTAGCCTGAAAAGATGAATTTTGGACAATGAATATAATACTTGAAATTTGAAGAAATTCAGATTTCAATTTAAAATAAAGAATAATCAAATTTGAACAACAAAAAAGTTCATTTTTGACTGAGACATATTAATATTCAACTAGGGCTAGGCATTGCATTTTTAACCAGGAACGTAATTGAATAATGATTTCTTATTTGTTTATTCATTTACTATTCCTCCGCAAATTATTGACTATTACAATTAACATTAACAAAACCAATTATTTTCAATTTTCTATGTAAAATAACAACATATCTAATAATTTGTGTTTAAGAATACTAGTTTCAGTTGAAACCCACCGTCATAACCTGAAGTTTTTCAAAAATTGTAAATATTCATTGCAAAAGATTAACATGACACAACAGCAAATTGCTAAAAATTGTAAATCCTCTTTTCAACCCAATGTTGTTTTGTTGAAAATAATCGATTTTAGTTTGAAAATGCAAGCATAATCTCATATTGTTCAAAAATTTGTTATGGTCTTTGAAATTCAATGATGAGAGTTACGGCGAAAAGCGGTAGCTCAACCTACAATTGTACAGAAAAATTTAATCTCCTTTGGAATGTCATAATTGTTTACTAAAAATACCAACTTGCAGTGTAAGAAGCCAACATAACCTAAAATTGTTAAAAGATTCTAAACATTGTCTAAACTATGAAGATTTTGAATGGAAAATGTACCGATATTTCAGTTTTCTGGCCAGTATTTATTGAATACATATATTAAATAAATTAATTATTGTTGTTAAAAAATATCAATTTTCGATGTATAACGTCAACGTAACCTCAAATTGTTCGAAAATTATTATGGAAACAAAACAGGAAATCTTGAGTTGTTGCGAAATGCTTAATTTCTGAAATATAATTATTTTGTATTATAAATACCCATTTCCGATGTAAAAAGCTAACATAGCCTGAAATTCTTGAAAGTTGGGAATCTTGATGATGGTTTTTATTTAAAAATGCTCATTTTCGGTTAAAAAACGAACACAGCCTAAAATGTGTTCGCGATTCTGACAATAATTATAGAAATGAATAATATTCAAATATTGGAATAATTATTGCGGAAATTATAAGATTCTCATAGCTTTTAAGTTTCATTATACCCATAACGTTGAAGGAAGTTTTTTAAGCTTGTAAATTTTTATGTACTTCTGTGTAAGTAGTTCGAAATGAATGATTAACTTATACTTTCTTCTGGTTTTTGCATCAGTTATTTTAATAGTTTAATATTATTTATTCTCATCATTACCCCTATAATTGCAAAAAGTTATAGGAAATTCATTAATAATTTCCCTATCATACTTTTTGTAAGGTTTTTTCCAAACTTTATGATTTTGTATTGAAATTATTTTTTAAAATATACAAATTTCCAGCGGAAAACACCAACATAAAAAATGTACATATAATATTTCCAATAATTTATTAGATGGTCTGAATGTTTTTATTTAACCATGCAAGATTATTCAGAAAGCACAAATTTTTCTCCATTCGCATAAGGTTCTCTACGATTATTCTTATTAAAGGGATTATTCGTAGATTCAAATTGAAAAATTCCCAATTTAACATATAAAACAACTTTGAACAATGCAAAACCAATCAAGTTTTTGAAAATAATTATTGCAAAATTTTCAAGGCATATCGTTACACCACTTCCTTTTTTTAAATGTCTTTAGGTTCGACTCACCAAGCAGAATCGATGAATTCATCATAATTTAAATTCTACGCTACTGCGAGAATTTAGCATGTCGCATAACGACCAAGTAAAGCTCGAGAAATTCATAGAGGATTCGAAATTAATGTATAATGTTTGGAAAGGATTTCATGCTTTGGTTACATAGAAAACCTAATCACTATTCATAAATAACTAACGATGTTCTTGGATTTGTCTCGCATTCATTATTTTGGAAAATATCAGGATATATGAAGGTATTTTCTGAAGCCAAATGACGTCACTCTCTCCCCCTCTCCTTAAGGTCGACATTTTTTATTCGATTTCGTTTCATGAATGTCTAGAATAAAACACAAAATATACAAACATGATATCATCCTCACATACTTCACAGCATAAACTGCTCTAAAAATAGGGGAAACAGGGTATTGTTCACGAATATAGCAGAACGAATTCTTTCAAATGAAATTAATTTATAGGTACCATATTTAATTCAATATGGAACTCATAAGATTTCAATTTGAAATATATTGCATTTTCAACAAGACAGTTAAAATTTCAAACAAAAAAGATTAATTTTCTAGCAAAAGAGACGAATTTTCAACGAAAGAGATGAATTTTCTAGATTGAAAGCCGAATGTTTTGGAAAACAGTTGATTTTTAATTCCCTGGAGATTAATTTACAACCAAAAAAGATTATTCTTTCGGGGAATATTTAAATTTTCAAGAAACAATAAAAAATTAATTTAAAAAAATTTTTTTGCGATGTGAAAAAGATGATTTTTCAATCAAAAAGACGATCCTTTCACAAAGAAGTTGTATTATCGACCAGAAAAGATTACTTTTAAACAATATATTTGAATTTTCAACAGATTAGTTGACTTTTCAAACACATTGTTGAAATTCCGAATTAAAAAGATGAATTGTTAATATGCAAAGATTAATTTTCAACATGCAAAGATGAATTTTAAACCAAATGGTAGAATTTTTAAACAGAAAAGATTTAACATCAAACAAAAACAACTGCGGTTTTAACCAAATAGTGAAATTTTTAAACCAGGAAGAGGAGTTTCCAAGGAAACAGTTGAATATTCAACCCAAGAATATAAACTTTCAACTTTCTTCTTCTTCTTCTTCTTTTCATATTTATTTAGATATTATCCATGTGTGATATCATATTTTTCATCAACGATTTGAGTCACAAATCGTCACAAGACTTGCCCCCCCCCCCCTGAATGTGGATGGGATGGGTGGTGTTTGAACAGGCCCTTTGCAGAAAAAGACAGAAGTTTTCTTGCAAGAAAATGTAACTTCCGGATATGAGAAGAAAAAAAAAGCTGAATTGGTTAGCGTCCAAGAAAAGAAAGAATATCTCCTAAAAATACGCTGCATCACGTAAAGAAGATAAATTAGAGAGCCTGAAAAGAACTCGTAAAGCAGAAGACAGAGTCAATTATCGAGGAGCCCATCGGTCCCAGTGGGACCTCCGTCTTTCTGAAGTAGTTTCAAATCCCGTGCCCTCCACACCAGCAGATAAATCTGATGCAGACAACTATAACTTCAATTATCAAATGAAAAAATAAACTTTTATTAGAAATATTTGAGTGTGTATATATGTATGTATGTACATTTAATCTCTCCTTTTTACGGGCTTGAGGACCTCCACTCGCTGTGCATACGTGTATATTTACATTCCATTCCTAATCTAACTTAACCGCTGCTTACATTCTAATGTTTTGCCTTACTTAAAATAATGATAATATTACCACTATTACTTCTTAAACTTCTAAAAATGAGCCATCCTCCAGGGCTTCCGTTCTCTCTTACCATGAAATGCATTTTCAACGATTTAAAAATTAAAAATTGTTGCTAGTTACTTTCCTTCAAACAGGATTACCCGTTTGGCTCTGCCCTGTTCCCTTGCTTTCTCTTACTCCTTCCAGTTCCTTCATCCATGTCACTCCCTGTCCATTACCATACAAAATCCACTCTCTAAATACGAATTAGTGAAAATTTCACTAGTTGAATTAGTAAATGTAAGGTTCATTAACCAAATAGTAATATTTTGATGTTTTACTTTCAAAATGGTAAACATTTTACTAATAAATTAGTAAAAGTTTTACTAATCTCAATCAGTAAACATGGTTCACTATTATTTTGTAGCTTCGCTTCATTAATTCATTAGTAACCTAGGGCGATCACTAACGAATTAGTGATCTGCAACGATTTCGACCAATCTGAAGTCATTTCCTAATATGACTTTGCGTGCCACTTAATGCCACGCTATTTGATGTTCGCATTGTGTTATCGTGAAGTCACAAAAAGTTTTCAATTGTACAGTTCATAATTTTGTTAATGAAACGATTTATACAGCTGGTATTGTGTGAGTACAATGATCAAACATATATTAATCTAATGATTAAATTGTATGATATTATATTATCACATTATAATTATTGAAATTATTTTAAATTATAATTTAACTTTGAGGTTAAGTTTATCAAAACAAAACTTTCAATTCTAATGATTCTAATGATACAAGAAAACATTCAGAATACACAGGATGTGTAATATTAATTTTTTTCTTTTAGTTATTATCAGGTGGATCATTGTCGTTTTCCAGCGAAAATGTCGAAATGCTTTGATGAGGCTGAAAAGCTCACCGCACATTAAGAGTTGGCCAATTAATCGTGTCAATACACAGATGCCTTATTTAGATTAAGATTCGTCAAGAATTTGGATAAGTCTAAAAATATTATTCATGACAAAACTTGAGTGCAGGACAATATATTTTAGGTAGAATGCAATAAGTATATATTTTTGGTATGTATCTCTAATATCACTGTTACCAGGAACGCTTTTATCACTGTTGGAACTGAATGGAATGACAATTTATTTTTTGACAGAAAATTTAACAAATTTTTAAAAGAAAAATTTATCTCTCAACATCTCTTAAATGTTAAGTTTACTTTTTAACTTTTTCAATTGCGATACCATTCAGTTTACAATGCGTAATTCTAAAATCTTTTACTTTAAACGTTGTCTACTTTAGATTTTTATTTTGAAGCGTACATTTTAAATTTTAAGAATTTAAAAATGCAGTTTTGAAGAGTTAACAATCAAAAGGGTTTGAAACTGAACATTTTTGATGAAAAAAGTTTTTAGTTCATCAACTGTAAATATAAATTAATTTATGACTTTTTAAATTCAACTGTCCTCAAAGTATTAAAGGTGGAAAATAAAAATTCCAAAATTAAAGAGTTTACAGATTTCAACAATACAAATTTAAATGTTTCAATTCGAAAGCCTTAGTAGTTCAACAAATGTAAACGTTCCATTGAAACTTCATAAACTATTTTTAATTTTGAAATAACTTCACATTTGATAGATAATTTATCTTTTTTAAATAGAAAATGTAATTTTCT
>CAKNXH010000170.1:158551-219646 GCA_932178445.1 Andricus quercusramuli | reverse complement strand
GTTTTATGTAAAATTTGACTTGGATCAAAATTCAAAAAGTTAGAGCATTTTGAAAATTTTTGAGACCATTTTTTTCAAGATTCAAAAATTTTATACACGGCTATTTATAGTACTCAAAAACTAGAACAATTTATCTCAATGACTTTTTTGAATAAGAAAAAAATTAGCGGAGTTATAGCATTTTCAAAATTCCATAAAACAGACGAAAATGAACACGAAAAACGTACGATATGAAAGAAAGTCAGGAGGAGAAAAACGTTTCTTTTTGAACACCCTACAATATTTTCATAAAAACTTTTTCAATATTTCGAAAAATCAAAAACTCAAATTTTGATCGCACAAAAAAATAATTAAAAAATCAAAAATTCCATTCTGCTGTCAAACTATGTGAGATACGATAAAAGATGAATCAACCAAAATTGTGCACCTGAAAAAGATCTACAAATTTGTTGTTATTCACTTTTTGATCTGACGCGTAGTTTTTATTTTATTCGTAAAAAACTGTATTGAAAATAGACAAATTAAATTTTTAGACGAATAACACAAGCTACGAAAAAAATGAGAAACATCAAATTGTTTATCCAAAGGAGGGCTACAAATTTGTTATAAATCATGTTTCGATAGGATGCGTGGTTTTTGTTTTATTCGTGAAAATAAATTTGACAATAAAAAAATCAAATTTTTGGCATAACAATGCAAGGTACGAAAACAGATGAATGAACCAAAATTGTGCATTCAAAAAAGATTTACAAACTTGTAATAAATTTTTGTCGTAAGAATATTTTCAAAATGAAAAAAATTAACTTTTTTGGAAAACGGCACAAGCTAAAATAACATTTTAACTAATACAATTTGTCGCCTAAATTATATCTTTATTCTTCATTTGAAATCAAATACAAATTTAGTAATTTGTATATGACGAACATATAACACAAAGCACAAAGTGCGCGATCAGTGTATTTCGGAGCGCGAAGCGCGACGACCAAATCGCGCGCCGAAAGTGCATTCAAACTTTTTTGTTTCTATCATACGGTGCACAGAACCGAGCGTGGAACGCAAGGTTCAAATGATTTTTAAATCAAAAATCGAGCGCGAAGCGCGAGTGTCTGGATGAGAATGTGTTCCTTAAGGTCGATAGAACCTTCAGTAAATAAAGTTCATTTTCAGTCGAAATTAAAAACAAATTTAACAATCACTTCATATGTAGAGGCTTTAATAATTTTATAATGTTTGCAAATAAACTTTTTCCTATTCATCGAAATTGAACACGAAGTTCAAAAATTTAGAGGAACCGAGCGTAAAGCGTGATGTAAATACTTTCGAGCGCGTAGCGCGAGGTGAATACATAATCGAGCTGAAGGGCGAGATTCAACAGTCGCGCGCCCTAGGCGCGCTCAAACTTGCGAGCGAAGCGCGCGATGAGAATGTGCCCGCCAAGCGGGCAGATTTTTTTTTTATTTCAGCTAACTTTTTGCGCTGATTACAAATATTTAATTGAAAGCTCAGAAAAAGCACATCTTATGCTTGAAAGGTAAGTGTACTTTTTTATATTTTCACTAATTGTAAAATTACTGAAATAATTCTTCAATGTAATGTAAGCAGTATTTTGTTATTTTAATGTTTATTCAATAATATTACGAAAAATGTGTACTGAATGCAAAATTTGTTTTCCATTAAACTCGGGTCATAAAGTTTTGTGGAAAAATTGAGAAATTAAGGGTTAAGACCAAATCACTATGAGGATTATTTTGTAAGCACAGCTTACTCGATGCTCGCCGATTACGTTGCGATGGTACATTTATATCAAATCCCTAATGAACTGTGTTCCGCATCAACATGGAGTTCGAGTTGAGGGCGCTTTTTTTTACGTGGTGATGCCCAGTAGGCCTAGTCCACTTGTCAATGAAGCGTGCTTTTTTGTTTGTTTTTCTAATTAAGTAATTTATAACAATTTCCAAAAATTCAGGTTAAATAGCAATGTTGAGTAAATCTGAGGATACGGCAAAGTTTGAAAATTGCAAATTTACTTCAGTCATGAAAAGGACATGACGTGAGTTTAATGGAAAACAAGTTTTGCATTCAGTACACATTTTTTGTTACATCAATGAATAAACTTTAAAATAACAAAATAGTGCTTACATTACATCGAATAATTATTTCAGTAATTGTATAATTAGTGAAAAAATAAAAAATTACACTTACCTTTCAAACATAAGACGTGCTTTTTCTGAGCTTTCAATGCAAAATCTGTAATCAGCGCAAAAAGTTAGCTGAAATTAAAAAATAAAAAACATCTCGATATGTCCATTCTTTCATGAGATTCTTCCTAAATTTAATTATACTTTACAATGTAAGGGTGCCTTATCTTCACGAAACACAATTTCGGAAATAAAAATTTGATTTCCAAACAATAATCTTATCGGCTTTGTTTCTTGTCTCAAATTTTTGTTTACTCTCAGAAATATATATTTCAAAAAAAAAAATAAGGAGACAAACATTTGATTTAATGTGGACAAAAATACTGATTAATTTTAGTTCTCGATTTTTTTGTTGGAAAATACAAGCAAAAAATTTTCAAAGCCAGTTAATCAGTTATTAGTGGCTCAATACACAGATGCATCCATGAACGAGTTGATCCCACAAAGAAAAATAATTGAACTTATGGAAAGAAACGTGGACCTAGAGCCTATTTACATCGTAAAAATTTTCGCTACGGTAGCAGAAACTGCTACACTCGGCCGCTAATGAGATGCATTCTATTTATTCTATTTATAAGAAATTACATAACGAAAAAGCAAGGAGTAGCTAAACTTAAGTAGTCGTTTTTTTACATTCTCATTCATGAGAGTGTAATGTAATCCTCAAAATTTTCGATCTCCAGTTTTTAAGTGATTTTTACGTTTCGGCACTCACAGAGTTCAAATATCATAAAATTTTATCTGTGTATGTGGGGTTACCTGAATGTTGTGGCCACGCTAACTTTGAAGGATTTGTCCAATCAAGTCAGCCTTCGATACACTTTTTAGGTTTCCAAAATGCAGGTCAGGTTCGTCAACCAGATATTTCTGACCAAAATGACAAAATTTAGAGCATTTTCAAAATTTGAAACAAAATTTTGTTAAGAGTTTCAGAAATTTTTATAAATGTTTCTGGTACATGACGAAAAGACTTGCAAATTACCCTAATGGTATTATTAACCCTCATTTACCCCACGCATTTTAGTATACGTTTTTACCCCACGGGGGTCAAAAAGACCCCGCCCATTTTCTCAGGTTTTTATCTCAACGACAAATCGGTCAATTGAAGTCAATTTTTTTGTACTGAAAAGGTTTTTTTATGCTCTAAAAGGCCATGATAACCAAATAATCCTAAAGGGAAAATTGAGAAAGCTGTATCAGAATTAAAAAAAAAATGTGATTGCAAAATCTTGAAATATTTTTTTTTTAATCACAATTATGTAATTCTGAGTTAAATAAAGATAAAAGTGTTTAAATGTAGTGACTTTGAAAGCTCGAGAGAGCAAAAATGGAGCGAAATAGAAGCTCCGACTGTTTCACTAAATTAACTAAGTTATCAATGAAAAAATGTATTGTATTTAGAAGAATATTCATATGAGGAATGGAATTCTCTGAATAAAAAATGTGATGAATTTTAAAAAAATGGAAACATGAACTTCAAAGTCCTGATGAGGAAAACGTTACAGTTTTCGAAACGTCGACAGAAATAAAGAAATTTTAACATCCAATTTCTACTTATTGGTCTGAAGTATGTCATCTCTACCATCATAATATTTATTTCTCATTAACTTATATCACTCAGACAAACAACAGCGCTTTAACAACATCATTATTCTAACTTATAATCCTTGTTTATACAGTATCTTTATAAAGTCATCCCCAACGTATCTGTGAAAAAAAATTCTACTTTTCCGAATTCGGTTATCAAATCCTTCATTGACTGGACTAAATAGCAAAGATGCGGTTGCGTTCTCTCTCTCGCTTTCGATAGCTCGCTCACTCGTTCGCTAGCACGTCCCAAACTGCGGAAGTATTGTATGAAACGTCATGTAAATCCTTGAGGGACACATTGTGAATGAAGAAAAAATATCCTTATACAATTTTTGATTAGAACGAAATTAAAAAAATTAGATCATTTTCAAAATTATGCAATGTGTTAGTTTCAACCGTCATTTTTAGTAGATTTCAACAAAATTTATGAATTATCTTATTGATGTTTTCCAATTAGACACAAATTGAAAATCTTCTGGATAATTATAAATCAAGTAGATTAGCTATATGGGGCAAAATTCGTCAAGTGTACCCGCCTAAAAACTTATTGTCTCCGATTTCCTTGAAAGTCCGCGAAATTATTGTCCTAGTGAACCTCTTTTAATTCCCTCAAGAGAACGTCTCTAGTACGACGGGTTGTCAACATACAGGGGCTCGAGTTTTCAACCTTTTACCGCGCACGATGATACTCAATTAACCATAACTTCTACAAGAGTTATCCAAATTAACTTTTTTATGGAGGTTTTGCAAACGTTTTTTCATCAGCTTTACAGCGAGTGCAATTATTTTAGATGAAAAATTGTATATTGTGCTTCAAGTTGAAAAAGCGAGAGATTTAAAAAGAGTATGAAGTTAGCCACCCGAACGGAGCGAGGGTGGCTATCACACGAGTTTTAAATCGTCGCTTTTTCAATGTGTGGGGCACGATACTTTTTCTATAATTTGTTTAAAAAGTGCTAGTTTTTGTTTACCTTTTTTTTTGTGTAAAAAGAAGGCGATTTTTTGTCGATTGACGCAACAATAACACCGTATTTTCGGAGAAAATGACTGTGTTTTAGGTTAGGGACGGAGTCGGAAAATTGAATGAAGCTGGCTGCGCACGAGACACGAGTACACTCGATGTAGCACGAACCCACCCAAAGTAACACGAAGCAGTTTGCACTTTATTTACTTTTGTCACTGTGTCTATTTACTTTTTCCACTCCATCCGTCCACTTTTTTCACTGTAGCCCGGAAAGGTCGGCACTGCGCATGCGTCACGTCATCGACCATAAATCGGTTACTTTTTACACTAAAAACAGGTGGAAAAGCTGGCACTTTTTCGCAAATTATAGAAAAAATGATTTAAGCTTCATTTTTTAATTTTAAACATATTTTTGAGTTTTTCTCCAAGTGCGGCCGTTAATTTTTTTTCAAAATCATGTTCAAAAGAAAGCTTAACTTTCTGCCTTTAAAATGAGCCGAGGTTGAAAGTGGGGCGATAGAAATTGTTCAAGATATATAATACTTCTTGCGCGCGGTTTCTGCGTCGCAGTGCAGCTAGGCGCAACTATCACGACGTACCGCCTATTGCGGACTTATTTAATTGTATGTTTTATCATTTGTTCGTAAAACTGTCATTTTTGGCTTGAACGAAATTCAAAATCTAATTAAATTTATAATTCGGGGTGATTTTTCAGTGTCAGTCCCCTCGCCTCTCACGTCGAAAATTGAGTCAAATAATTTGCTTATTACACTGTATGTGCACTTCTCGTTCTTCTTTGCCTCACAGTTTTTTTTTTTTTTCGGAAAACGTCACATACTATTGATGATGAATGTTTTCTCAACATGAGAGTTAATTCAGCAGAAAATGTCATGGACATTTCAAAAGACTCGCAGCGCTTTCTAGCCTACAAGCGGCATCTAAAGATCCGATTTAGCCCTTTAACGCCGATAATGCCCCTTTAGGTACACCACTCTTTCTGCAATTATAACTCATGCAATTCAAGGTATAAAAAATTGAGAGACATATATATAAGTTTACAAATGTTTTCCGTATTTTCTATAAGGTTCTGTAACAATTTAATTTTGATTCAAATTAGTTATCAAACATTGTAAAATACTGACTGAAATAACAGGCGTTAAAATTGCAGTAGTAGATAATGCTTTTTTGGGGAAATTGTTGACGCAAAAGTTAATATTTTTACAAGCTACCCTAAATTAAAAAAAATGAAGAAATTTGGTTCACTAGTTGCTTAGAAAATGCGAAATTTTCTCTAGGTTTCAATTTGAAGGCGCGCGACAACTTTTCCTGCAGCACGAAGACAGCCTCTCATCTTTCTCCCCCACCACCGGGCCACGAGGTCTGGTCCAGAGCCGCAATTTCATCTCACGTTTGACGGGGAATTCAAGGGTGTTGTATTAATACTACCAAAGTAGTGATTTTTTTAATGTAACTTTAACTCTCGCTTGAGACGTTGATGACAACCGCGTCGCAAAAAGTAAATAATTATAGGCGTGGGATTTTTTTGTAAAAAAAATCCTATCTTTGCTCCTATTGCACTTAGCAAATTGATTTTTTTTTTAAATTCGTCAAAAAATTCAAACTATATGATGGTATTGATCAATAACAATAATCGCGTTTACATCGAAAGATATTATATTTGTTAATTAAGTCAATTGTAGCATGTAGATTGAAGCTATTTTCAAACAATTTAAAATTAAAAAATAATCAGGTAGATAAGTCTACATTAAACTAGAATTCTCAACGAAAAAAACAAGCCCTTGACCAGAACTGTACGACACTCCCAATCGATAGAAATTAATTTTAAAAAAATGTTATATTACATGACAATTGCTTGTACAGATAAAGTTTTTAATATTTTTTTGTTGTTGCAATTTTGACCGTATTTTCATCTCATCCAAATGCACAGTTTACATTATATTTGGAATCATTATTTTGCTAATTGCAATAGATATTTGTTAATAAACAAATAGCTAATTTTGATGGTTTTTTTGCAATAACTTCAAAATTATTTATCCGATTTTGGCGCGCGACCAATCAATCTGGAGGTTTTTTCAGCGCCGAAAAGTGGTGAAAATTATATAGCCGTAAATAAAAAATTTCCTATCTAAAATGTCGAAAAACATGATTTCTCACCTGTTTTTCGCTAATTAAAAATATTTGCCACACTTTTGGAATTCGGCCGAAAGCGTATTCTTGTTCAACATCATGTCCCACACCTTTTCCCCCCAAAATACTGCCAATAACAGTATATGAAAGGTAATACTACTATAATGCCTGGACTATATATCTTGAAGCACATACCGATCATTGTGTAAGACTTTGGTGACCTCGTAGGGTCCTTTGAAACGTGGAAGAAGCTTTTTAGCTACTCCGACCGTAGTGTCGTAATTTTTAATCATCACGTAGTCGCCTACTTGGTACTTTCGTGGCTCTTTATGTTTTTTATCAAAATAAACCTTATTGTAATCTTGATCCTTCTTATTTTTACCTATTGCTTCAAATCTAATTTTCTCGAGGTCACGAGCCTCATCGTTGTTTTTGGTTTGTTCTAAATATTCTGCCACAGTATCAATCATTACAGTACCCTGTTGGTTTACGCCAAACAATATTTTGCTAGGACTTACTCCCGTGGTGCCATGGACGGAATTATTTAAGGCAAACTCGACGTCGTTCAACATTTTGTACCATGGTTTACCAGAAGCAGAATCGGAGAGTTTCGCCAACATTGGCGTTATCACGCGATTGATTCTCTCTACTTGGCCATTGGCCTTGGGTGACGCTGTCGCAATTAAACCATGATTTATCCTATTATGATCCATGAAATCTTTAAAATCTTCCGACGTGAAACAGGAACCACGGTCTGAGATGATTGTTCGCGGCCTACTATAATTTTGGAAGTGATCATTAAGGCTATTTATTACTTCTTTTGAATCTGTACTTTTAGTGGGGTACAATTAAAAGAATTTTGTGAAGGAGTCTATTATTAAAAATACATGTTGCTTCGTTGCAGTGCGCTTGTCAATTGGACCTAAATGATCAATGTGATACGTCAGAAATTGAGCTTCACCCTTCGGTATTGAGTGAAGACAACCTTCACCCTTCCCCGTGCAAGGAGAAAATGCTATACATTTTAAACAATTAGCGATATACGTCTTCGCTTTTTCACGCATTCCAGGAAACCAATAATTTTTCAGAATCGATTCGATAGTTTTCTCCGCTCCGAAATGGCCTAATTCATCATGGTACTTCCTAAGGATGTGAATTTCCATATTTTCCGGTACATAGAATAAAATGTCGTCGTTCCGTTTCCTATAAATTAAACCATTTCGCATTTCAAATAGT
Organism: Andricus quercusramuli; assembly: GCA_932178445.1. Classification (NCBI taxonomy): domain Eukaryota; kingdom Metazoa; phylum Arthropoda; class Insecta; order Hymenoptera; family Cynipidae; genus Andricus; species Andricus quercusramuli. Next base: position 211,510 of record CAKNXH010000170.1, on the reverse strand, counting down.
CGGTCTTCGGCAGTTTGAAGCTTTTCTTGCAGCTCACGAATTTTTGGATCGAGGTTTTGTGAGATTATTAAGTTTGCTTCGAATGTATTATCGTCAACCACTAATACGTTAGCTGCGCGGCTAAAAGCATCAACATGTTGCATTTTCTCGCCTGCTCTATGTTCAAATGTCTTATCAAATGTCTCCAATTCGAGAGACCACGCAGAGATTCGTCGGTTTACATCTTTTTTGTCCAATGTTAATTTTAAAGCGTTACAATCTGTGACAATCTTGAATGGTATTCCTTGGAGATAAATACGGATCGCCTTAGGGCGTAAATCACAGCTAAAGTTTCTAGTTCGAAGCTTTGGTATCTACTTTCTACTTCTGAGGTTCTTTTTGAAAAGTAAAATACCGGGTGGAATTGACCGTCCGACTTACGCTGAAGTAAGGCTGCACCGTAGCCTATTTTACTCGCGTCGCAATGAAGTTCGGTTTCATCTTTTGGATTATAAATGCTTAATACTGGTGACTGGATTAATTTAGCTTTAAGATCTTCTACCGCCTTAAATTCGTTCGCACCAAATCTAAAGAGCGCGTTTTTTCTTAATAGGTCATAGAGAGGTTTAGCGATTATTGAGAAGCCCTCTATGAACTTTCTAAAGTAGGAACATAGTCCTAAAAAACTTTGAACTTGCCTAATGTTCTGGGGTATTGATACGTTCCATGGGAGGGGGAAAGGAAGTATTTATTTAAGGATGGTTAAAATGTCCACGTCTTGATTCGGCAACTGTCAATTCCCGTTGACTGATGGTGGTGAGTTCCTGCTGCCTATGGGGGTGAGCTCCTGCTCGCCCCTTCGAAGATCACTTGCCAACTCCTGTTGACAAGTTGGGCTGGAGACTGCCAACTCCTGTTGACAGTCGATGTGATGGTCGATTTGGCCACGTTGGTTCCGTGGAGATGGGCGTCCACAAAATTGACGCCAAGCTCTCCTCTTTTTATAATTTCGTCCCATCCAAAGGAATCCCTAGGTACTACCTGATGGGGCGACCCAGAAGAGAAGTCTGTTGGGTGATCCGAAGGTTATAATTCGGGAGGGCTGTATGGCCGCCAATATACTTCCGTACGTTTTTATTTGTTCGCTCTAAAAAGGGCGGATTGGTTCAAAATATAGACAGAGATGGGTGTAGTCAAGGAGGACTACAAGAATTCAAAGTAAAACGGTTTATTTCCTTCACTTTACCCTAGGCGAGGCTTAGAGAGAGAGAGTGAGGATTGGACGTGCGCTCTCGAGGAAGTCGAGAGGCAGACTCAAAATTGATGGCCGAGACACGAGCTTTTATGGGAGGGCGCGCATGCGCCTCCCACTCCGCGGTCGAGCGGTCTCTCCCACTCCGCGCGAAAGTTGAGTAGAGGGAGAGTCTCGTCGCCGAGTCTCCCACTCCTCGGTGGCGGTCCAATCAGGAAGCTCCCGAATGGGGATTGGTGCGTTGCTTCTACGGGGCTCCTGATTGGTTCGTTTGTTTGCGTACGCGATAAAGATGAAATTATTTGTTTCTCTCATCTCTCTCTTGGCCCAGCGTTACATTTTGTTAAAATTAATGATTATTCGATATTAAATAAGTATAACTATTTATATGGGAATTTAATTTATTATAATATCATAGATGTTCATATATATTATATATATAGTTCGTATGTAGACTTAGTACATATAATCCATATATTATATATAGTACACATTCGTAATAGTATAATATAATTATTATTAACATTAATATTATTTATTAATGTTAATTTTAATTCCAAATAACAAGTATCACACTCATTGATAGACATAATTATTGATTAATTCTATTATAATATGGTTGTTATATATATATCTTATATATAGGTTATATGTAGATTAATACATATAATCTGTATACTGTATATAATATAATTTAATATTATTATAATATAATTAATGTTATTAACATTAATGTTATTGATTAATGTTAATTTAATTATAACTATTCAAAATTCGAATTTCGAATTTGGCGCGCGAACTCCTGGTTCGTGATTGGTGCGCAGTACCCGTGGCGCGGGGTGCGCGAACCAATCAGAGAAATCGCTCGGTTGGAATTGGTGCGCGGCACCTGTGGTTTGGGGCGCGCGAGCCAAACATAAAAATCATGAGGTTGTTGATTAACTCTAATACCGCTACTTTCCGTCTAACTTGCCATAACCAAAACTTGCCTTACTTAATGTTATTATAAAACCCTTTCTCCAAGATACTGATAAGTGATCAGTTTACCAGCATCTGACGAGAAAAGTCTTAATGGTGAAATTGGTTCTACTGAAGGGCAAGCCTGGAGCAGGAAAGCTAGATACTGGCCTTAGAATAATATGTCTAGGAAAAAGCAAGGCTCGTCGAGGTGAGAGTTGGGAATTCAGATCGATAGAACAAGTATCTGAGAGCAATCACAAGTACTTGCTCGTAAGATCTTGAATTCTCAGCTCTCCCTTTTTATATATTGAAGATGTATATCAGTATGGGGAAATTCTTTACCGCTTCAATGCCATAGTTAGTTGGACTTACTCCCTTATATGAGACTTCGTATCCAAGGTACTCGATCTGAGTCTGGAAAAACTTGCACTTGTCTAAACGCAACTCTAATTTGTTTTCGACCATAAGGGCAAACACGCGTTTCAAGATATTGAAGTGATTTTCTAAAGACTCACTGGCGATCAAAATGTCTTCCAAATAAATGACAACCTCACTTGACTTGAGCAGCTGATCAAAAACTTTATTAACGAATCTTTGAAATTTTGCCGGGGCCATTTTGAGGCCAAACGGCATCTTTGTATATTCGAATTGTCCGAGGAGTCTTCTGGCACGTCAATACGTGTCGTGCGCCGAAGAAAGGAGGCTTACTCTGAAAAAATCGAAATCCAGGTTTTTACACCTTTCGATAGTTTTTGAGTTGCTCTTTTTAATGAAACCATCGAAAAAAATTTCCGAGCGTTATTATTGCTAATAATTGAGTTGATAGGTACCCGAGGAATCGTGGTTTCGCTCGAGAGCTCGAGATCCCGTGAAACACCTCCCACCACTCACCACTACATCTCCGCGTCTCATCTATACCCCGTCCGTGAGCAGCGCCGCTGTATGCGTGAGAATGTAGTGGCAAGCGGAGAGGAAAGATTTCGTGGTCTTCCCTCTCTCCTAAAAGTCGCGTCTATCGGGTCGACTTGACCGCTCGTCCTGAAAAATCTCGATTTCCAGAGTAAGCCCCCTTTCTTCGGCGCACGTCACATATGATAAAACCCATCTTTGAGATCAAGCAATGTAAAATATTTCTTCCCGCGTAATTTGTCAATTTGATCTTCTATGAGCGGAAGTGGGTAATTATCCCTTAGTGTAATTTTGTTCAAAAAACGGTAATCCACGCACAATCTGTATTCTGAATTTTTTCGTTTTGTTAGTACTTATGGAGATAAATAAATCTTTTAGCCTTGATTGCGCCAGATGATCGCATTCCGAATTTATCTCAAGTGAATCTGATATATTGTCTACCGAAATGTCAATGTTAAATATCTCTTTCGTAATATTAGCTTCTACCTCAGACATCGCAATTAATCCTATGTTAAAAGCCCACAATGCGTCACGACCTAGAACGACAGAATTTGACATCGTATTATTTGGAACTACAATCAGCCTTACCGTTCGCTCGACATTATCCAAGGTTATTTCTGCCGTTACAAAACCCAAACGAACAAGCGGACTGTCATTAATGCCACCATACTCACCACCATCGTACGGACTCATACTTTCGATCGGGATGAACGATTCCTTAACAAAACTAATCGGACTTCCCGTATCTAGGAGAGTATTCAAGGTCAGAGAGCAGCTCGCTCCCGCAGAATTGACCTCGAATTTCGCCAACTTGAAGCACCCTTTATTGAGCGGATACTCTGAAGGGGTCGTTGATTCCTACGGGTCCAGTAGAGTCTCAGCCACGTTGCTTACTTGATGATCTGACGAGGTGTCACTTAAGTTGTTGACCTGCTGTTGATTCTTCGGCTGCGGCTTCTTGTGAGGGCAATCCTTCGACTGGTGACCCATCTCAAAACATTTAAAATAAGCACCCTTTCCCCTCGGTGGTTGTCTACATTTCGTTGCCAAATGGCCAATTTTGCTGCAGTTATAGCAACGCAAGAGGGCAGTCTTCTTATGGGGCATAATTTCTGAAGTGTACCCACCTCAAAAATGAAAGTTGTCCGATCGGGCTAAAAATTGGCCTAATTGTAGTCCTATTAGATAGTACTCCTCGCACCAAAAATTAATTTATTTTGATGATTATTTATCAAAGTGGAGGGGGTACAATTTACGGGGTTTTCAAGCAAAGCCTTACTTTCAAACGTTTGTAACTTTTGTCCTGTTGCCTGAAACAAAATTTCACCTTGAATATTTTCGATAGATTTTTTCACAAACTTTCTGGTGGTGATGATTATTTTCAAAAAAAGTCAAAATTTGACCCGAATTTTTGAACATCAAAAATAAATTTGACTTTTTTTCAAATTTCGGCACCTTTTTTTTTTTCTTCATAATAGTTTTAAAAGAAAGCTGAGATTTTTTCCTATGAGACCTCCAAATTTTCAGAGTGGCAAATTAATTCGTCTTTGAGTAATAGAACGATACGTAAACAAGATGCCGTGATAGGGTGAGTAGCGCGCTATTTCCCCTAGTGCGCTCAAGCCGAGAATCTTTGTGCAACGCTTAGGAGCCACTTTTTAAAGTTAAGTAATATTATATGGTAATATTATGTGTCTTCCTGTTCGATTTTTTGGCGATAGTTTCAACAGTTGTTTTCTTTGCAGGCCTCTTTTGCGGTTTCTGTTTTTTGCCATTCGAGAGGATGTCGTATTTCTCAGAGGAAGAAAACTTCTTGAGTTGAAGTTTTCCATCTTGAGTGGGAATGAAAGCGTGGTACTGTAATGTACCTGGTATCGTGACAGCTTTGTCAAATCTGGCTTTCAGTAACTCGGTGGCGAAGGCATGATTTCTTTGCTGCTGAAAAAAATTTCGGTTTCCTTACAGTTACTCTTTGCCCACTGAAACAAAGCATGGGGAGTGAGTATGTGATGTTTCGGAGAACATTGTAAGCTTGATCGTGCTGCTTGTCTCTTTATATTCGCTCCAATACCATCACATGCACCCTTACCATGAGATGTACCATGGAAGTGCCATTCAGCTTGGATACCAAAATCTTCTTCATGGGCTTGGAGATTAACAAAGCTACTCTTATTTTTAAAATGTTGCCCTGCACCATCAGTGAAATAGTAGATTTTCTTTGGCCTGAAATGAGTTTTCAAATAATCTACTATTATCTTTTGATACTCGTGAACAGCTACCGTGTCATGAGCTAAGTTATCAGATATGATTGCGATACTTACGTCCTTGAGCTCTCCATCTTTTTTATAATAAATTACGACAGTGAATATTGTAGCTTGATCGTTATTCCAGTGGAATGATTGCGCTGCATTCTGAATTATGAAGGCGTAATTCTCAGCGAAATCGAAGCAAATCAAGAACTCCCCAGGCAATAAATTTTCCTTCAGGTTTTTGAAAAAAGATGATTGCTCCTTTGAAATGAAGTGATGAGTTTTTAATTTCAACAGCCTTTCACAGAAATCATCTACGAATTCATCAGTATCCATTACCAGAGTTTTTAGAGTACATCTGTCGGTCTGTAGCCAAATTTCAAACCTCACTTCATTAATACAATGTTCATCAAAAGCTTTTGTGATGTTATCTTTCAAGTTTGCAGTACCTGGACAGTTTTCACACTCTACTAAATGACAGGAACTTGAAGAGTCAGGACATACAATAGCATCCAGGCAGTCATGATAATTTGTGAGCACCATGTCAGTATCCTCTGTTGAATGTGGAATATTTATTTCATTCAACATCAACTTGACATTCTCATGATGCACGCAAACGCACACATTATGTGTGCCACTACTTCCTTCTAGAACACTTATTGTACCTGCATTCTCACTTATAATTTATGAAGCATATTCCCAATCAATTTTACACTGATCGTAATGCAGGCCTTGTTAATTCATCCTGGCAATGCAGAGAGCAGTTATTCTAGTAGCATATAATATTACTTAAGTTGAAAAACTGGCACTAAAGCGTTGCACAAAGATCCTCGGCGTGAGCGCACTAGGGGAAATCGCGCGCCACTCACCCTATCACGGCATCTTGTTTACGTATCGTTCTATTACTCAAAGACGAACTAATTTGCCACTCTGAAAATTGGAGGTCTCATAGGAAAAAATCTCAGCTTTCTTTCAAAACTATTTTGAAGAAAAAAAAAGTGCCGAAATTTGAAAAAAGTCAAATTTATTTTTGATTTTCAAAAATTCGGGTCAAATTTTGACTTTTTTTGAAAATCGATATCACCACCAGAAAGTTTGTGGAAAAATCTATCGAAAATATTCGAGGTGAAATTTTGCTTCATTCAACAGGACAAAAGTTACAAACGTTTGAAAGTAAGGCTTTGCTTGAAAACCCCATAAATTGTACCCCCTCCACTTTGATAAATAATTATCACAATAAATTAATTTTTGGTGTGAGAAGTACTATCTAATAGGACTACAATTAGGCCAATTTTTAGCCCGATCGGACAACTTTAATTTTTGAGGTGGGTACACTTAAGAAATTATGCCCCTTATGTGCCGTTGCTGTCTTCGATCCTTCTTCGGTTTTGGAGACCGTAGTGGCGGGAGCACTCTTATTGCCATCTTTTATATTTTTCAAGTCGTCTCCCAACGTAATTTTTTCAAAGGCTTGTAGAAGACTCTTTTCTGTAAACCTTTGAATTCGGGCCTGATTGCGCAGCGGTGTATCAGGAATTCCATCAATGAGGTAGTCCACAAGATCCTCTTCCTCGATCGGTACTGCATTCGCCAGAATTAATTTCTCGTGGAAATAGTCGTTAAAAGATTCTGACGTTTTCCACGATTGATTCTCGAACTTCTTTCTCAACGACAATCTGGTCTGGCGATGGTCGAACATGGATGCTAATTCATTGAGAAGGTTTTCCACCGACATACCAATATATTCGGGGTTGGAGTGGAACCACCTTAAGGCCTTACCCTTCAATTTTGCACCCATCAGAAGTCTGCCATGCGCGTCGTCGAGTTCGTAAGTATTGCGCAGGAGCTCAAATTGTTCCTTCCATTTCCTTGTAATCCGCTCCTGTTCCGTCAAAATCGCTCAGAAGGTCTTTTAAAATCGTGACGTTTATCCGGTGTTGGACAGGTTGTTGTAATTCGGGACGGGCGGGACTGTTGCGCAAGAGCTCAATTTCGCCCCTTGCGAGTTGTTCCCTTTCCATTTATTCCCGTTCTCGACGCAAGAATTCCATTTCTCTGTAGTCCATACCTCCCTGATATCCGTGCGTCAGTGGATGAGGTGGAGAGGCTCCTCCTAGATTTTGTCTCACGTCCAGGTTCGGCTGCTCATCCCTCACTACGGCATCATCCTCGTGTTCGTTGTCTACAGGTTGTGTGTTCGGCTGAATTTCGTTGGCGTCATGATACCAACTGTTCATTGGGTCAGCCTCTTGCAATCGCCTGATAAGCTCGGCTTTCGAGCCTTGGGCCGATATTCCACGACGATTGCATACTTCCTTAAGGGTGGCTACCCTGTACTTTGTCGGATTCATGGCGTAGCACTTCGGTATCACACACACGACGTTTTCGGAATCACTCTTACACGTCGTTTTCGGAACCACACACGCGACGTTTTCTAATTCACTAGAACGTCTGGACAGAATGACGTTTTAAGTTTCAGAAGTTTTCTACAGTTTTCTAAAAAACACTAGCACTCTGAATGTAAGGGCATCGCACAAAATGATGCCACTGTACTATGCTTCCCTACACGCGATTCACTCCACAGAAGTTCGTTTTTGCACTCAAAGCTAGCCACGCGGCAACAGAGGTTTTCCGTCGGTGCACATGATCATATCGAAGCACGTCAGAAGCTCTAGTCGGTCACACCGCACACAGCTGAGTGTGCTCCGTCGATGATTTTAGCGCCGCGCTGCGCAATTTTCACGAACTAGATCTCAGACTACAACGCCACACTGCGTTCTTTTTCGGCAAACTGGATTGGCACTCCTAACTCCGCCATTATACCGAAATTAAGACATCGGAAATTCCAAAGACGCCGAAACCGAGTTTCTCGAAAAAAATGCCGATTCCCAACTTGGAACTCGTACTTGCGCATCCGCCACGGAAGTTCGGAGGTAAACCGAAGACTCTTCGATACCCGAAAAATACAGAAGCGCGGAAGCGATACGAGTGATCGAACAAGCGGCTTGCAGCAAGCCAGCGTCAATTTTCTTAAGTTTTTACACCACACATAAAGTTTTAATGGTTCTCGCGTTTTCGCGATCCACTGTGGGCGACCCGGATATGGAATCCCACTTCTGAAGGTTGTAAGATATAAAAACTTTATTAAAATAGCAGTTACACTGTTGGCAGTTGTGCGGTTCGCAACAGACTGACTCGTGACAAAGTGTAGGACCTTGTCGGCGCTAGTGTCGCTTTTTACATGGAACTAAATTCCTTACCCGAAACAGCAGCGGCCGAACTGGTGGGACGCCCGCCCGAATGGTTGGGGAGCTTGCACGTATGATTCGGGAGATTCGAGTCGTCAACCGCGTTGGATGTTGCGCGTTTGACGTTTGTGCATGTTCGCTAATGGCCGCAGCTACTGTGAAAATTTCAGACTGATATGTCTAACGGTCTTCGAGCAATGTTTCCGGCCAGTCTGAAAAAAGTGATTTCGAGAAAAGCGCGGTTAAAGTTTTACTAACAGAAAAATCCATGAATCTTGGCAGCGTTCACTGATTCACAGAAACACCTATAATATTTGTAATAGAAATCAGCGCACCCTAGTTGACACCGGAGGAACCCTAATAACCGTTCCACTTAACATTTCGACAGGTAAAAGAAATATAAAAGCGTTGGATCCAAGTGCGCCGCTGAAGCGCTCAGTACACGCTACGAGGAGGCGTGCAGTGGGGCAAAAAAAGTTTCTGTGGACAAATTGATATTCAGAAGCCACTTTTTAACCGATTCAAACTTTTTTTTTCAAATTAAAGCTAACAAAATTTTGCATAAATCTGTCATGGCAAATTTTGGAAACAGTTTTTTTTTTTATTTTATAACAAAAATGGAAAAAAAACAAAAAAAAATTTCAAAAAAGTATCGGTTTTCGAGAAATACTTGGATTCAATTCGAAATACCTAGAATCAATGAAGCAACTATCCATAAAAGTTGTCTGATAACTTAGCAATTGTTAAAAAATTTATTGAATTTGTTATAAACAAATAGGTGGGTGAAAATGGATTCATGGGGATTGGGAGCGATTCGTCAATTGATTCGCACTATTTTTGAACAATGTAGAGAAATAAACCGTTTTTTAATTAATTGTATTAAAAATAATAAATAATTTGTCATTTTATAAACAAATTTTATAAACAATTATCCACAGCAGGTATTTATGATGAAATAAATCAAATTTTTTCTCCTAAATCTGTCAAAAATAATACAAAAATTTCACTTACTGATCATATTTAGTCATCCAATAGCAATTGATGCTTGTTTAAACAAAGTTAATTAACAAATGCACTGTTAGGCTATTTTTATAGGTAAAGACTTGGTTTTTTCTTCGTATTAAAGTGTAAATAGCTACTTTCTAGATATTCTTGTAGCTTACATGACATTCAACAATTTCTATTGTTAATAACAATTGTTTAAACAAATTTTTTCCATACTAGGCATTTTGCAACCAAAAAAAATGCGTTTCAAGGTATTAGCAGCCTGTTATTCATTAATGGCTCCTTGGTCATTGGTCAAAAATGATTGATGATTGTTTAAACAAACTTAATAAACAAATTCATTTTTAGGCTATTTCTGAAGGTAAAAACTTGGTTCTTTCAACGTGACCAACTTTAAATGAGTAATTTAAACATAGCAAGGAGTTCTGTCTGAATAATTGTTAATATATTCCATAAGAAAAACGAATTTTTTGCCTAAAAATGTATGGGAGGACAAAGATTTATCTATAAAATAATTAATAACAATAAAAACAGTTGATCGTTATCGAAGTTTCTGAAAAAAATGTTTAAATTACTCATTTAAAGTTGGTCACGTTGAAAGAACCCAGTTTTTACCTTCAGAAATAGCCGAAAAATGAATTTGTTTATTAAGTTTGTTTAAACAATCATCAATTATTTTTGACCAATGACCAAAGAGCCATTAATGAATAACAGGCTGCTAATACCTTGAAACGCATTTTTTTTGGTTGCAAAATGCCTAGTATGAAAAAAATTTGTTTAAACTATTGTTACTAACAATAGAAATTGTTGAATGTCATGTAAGCTACAAAAATATCTAGAAACTAGCTATTTACACTTTAATACGAAGAAAAAACCAAGTCTTTACCTATAAAAATAGCCTAACAGTGCATTTGTTAATTAACTTTGTTTAAGCAATCATCAATTGCTATTGGATGACTAAATATGATCAGTAAGTGAAATTTTTGTATAATTTTTGGCAGATTTAGAAGAAAAAATTTGATTTATTTCATCATAAATACCTGCTGTGGATAATTGTTTATAAAATTTGTTTATAAAATGAAAAATTATTAATTATTTTTGATAAAATTAATTAAAAAACGGTTTATTTCTCTAAATTGTTCAAAAATAGTGCGAATCAATTGACGAATCGCTGCCAATCCCCATGAATCCATTTTCACCCACCTATTTGTTTATAACAAATTCAATAAATTTTTTAACAATTGCTAAGTTATGAGACAACTTTTATGGATAGTTGCTTTATTGATTCTAGGTATTTCGAATTGAATCCAAGTATTTCTCGAAAACCGATACTTTTTTGAAATTTTTTTTTTGTTTTTTTCCATTTTTGTTATAAAATAAAAAAAAACTGTTTCCAAAATTTGCCATGACAGATTTATGCAAAATTTTTTTAGCTTTAATTTAAAAAAAAACGTTTAAATCGGTTAAAAAGTGGCTTCTGAATATCAATTTGTCCACAGAAACTTTTTTTGCCCCAATGTGAGGCGCCTCGGGGAAATTAAGATTTCGACCTGTAAACATTTTTTTTGCAAATGGGACCAAGTGCACTTTGTTTTTCAGCCCCTAAAGTACATTTTAAGCCAAGAAAAAAATAATCGATTTTTTGAAAATCCTAGAGTGGTGTTACCCCTTAAGGAAGGTAAGAGAAATATAAAACCTTATTTTTTCTCCAGAATTATTTCTGTATATATATATATAGAAATAATTCTGGAGAAAAAATAAGGTTTTATATTTCTGTTACCTTCGTTTAATGATTATCCAAAGAAAAACCAGATAACTAGTTTACACTGTATTCCACTGGCATCTCGCACATGAATAATAAAATTGACATAAACTAGAAACAGTGACATTCAGGAAGAGCCTGATGTTTATCAGCTTGGCCATTAGCGAACATGCGCAAACGTCGAACGCACAACATGCAACGCGGTTGACGACTCGTATCTCCCGAATCATACGTGCAAGCTCCCCAACCATTCGGGCGGGCGCCCCACCAGTTCGGCTGCTGCTGTTTCGGGTGAGCACCCGAATGGTTGGGGTGCCAGCACGACTCAGTCGTGCGAGCGCACCAATCCTTCGTGAAACAGAAAAAAAAGAAAAACCACCCCAACTATTGGGGTGTAAATCTTTCACCAATGCAGGCTCACACACTCATCGAAGCGCAGATGCATCGAAAATTTACGTGATCAAGAATGATGACTTTTGTGAATTTTTCTCTTGAGAACCATGAGCTTATAGGTACAAACAATTTACCTGAATTTTTTTTAGAATTTTTGGAGCAATTTTTTCAATTTGTCAAAAAATGATAAATTGCAAAATCAAAAAAATAATTTAAAACTTTGTGGAAAAATTCTCACGTATTCTTTGAGTGATTCTAAGAACTTTTTCTTCTTTTGCACTTTCTCGAAAAGATCATACTTTTTGAGAAAAAAATTCATGAATGTCTTCGCAAAAATTTTGTCATTATCGAACCATTTTGAACACACTAAGATAAACAATTGATCTCGGAACCATGTATTCTGAAAGCTTAGGCATTTATTCCACCGGTTATTGAGGTTCCAAGTAGATTGCACACTGGGAACCATTCGGAAAACTCGATTTTATACAAAAAACAATAGAAAAAATCTTGTTTTTTTTTGTTTAAACAATATTTTTCCATAATTAACAACATTTTATCACATTTTCATGCCCACCATCGGAAAGAAGAGATCTTAAGCTTCAAAAATATATGTCTCAATTTTTACATTCTCATCTATTTGACCCCCCCGGTTTTTGTCAAATGTCCACGTTTTGAGACCCCCTGAACCAAAAAAACAGGTTTTTACGAATGTGTCTGTATGTATGTATGTATGTATGTATGTATGTATGCATGTATGTGGGTGGGTGTGTATGTATGTATATTTTTAGTCTGTTAGCACGATAACTTTCGAAAGAATTGACAGATTGGATTGGGCTTTGATATACTCTTCAAGTATCTTAAAATGAAGGTCAAGTTCGTCAGCCAGCCATTTTTTATAAAAATTTGAAAATTATATTTGCGGCTGTTCATAGAAATTGAAAATTCAAACAATTTATCCCAATTATATTTTTCAAAAAAATGAAAATTTTCAGAGTTACAGCATTTGCAAAATCAAAAAAATAAACGAAAATTAACATTTTCAGCCAAACAACGGACGATACGAAAAAAAGTCAACATAAGAAAAATGTTTCTTTTTGCACGCCCTACAAGATTATCATAACGACTTTTTGAATTTCCTTGAAACCAATTGCGACTCTCTCGACAGTGGCGTAACTCCGTTTAAAAAATGTGTGTTCGGAGGGTAGACTAGTCATTTACGGTTCATTCCTCTGTTAAACATTTTTTCTTCGACTTCAAGCTTTGGGGGCCCCCTAGCTTGCGGGGCCCGTGTTCCCGGAACACATGGAACACCGATAGTTAAGCCTAGCGACGGCAAAATAGACGAGGAGTAGATAGGCGCATAAATCAGGATAAGCAGGTTATCGGTGTAGAGTAGGGTCAATCCTCACAAATAAAAACATATAAAAAAAAAGCTAAAATGGCCATACATAATTCTATATTCGTACCGACTGTACTATACGGTAGCGAGACATGGACCTGTCGCGATTGAAATGAATTTCCTATGCCAAATATGCGGGAAAACACTAATTGACAAAGTACGAAACGAGACAATCCTCAAAGAATGTGGTACAGGAGAGACACTGGTTAACATATGGGAAAGAAATCAGCTAAGATGGTTCGGACATCTTGAAAGAATGAAAGATGAACGACTGACCAAACAAGTGTATAAAGGTAAAGGAAAAGGCAGAATGCCCAAAGGTAGACCGCCGAAAGAATGGTTAGAATCTGTGAACGAGACACTAATTCGAAGAGACAAAAGAAGCCATAGAAACATGAGAGCTTCCATGAAAAAATACAAGGACGTGAAGGAAGCTAGAGTAGTATGCCAGGACAGGAAAGTGTGGCGATTTTGTGAGGCTCTTCACTTGGGGTGATCGCTAGAGAGATTGATCAGCAACCTAGGTCGGAACAGTGTTGTGGAACGAACGTGTCATTCAACACGAGAATTCTAGATCGATCTAAAATATCCATACCTCACACCTACATACCTATCTACCTTATACCTATGTACCCATCTACACACCACTATTTTCTAACCGAGCAAGTCACGCCTCCCCCGAAAGGGAAATGGCTTAATATTATAATAATAATAGTATGTGACGTTTTTCCGAAAAAAAACTGTGAGGCAAAGAAGAAGGAGAAGTCCGCAATAGGCGGTACGTCGTGATCGTCGCGCCTAGCTGCACTGCGACGCAGAAACCGCACGCAAGAAGTGTTATATATCTCCACCAAATTCTTTCGCCCCACTTTCAACCATGGCTCATTTTAAAGGCATAAAGTTAAGCTTTCTTTTAAACATGATTTTGAAAAAAAATTAACGGCCGCACTTGAAGAAAAACTCAAAAATATGCTTAAAATTAAAAAATGAAGCTTAAATAATTTTTTTCGTTTAAAATAATTGCATTCACTGTAAAGCTGATGAAAAAAAGTTTCCAAAACCTCCATAAAAAAGTTAATTTGGATAACTTTTGTAGAAGTTATAGTTCATTAAGTATCAGCGTGCGCGGTAAAAGGTTGAAAAGTCGAGCCCCTGTATGTTGACAACCCGTCATACTAGAGACGTTCTCTTAAGGGAATTAAAGGTTCACTAGGACAATAATTTCGTGGACTTTCAAGAAAATCGGAGACAACAAGTTTTTAGGCAGGTACACTTGACGAATTTTGCCCCATATCCGGATATTTTTAAAATGCAGTGAAATGGTTTTAATATTTTTTTTAAACAGACTACTAATTTTTGTAGAGTTGACTTAGACCCGAACTTTAAACGAACGGAATTAAAGCCTATAGCTTAATGTCTTTGTTTAGTAAATTAAAAAGAACTTTTTTTATTATCATTATATTGAAAACCATACCTACTTCTTATATTCCGTTCCATTTTGTCTGCATCGTTTTATTACAGTCCAAACTCCGAGCATTGCCGCCCGAGTATTGCTGCTTCCCCGATTTCTCGCTTGAGCGCTACCCCCACTTTATTGTCGGTCGCGACCGTTGCATTTCATAGCTAACGCTCCGAGGATTGCCGGGAACAAAACGGCTGAATCTGAAGGTCTTTTTCGGGCAAAATATTGAAGTTTTTCAGTCAAACAAATTGTTCATTTTATTATACATATAAGAAATTAAATATTAGGAAAACTGTTCTTTATTCAAAATTATTTTTAATCCACTTTAAAAAAATTTGCTATGTTTTAAAATCAAATTTATGTACTATAAGGTATCAACGTTTCTTGCACAAATTTTTTTGAATATATTACAATATCAAAGATAGCTAACTAATCAATTTTTATTTTACGTTCCGTCAAATATTTAAAGGCTTTGCATAACGCTGTTCTGGATGAATGTTCAACATAAAATGTGAACGTCAAAACCTGAAGAAAACCATGAAAAATTATAAAATTGCGTTCAAAAGATATTAGATGTCTGATTTCAGCTTCTTTAATATGCATTTCTATGAGAAAACTGCTCGCAGTATTATTTCGCAGTACAAGACGTGGGAAGAAGTGAAAGAATTTTTTCTTGAACATATTTTAGCTGTATCGGTTTTTGAATTCCCATTTTTCAAATAAACTAATATCTATTCACACTAGAGCTGGGACTTTCGGTAATCCGGCTACCGCGCAAGATTCGGCCTACTGCTGTATCTGCTTACCGAACATGTTACTGCCACTTTGGCTCCCGACTATTCCGGCGGCCGAAATAATCCGGCGACAGTAATTCCGGCCGGATTTTTACTGCCGCCTGACAATCCGGCGAATACTGCCTGAAACCCTTTTTTTTGTATCTCAACTCTCAACCCTTTTTTTTTTTTGCCTAAAGATTTTCTTTTCCTGATCCTACTATACACCATTATAGATATTATGTTAAAGAAATTCAACAATTATTTATGGAATAGTAAAAAAACATTTATTTTATAAGTTACAAAAAATATTATCCAATATTCCGAGTATAATTAACGGTCAAAGAGGTTTCGACATGCGGTAGTCGGAGGGGGACGGGTGATAATCGATTTAAGCCTTTTGGGCGTCCGGTAGGTCGTTCGCCGGATTGGGTTCCGTGCGGGAGCCTTTTTTGAAACAATGGCCTGTTAGGGAGGTCGTCGATATATCTGGGCAAGAGCCTTCTGCTTGCGAGGGGATGGATAAGTCCTCGACTTCCTGTGCGAGCGTCGTGGAAGAGGACGAGACCTTGGCCTCTTTTTCTCGCTAGAACTCGTGTCAGGGTGAGTTAGGCTAGTTCCGGGCTAGTGCATCTGCTTTCTGGAAGGCTCCGCTCTCGCGGAAGGACGGCTGGGAACCTCCCTTAGTGTAGTCCAGGGAGGGGGCTTTGGTATGGCCGAAAGGAAGTATACCAATTTTGGTGGCGACAATTCACTGAGCTTCGGAGGCGAGAAGTCGATAGGAGAGGCCCGTAGCTCCAATAGGTCCTCCTCCTCTAAGGGCTTGATACTCGTAGTTCCTGCGGCTGGGCTCCGTGATTCTGAGGGTGGCGGGGACGTCTCCTCGGGCGGAAGATCGACGCCTAGGTCCCGCAACACTTCCTCGAGAGGAATGAGCTCGTCATTTCCCAAGTTGGAGATGTCGGCCGGCGATGAATATGCCTCCAAGTCTGGTAGGACCTGATCGTGTTGATATCGGCTGGTGAAAATATCTCCAGGGATCCGGAGACTTTCTTCTTCACAATTTAAGGTCCTACGAGTTTTTCCACCTTCACCTTCGAACACTGGGCCACCGTAAATAAGTCGGATTCTTTTGGTTAGGTTTTCGAGAAAAAATAGAAAGTCTGGGTTAGGATTTTTAAATGATTAAGTCGAGGTTAGATTTCCGGGCACACTTTATTCCGTCGTAGTTGATCGTAGCTCAACAGGTAGCTCGCGAATACTGCTCGAGCGCGAAGGACCGCTGATCGAGTGCGAGGCTTTCGTCTCTTTATTTAAAAAAAACTCGCCGAAATTATAGACTAAAGTCGGAGCGTCAACTTTACCAGTTGGAGGCTGGATCAGTACTGACTCGGGGCTCACCGGGAGTGAATGCCTCAGCCGTCTGAGAACAGCGCTGCGGCGTGAGCAGCAAATAATCGACCGATCGATTCATCGAAGGTCGCGGCTGGCGCACGAATAATTCAAATCAACTTAAAAGTTAAGAGTTTAAGATGGGTAACAACCACAGCTAGAACAGAGGCGATGTGCCGTCGGTCTATTTTAGTATAGTTGGGGGCTGTTGTTTTAAGAAGTGTAACAGAAAAAATAATTTCAGAGAAATTTAATTGTGTAACAATTAAATATAGTGTTGCCGCCCGAGACGAGAAATAGCGAGTCTGGCTCGCTTTCGTCTCGTTCATTACTCGGTTCCGTCTCGTTTTCCCGGGAGCGTTACTCGGTTTGTCTCGTCAAACTCTTACTCTTCCCGTCTCGTCCTTACTCGTTTCTCGCTCGGTTTTTCCGAGAAATGCGACAGATGTGCGCAAGCAGAGCGGACAGCTCGCGGGAGCGTTCTTTTGCTAATCTGACGCGCTAATGCTAATTAGCGTTCTTTAATGAATAGCTAAAGTCGAAATCTGATTACATATTATAATTTTTTGTCCATTACTGATTAATTTGATATCAAACACGACTATGTTGCGATTTCTCGAAGATTTAACTTCACTATATTAGTATTTTGTTTTGTTCTTATTGTTAATTTATTTTGCTAATTATAAAAATAGAATATATGAAACAGAAAGGTAAAAAGATAGGTATATTTTCAAGTTATTTGGAGTTCGAAGAATTTAACACTAAGTTAATTTTTTATAATTCAAAGTAGAATTTTAAAATTTTGTGGCACCTAATTTTTACGGTTGGTAAATAAAATATATTTGTTGGGGCATTTACAAAATCGAAAGTGCGCACCTCCTTAAATCGCTTTGACTACTACATATTTTTTAAATTGTATGAAATTGGAATGTGTAAATAGTAGTAGATCAGTCAGTAATAATACTGAGAAACTCACATGATCATCACACAGTCGATTTTATAATTCACCCCTACGACATTCATGTATCTATATTTGTTTATTCAGGTATGTATATTTGAATATTCATGTATATAAAAATTTGTATAATTCAGAAATGCATTAGCACTGAAAATTTTCCTTTCGGGTCCCTCATAACGTATATATCTTACGGTTGGGCGTCGTCGGAATAAAATTAAAAAATTTGTTAATCGCAGAGTTTTGGAAAAATCGTGAATGTTACTTTTGTTTCTTAATCTGCATAATATGCCCAATTTTTAAAATTGGCAGGTTTTTATTTGAGTTCATATGGATACAGTAAATTTTTTTGTATGCAGTTCTGATAATGAAAAATATATAAAAGCTCTAAAAATTACGAATATTTTTTTTAGCGTATAAAAACTTTTTTATGTTCAACATGTACTCAGATGAAGATGCCTCATCATCAAAAAAAGAAAATGGTAAATATTTTAATGCTAGCCATTCCACCATCATCCTCTTAAATTCTTTCTGTATGAAGTCCAATTTGGATCTTGTAAATTTCTGAAAAAAATTTGAATTCCTGAATTTACATTTAAAATTAACAAATATTTGACAGAATTCATGAAGTTTTAAAAATATTTCATAAGATTTCACTGAAGTTTCAAGACCAAACATAGATTTTTACATACTTTAAAAGATTTCAAGAAATTCACAAACATTTCAAATCATTTAAAAGATTGCACAAACATTTCAAATATTTTCATTTTTTCAAATCAATAGAACAGATTTCACAAATATATGAAGGAATTCATAAAGCTTCAAAAATATTTCTTAACATTTCACAAAATATTTCCAATATTTAGCTACAATTTTAAAATATTTCATAAGATTTCACTGAAATTTCAAGATCTCACATAGATTTTTACATACTTTAAAATATTTCAAGAAATTCACAAAGATTTCAAATCATTCAGAAGATTGCACAAAAATTTCAAATATTTTCATTTTTTCAAATCAATGGAACAGATTTCAAAATATTTTACAAATATTTGAAAGAATTCATAAAGTTTCAAAAATATTTCTCAACATTTCACAAACTTTTCGAATATTTTACTACAATTTTAAAAGGTTTCACTGAAATTTCAAGATCTCACATAGTGACAAAATTATAAATTTCCACTTTAAAATGTACAAAATGAAATTAGTGTTAAATTCTTTAAACTCCAAAGGACTTGAAAATAAACCTGTCTTTCTACATTTCTCTTTCATGTATTCTGTTGTTATAATTGACAAAATAAATTAACAATAAGAACAAAACAAAATACTAATATACTGAAGTTAAATCTTCGAGAAATCGCAACATAGTCGTGTTTGATATCAAATTAATCAGTAATGGACAAAAAATTATAATATGTAATCAGATTTGGACTTGAGCTATTCATTAAAGAACGCTAATTAGCATTAGCGCGTCAGAGTAGCAAAAGAACGCTCCCACCAGCTGGCCGCTCTGCTAGCGCACATATGTCGCATTTCTCGGAAAAAACCGAGCGAGAAACGAGTAAGGACGCCACGAGACGAGTAAGAATGAGACGAAACGAGATGAGTAACACCGAGACAGCAGGTATGACTCGTCTCGTCCCGTCTCGTTTCTCGGGATTTCTCGCTCGACGGCAACACTAATTAAATACTATAGATTTTAGAATCCCTCGAACATTAACAACTTGAACTAGTTTTATTTGCATATTATTGAATCTTTTTTAACTTGAAAATGATTAAGTTGTGGCTGATACATCCAAATTGAAACACAGAAAATGTAAACTTGGTTATTTTTCCTACACATGAGATGCCTTTTAAATTGTTAAACTGTTTTGTGCTAATTTCAAAAGTTGGCACCATAAAAACAAAAATTTGCGCAATAATGTAGAGAAGTTGGTGTGATTCTGTAGATATTTATAGTTAAAATGGATTTCTTAAAAATAACCAAAAAGACTTCACCCGTGGCTCAATTCACTGACAATTTTGTCAGCTTCTAACTCGGCTCTCATTCTCTCAATGTATTTAGGGAAAAAATGATTAACTCCTATGTAATCAAAATTAAAAGAACTCATATTCGTAAACAGTTACAACCTTACAACTATTAGGAAACTAGAACTACAACTAAACTCCCTGAAGCTTGAAGTTAGTGATAGCACTCTTGGATATTCATCTTTGGTATAATAGGAGAATAGATTAAAAACTGTTAAGTATTCATAATTTAAGATTTTATATGCATTCCAAATGTTTCTTTTAGGGAGTCCATCATTAATAATAACCTGATGGAATAAATATTATTTTATAGTAAATCAGTGATAGAGCTATGAAGGCGAAACACAACTATAAAGATATGATACAAACAATTAAATATAAAATTAAAAATATCGTAACAATTGGTATAAATGTATACAATACTATTTTTTAAGCATTTAAAATCAATTCATATTGACTAATGCAGTCATTAGCTGTTGTCGATATTCAAGAAATTGGTGAAATAGTACATTATTGTACCATTGTGTATTGTGTATATGAGTATATCCGAAGGCTTTTTTTTAATCGGCTGCGCGATCATTTCAGCGATTTAGCCGAAAAGTTTTTCCTTATAGTAGGTGCCCAGAAGCCATCAAAGTCGAAGTATTTGATTTTTTGAATCAGAACTTCACGTGGAATTTTTCTTCTGAAAAAGAATCCTGGAGAAAAATAAGTCAATTCATAACCTCTTTTTAAAGCTTATAATTGCTGCATTTATTAGTTTCAGAGATTCGTTTTACGGAAAGTACACAGGCTTTTCTGTTGCATCTGAATTTCTGAGAAACAGTGGATTTGTAAAATATATTTTTACGGTTTTCATGATTTATTTGGCAAAATATTGCTTTTGTAATACACACTTATTCCACAGAAAAATGGCGTATTTCACAAAAATGCACCTTTTTTTTTTTGTTTAACAACATTTTTTAGTGAGAACATTATTTTTCGAAAAAATGCCCAGAAATGAGAATCACGCTGACCTTTCATGATTTTTGTCAAAAAACGAAGTATACCATGAGAAGTGTGCATTTCAGAGCTAAATATTTTACACAAAAAATGTGGGAACATTGTTTCTGTGAAACATTTTTTCATGTAGTCAATAGTTTAATAGTGATACTACGTTTTATGACGAAAATGAAAAGTTCCCTTTTTTCTAATTTATGAAGAAAGGGGTTCATTTTGCAGAATGCAAATTTATAACAGGCTGAAATGGCTTGAAAAACTAGAACTACTTCCTGTTCAACATTTTGCATTTTTGTTTAAATTTTCCGTGAAAAGTATTTAGGAAGCAATTGCAGATAAGTATGAACAATAATTTTTTATTTTATCTAAATCGATAGATTGCGTATGCCGTAATAAATTGAATTTTTTATATTTCATTTTTTGTACCTGAATCATGAACAATCAGCGTGATTTTAATTTGTGGTCGATTTTGGTCAAATAATCATTTTTGTAAACAAAATTCCTAAGAAAAAAGTGTTATTCTTGGGAAGACGCAATTTTCATGAGAAATGTTTTAATATAAAACCATTTTTTTTAATGAATCATAAAAACCATGGGAATAGAGGTAGTTAAAAAAATTCGCTGTACCTGAGAAATTGAAATTCACAAAAAAGCCTTTTTTTTGTGCAAGGTTGAATGTATGAATTTGCATCTCAGTATATTCCAGGGACAATTGACAACTACAATTATCGGATGACGGATAATTTTTATCCGTCTACAGAAAAAGCTGATCCGCCTCTACACAAAAATTACTCGACGTCGGAAAAATCTAGTTTTTAATTGTTAACGTTTTTATCGTAAATTTTATGGAAAGTAGCTGTTTCATATAAAAGCAAAACAACGGCTTCACTAAAATTATTTTTATTCAATTTTTATTTTGCTAACTATACTTTCTAACTTTAAATAAAAGCAAGATCGCTGAAATGAAAAATTTGACATTGACAGCTTTTTAAATTTTTGTGAAATTTGGAAAATTTATAAATAGAGAACCTTGAAGATTGCCGCAATTGTATGGCAAATGCCTTTTCTAAAACTACACTCTGAAATTCGTAAGTTTAGACATTAAACTTTGAAATCGGTTTTGAATTGGCTTCTTTATGCAGGTTTGAAAGGTTAAGTATATGGACGAAACCAATTTTTTGAACCAAATTTTTACTCGAAGTTATAATTTGAAAAATTAAATACTTCGTTTTTGAGAGGTTTTGGGCACCCTTTACCCGGAAAAAAAATAACCAGCTAAGTTCGCTCAGAATTTTGACTGTAATTAACAAAAATCTTCCGAATTAAGAATATATGTGACGTGCGCCGAAGAAAGGGGGCTTACTCTAAAAAAATCGAAATCGAGGTTTTTACACCTTTCGATAGTTTTTGAGTTGCTCTTTTTAATGAAACCATCGAAAAAAAATTCCGAGCGTTATTATTGCTAATAATTGAGTTGATAGGTACCTCTACCCCGTCCGTCGCGTCTATCGGGTCGACTTCGACCGCTCGTCCTGAAAAATCTCACTTTTCAGAGTAAGCCCCCTTTCTTCGGCGCACGTCACGCACACATACACACACACACACACACACACACACACATATATATATATATATATATATTTCGGTTTCGATTCCTTTGGAATAGAACCGAAGGGCTTATGACAAAGCCACCGAACGCGTCCTCGGGTTGCGGATAGAGGGTCCCCGTACCAAGGGTTTCTGCTGAATATGGTTACAATAAGTAATAAGCAGTCGCGGACAATTGTCCAGGGATGGTCCCGAAGGAATAACCCCTAAGCGAAGGTGTAAGAACCATGCCGAAAGCTGCATGGCATCTGGGTGAGGTGTCCTTAACGGTGACTCTGGGATACCGGCGACCTCTCAGAGTATCAGCCTTATCCTTGCACTCGGGGCTCTACAAGGATGGACGAACTCTTTCCCTAGCTGCTCGTGGGAACAGCAATGAAACCACCAAACCACCGAAATGTTGTAGATGCGGTTCAAAACGATCGAACGCGCAGAACACCCGACAATGGATCGGCAAACAATGCCGATCATCCTAGAGTTCGGGGTGCTGAAAATAATTTAGATGGAAATACGACGACGAACCGGCGAAACGCCCACATTGAGTGGACGGATCAACTTAAGAATGACGTGCTAGACTGCTACAATCACAGCATTATCCCTGTTCGCGGAGGCTTTATGGTACGTATGCATACTCTGTGGTGCCAGAAACACCCAGAGCTTCAGCACGTTTCGCATCAGTCTTTGCGAAATCAAGCCGACTACCTCCGGAAAAATGGATATGTACGCGGAGCGCTTCCTCAACCGCTGCTTGAACAAGCTGCAGATGAAGATGAAACGGCATTAAGACCAACCGCAGAAAGCAGGCACCTTCTGGAAGATGATCGCATTTTCAGTACAAGGAGGAACATCAACATGCAAGTTCCTCTTAAGCCCCAAGATCTGGCTGAAATGGATGCATCCCTTCGTGGAGATATCTTGCAAGAGTCCGACCTCTGGACCATCAATTGCTCAGTTTACGGTGCTGCGAGAGCTTTGGCTGATTCAAATTCAAGGCTGAAACCGACGATGGATCAAAAGACAAGAAGACGCCTGCATCAACTGAACAAGAAAATTGGATGGGCAAGACAGAATGCGTCCCGTGTTCAATGTGTGATTGACTACATAACATCTGGTAGACCGTTCACGGAAAGGGTTCGAAAGTTCGCCCAAGAACTAAGGACCTTGAATCACTCGCTAAACAAGTCAAAGCTGCTGACAATCAAGCAGCATATTGTTGACAAAATAAGGCTGTTATCTGGCGCAAGGAGGAGGATACAGAAGAGGGAGAGAAGGATCAGGGAGAATCAACAGTTTCTCGCTGACCCATCACGCCTCTTCAGTGATCCCCCTGTTTTTGTAAAAAATCCACCCAAGCCCAAAGAGGTAGAGACTTTTTGGAGAGAGGTGTACAAGACCCCGAAAATACTAGAGTTGAAAGAAGATACTGACAATATCATCCGCTTCAAGGAGTTTTGCGACAGCCTCATAAAATCTGAGGAGGAGTGCCCATGAGTCACTGCCGAAGAGGTGAAAAAAGCACTTAGAGGCACGAAGAACTTTTCCGGTGCTGGACCAGATTGTATCAAGAACTTTTGGTGGAAGAAGTTTACTTCTATACACCAACATTTGGCCCGCATATTCACCTCGTATTTAAAGTCGGAGACGCCCATTCCGCAGTGGCTGGTGTTAGGACCTTAGCATACCGTCACCGCATTTTATGTCAAGAAGTTCCCAGTGATAGGTGCAGAGCGTGTCATGCACACGCTGAGTACCTAGAACACATACTATAGGGGTGTCCGACCCACGCAGGAGCAACGTATATCTATAGACATAATGCGGCCCTAAGAGTACTTTATTACCACCTTTGTCGCTCTTACGGTGTTGGTCACGACCCTGCCCTGCCGAACGCTCCAAGAGATATAGAGTCAATTGTCCGAAACGAGAAGTGCCAGATTTTCTGGAACTACGATTTTCGGGCAGCAGTCTCCGTTGCGCACTCGAAGCCTGATATTGTTCTCCAAGACTTCGAGAAACGAACTATATTCGTGATCGAATTTTTGGCTCCGACCGAATGCAACATCACTGCAAAGGAGAAAGAAAAAGAGGAGAGGTATCAAGACCTTAAAAGAGAGCTGCATTGACTGTACCCAAAATATTCGGTGCGAGTAATTGTCCTTGTGATCATCCTTGGGTCGCTTCGTGTCCTCAAGACACACGAGGGTTTCGCCGGCCTGTCCTAGTGATTTCGTCGTGCCCTGTGACCACCCATCTCACGGTTGTGAGACGTGGCCATAGGTGTGATTTACCGCGGTTCTACTGGGGGCTATTTACATTTTTTAGATGGCAGTTGCTCTCAGTGGGACCCTGCGGTTGTTGTCTAACTCTTTTTTTTTAAATTATATATATATATATATATATGTCGTAGCCCAGTAGCTGACCCAGTCGGTTAGCCGACTCGCTGGCTAGTCGGCTAATGAACGCTGAGTAGCCGACTGTATACCTGCACCTGCTCACGTTGGCCGCTCTTCGCATGACCAGCGGCTAATAAACAATAATGAATTTAATAATAATAAATTTAATAAACATCAACTCACGTCAATAATAATCTAAATAATAAATCAATTATTTATTATAATCATATTATATCATATTATTAGAATATTATTAAACATCAACTCAAATCAATATTTATTGAATCAATTATATTATTATTAATGTTTAATGTAAGAAATTAAACTTCGTCTACTCAAAAATAGAATTAAAGTTCGATTTTGAATGATAAAGAATTGTCAGTATAAATTTAACAATTTTATCAGGTCTTGAATAAAAGAGCACTGAAAAAAAGACGCAATATTCTTTTCTACTTTTCCTTAATCATTTTTTACACAAAGTATTGCATGGCAAACAAATGATAAATCTCAATTCTTAAAATATGTGATGAATCGTTCGCATATTCGTCTGCTGGGCTGAAACGCGCTAGTCCAATAGACGACTGGCCGCTGGTCATGCGAAGAGCGGCCAACGTGAGCAGGTGCAAGTATACAGTCGGCTACTCAGCGTTCATCAGCCGACTAGCCAGCGAGTCGGCTAACCGACTGGGTCGGCTACTGGGGTGTACGACATATATATATATCTTGTTTTCGTTATTTATAGAAGTTTTATTAATTAAAAAAAAAGGAAGAAGGAATTCCGTTTTCAAAATAAGACGCAAGCAATAATTATCCATTACTTTGAAGAATGCATTGTAAAAATCGTGAATATTTCAATATTTTTTCGAATTATATGACTAACTTTGTGTAATATTTTATATTTGCCGATTGTCAATAAGTTTAAAAAAAATTCAGGAGAACTAATTCGGAACAAAAAAGTCAAACAATTCGAAGAAGATATTAAAAATCATTGAACTTTATTTTCAAAAGTTCCTACCTTGTATAATTTACTTGATGATTAATATCATATAGAACTTTTTCAATTCTTGTGCATTTAAATGATGTCTCTGAATGATGATTGATTAATCTCGTTGAGATCTACTGAAAACCATAACTGTAACTTATGGATCTCTTCAAATTCGTAATTTTGAAATTGATGAAGTTTTTTCTATTTTTTGAAAATTTTGGAAAACAAAATTTTTTCAATTTTTATAAAAATTGAAAAAGCGATTTGAATGATTTGAAAGTTTTCTTGTCGTGCACAAGAAACTTTCACAAACATTTCGTAAACTCTTCAAAAATTTTGTTTCCAAATTTCAAAATGCTATTACTTTTCGAATTTTTATCGAATGAAAAAATTTTATAAGCATAGTTTCGAAATATATTTCATATCTAGTAAAAATTTTGATTGAAATTTTTTAATTTATCAGAAAAAAATATTTTTTTTCTATTTTTTTGAAATGTATATAACTTTTTGAATTTTCATCGGAATTGAAATTTTCATTAGGATAATTTTCAAGACTTTCTACCATCTAAAATAAACTTGGACAAAAATTTCTGAAACTTGAAAAAAAAATTTTTTTTTCAAATTTTGAAAATGCTCTAAAATTTTTTATTTTATTGGAGAAATCCTTCAAAAGTTAGCGTGGGCAATTGCATTACACTCTCATGAATGAGAATGTAACAATGCATTGGAAATGCACGCATTAAGCGTACGAAAACAAGTGTAAAGCGCGAGAGCGTTTTCGCGTGCTCGAACTTGTTGTAAAGCGTCGCCCGCCCAGCGCGCAGTGAGAATGTGCCCGCGCAGGGGGCATATTTTATACTGTGATAACTGAAAGGTTTAAAGTATATTTTATAGAATGCAATCATAAAAATAGCGTGTTTTCATGCCTCCATAGACAAACGCAAAAGCACGGGTTTTGAGCGGCGTCTGGCGGTGCGTTGGTGGATGAGTTACAAAATAGGGTTCAGTAAGCATGGCTTCACGTAGAGTTCAAAAAAGAGCTTTGTTTGTGCGTCCTCCGAGTATTTTCGTAACGCTAGAGTTGGCTAGAGAGAGATCGTGGTAGACAAAGATAGAAAGAGAATTCATGACGGATTAGTGAGTCGATGTTTCTAACGAAGAGTGTAACGTGTTCCTATCGCTTTGCACATTATACTTTGTTGTCTCATTCATGCTCGTTAGAACAAAAATGCAACAGAGCTCATGCGTACCTTCACCGACTCAAAAGTGATTTTGCATTTTTCCATGGAGACAATGAAATTACGCCATTTATGATTTTGTTCTGAAAAGTATCGTTCGTGACTCCTGTGGGCTGACGGCTTTACTCTTTGAACCTCGCACCATGTTTTTGTGTAGGCGCCCGAACCTACGATTAGTTACAAAAACATTGCGCTCGTTTCAAAAAGGCCGTCAGTCCACACTAGTCACGAAATGTACTATTACATATTTTATAATATTTTAAAGATACCTAAGTTATGAACATTATAAATTGCGAGCCTGGAAAATGTATTTCACATGTTATATTACTCAAATAAATTTATTTTTAATAGTTTTGAAGGTTAATTGTTTTCTCAATATCTTGCAAGTTTATTAAAAATGTTAAACTTTGTCCCTAAAGAAGAGAGTCCACTGCCAGAAGTAAATTCTGGATGATGGATCCAGAGTATTATCTCCGAATATGAAAAAAATCGTAAGGGGCCCCTTTTTAAATAACTCGATATTAGTTTTTTTGTAAATTATACGTTTTGGTGCATTTTACGTAAAACTTCTAAAAAGAAAAAAAAGGTTCACAAATTCCCGAACAATAAAAAAAGAATATTCTAGCATTCCCCTGTAAATTCTACATGAAAGTTGTATGAAAGTGAATTAAAGTAGATTAAGTGAAGTACATTATGTCAACGGCCATACCACGCTGGAAACACCAGTTCCCGTTAGATCACTGAAGTTAAGCTGTGTTGGTCGCGGTTAGTACTTGGATGGGTGACCGTCTGATAGTACTGCGTTGCTGTTGGCGGTCGTGGGTGTGGTGAGCCCACACTTGTAGTTACTTACTACAAGAAACTATCCACCTAGAAAACACTACCCGAATAGGGTAGTGTCACGCCTACCCCTAGAGGCACGCCGAAAGGGAAATGGCTTAATGGTATAAAAAAAAAAAAGTTATCTTCAAAATTTTAAAAAGAATTGATTCTAGCTCTTACAGAAAAGAATGTATAGTCTCTTATAACAGGCTGCTTTTTGTGGAATTCTTTTTACAAATTGAATAATCAAATTATTGTATCTGTTTTGTTCAATAAAAACAATCCAATGAATTTTTCATGCAATTATGTCATCCGAAAAGGTAAGGAATAACCCCCAAGTGGAGGTGTAACAACCGTTCCGAAAGCTGAATGGCACCTGGGTGAGGTGTCTTAAACGGTGACTATGGTATCGGGCGACCTCTCAGAGTATACAGCCTTATCCTTGCATGCTAGGCTCTACAAGGACGGACGAACCCTTTCCCTAGCAGCTCGTGGGAAAAATAATGATACCACTAAATCACCAAAAAGTTGTTTGTAGATGCGGTTCAAAACAGCCAGGAAGATCATGTATGGATAAAATATTTAGCTTAAGACTGATCACAGAAAAAAGTTTGAGAGTGAGGGAAAGAGTTTTAGAGTAAAGAAAAAAGGTTGAGAGTAAAGAAAAAAGTTTTCCGTGCATTTGTTGACCTAGAACAGGGGTCACCAGCGAGGGGAAATTTCTCGAGTCCAGCTCCGTTAACACGTGTTGATCGCTCGCTTCGTCTCTCCCACCAAGAGTCTCCACTCCACTCTAAGGGTTCGGGGTGGTGGTAAATTCTATTCTATGACGTCAGAATTTACCACCACGCCGAACCTTTAGAGTAGAGTGGAACTCTTGGGGGGAGAGACGAAGCGAGCGATCCACACGTGTTAACGGAGCTGGACTCGAGAAATTTCCCCTCGCTGGTGACCCCGGACCTAGAAAAAGCATTTAACAAGGTGGATAGAAGTAAACTACGGAAGTCCTGAACGAGTACGGAGTCAATGGATGGCCCCTATAAGCAATGAAAACAATATATGCTGGTAGCATTCGAGTGTAAGGGTAAATGGGAAACAGAGTGACTGGCTCAATATTATGCAAGGTGTTAGAACAAGGATGCGTTATGTCCGCATGGCTGTTTATTATATTCATGGACAAGTGTCTAAGAATGGCCATCTTCGATGAAGAAGGTGTGGATCTCGGGACAGTGAGGGTACGTGGGTTAGCGTTCGGAGATGATCAGGTTGTTATGGCAGAGTCAATCGAAGCCTTGCAAAGAATGTTAAGCAAACTGAATACAAGCATGAAGAACGTGGGCCTCAAAATTAATGAACTATAGGTTTGAAAAATGTTTTTACCTCTGCGAAAATTTGAATAAGTCAGTGAAAAAATTGCTCACGAACGTAACCAATTTCACTGTGAAGATAATGTTATTGCGAACAAATTCTCTATAAACAAGTAATTACAATGACATAAGGAATAAATTCTCAAAATTATTAAATAATTTGTTTGTCGAGGGTCACTATTCGGCACTTTCCACCAGCTATCTGATGTCTGTAAATTGGGAAAACTAAAAAAAGTCCCAAGGCGTAGGAAACTGATATTCTCTTGAGAACATGAATTTAAATTCTCACGCGACAGTTCCACTCTAGAAAAATATGAAACTTACAGAGGAAGATAAAAAAACTTTGGTGATTTTAATTATATTAAGATATAACGTGTTTTAATTATTCGGAATAAGACGTAGTTTTAAATAAATAGAATAGAACCAGCTTGATAGATTTTTTTCCATAGATTCAGCTCTAGAGTCGAAGTTGATGCAAAGAAGTCGCAAAACTTCAAATATATGTCAATGCTTACAAAATTAAACAAAAAATCATTATTTTTCACATTTTAATGAGTTTTAGTAACATTTATAAAAATATTGTTTTGTATTTTTTTAAAGCATGTGTCGAGTACGTTAGTTATTCTTGAAATTTTCCGAGTTGTTTGCACCAACCTTGACCCTACGTTAGAATTATGGATAATTAACTGGATAATTAAGCAACGGCCATACCACGCTGGAAACACCAGTTCCCGTTAGATCCCTGAAGTTAAGCAGTGTTGGGCGCGGTTAGTACTTGGATGGGTGACCGTTCGAGAATAATACTACTGCGTTGCTGTTGGCGGTCGTGGGTGTGGTGAGCCCACACTTGTAGTTATTTACTACAAGAAACTATCCACCTAGAAACACTACCCGAATCGGGTAGTGTCACGCCTACCCCTAGAGGCTCGCCGAAAGGGAAACGGCTTAATGGTATAATGGTATAAAACTGCAAAGTGAATCCAAGAACTTTCAAGAATGTTTATTATTTTCAGAGTTAGACCAATTTTTGGAAAACATCGAAATTTTACGTTTATGCAATATTTTTTTGTGAAATCGAGATTTTGCGTTCAAGTTACGCTTATCAGACGGAGAATTTTATTATCTTTCGCGTTATCATGAGAAACAAATTTTCATGTTGATATTATAAAAATTAGGTCACATTAGTAACAGCTCAAAAAACATGAATGTGTATAATTTCCGCTGGTAGTGTATTTGTAATGTTTGGAAAAAAGTATGCACTTCATATGAAAATAAGAAAGAAAATTGACGTGAATATGTTTATATCAATAACAAAGTGTAATAAAAAAATTAGTTTCATGAACTGCCATTTTGTTAATTAAAATAAATATTTTCTACGCCTTTCGGCAGTTATGGCTTGTTGCACCCGTATTTATTCTCAGGCTTCTGCAAGAGTCACTGATTTGGGAGTGAGTGGAAGATACTGAATGGGAACCCTGGAGTGGACAATTATATTGCCTGGATCAGTTACACTTGCCGCCCCCAAGCGACATAAAAAAAGCGTAGAAAAAATAATAGCTAATCGCCAATTATTTGATAATTTTGAAACTTTATTTCTTATGTCATTGTATTATTTGATTTTTTTTACTTATTTCAAGCTTAAGCTGAGCTTTCTATCACAATTTGGAGCTGAGATAAGGTCCTCCTCCATAATTAACTCAGTAAGCTACAATTATTCAAATTTTTCCATTTTTATGACGCATACATTTACAGAAAATGTCAAAGAAATTGCCTGATTTTTTTCGCCTCATTTCTGTTGATTTTTCAACAAAATATAACAAGTCAAAGTTCATTGTCGTGAAATTGACGCTGATGACCGTGTTTTTGTACCCTCGCCCAACTCTAAATTTATTTATAATTAATGTATGACGGTGTCATGAATAGAGAATTTGTTCACAATAAAATTATCTTCACAGTAAAGTTTGTTACGTTCTCTAGCGATTTTTTTCACTGACTTATTCAAACTTTTGTAGAGAGGTCAGCATTTTTGAAACCTATAGTAGGGTTTTAATTATTTCATTTCAGTATATCTAAATTTCTTTTCAATGAATGTAATTGAAAAGAGAAGTTCACAAAATGTTTTTTGTTTGTTTTATATTATTGAATATTTTAATATCACCGTTTTTACATTGCATGTTCAATGTACACAAATGTTGGCTTGATTGTTTTTGCAGTATAACATTCTATTACCATTATGCAAAAGGTAGAAAGGTAAATTATATCAAAGAAATATAATTATGAAATCTCAATCCTATTCAGCATCAATGAATTCAGATATTGTGAAATGAATATCATATGTATTAAATATAATATTCGAAAGTAAATTTGAGTCCTAGTTTTTTTTTTGTAGAAAATTCCTAACAATTCAAATACACATCGTGTTGTAAGAATGTGTTCGAAATCGTATTTTTTATCGTAACAATACCTTAAAGTTACATTATCATATCCATTAAAAATTTTTGTTAAATCTTTGATCAAAACATTTTTATGATATTAAAGAAAGGCATATATTTCAATATCTTCGTTGTTCAATTACAAAAAATGTCAATTTTATTCTTTATCCTTACCTAAAAGCGAAAAATCGTCTGTCAGACTGTGACAATGTCTCATTGAAAATAATTTTCTCGGAAATGAATAACTTTTTTCGATAAAGCTTTATTCTCTATATTCATTAATTCAACATCCTGGGGACGTGTTTCAAAAATAAATTCTAATTCTGGTCATGATTTTAAGTCACTTCTCAGAATCCCTGAAATTCTTACTTTGAAACTTAATTTTCTCGGAACTAAATGATTTTTTTATCAAACTTTTTTCCCTGTATTCATTAACTCGAGATCTTTATTTTTATGGAAAATTAATGTCAAAAATCTGTCTCAGGCTTCAGATGGTTACAGCCCAATATGTCGAAGGCATTTTTGGTTAGAGTTGGATTTTGTTATATTTTGAATAGCATGCACGAGGCTGTCCGGTATATATTATCAGTCACGGACGCATTGCTGTAATGCACTCAAGTGATCTGATAAGAGCGTGTGCCTTGACATATTGGGCAAAGCCAGGGTTTTACTCCATCATTCACGGACTGGGTTGCAGTCAAGTGCATGATGGGGGGACCTACAGCTCAAGGTGGGATCCGAACCACCAGAACCTCGTTAAAGGTTCATAGAAAAATTTCAATATTATTATTATATTACTATTATTATTATTATTATTATTTTTTGAATGAGTATTTCATTTCGTATCACTGTCTCAATTCGACTTAGAGAGGGTAAACAAAAATGTCAACCCGACATGATCACGTTCGGACAATATTTCCTCATAACTGGAAGCTTCTTTTTAATCAAACGTTTTTTGTACCGATTAAGATTTACCAATAAGTCAGCTTGGAAGGAGTTTTTTGTCTTTAATTGCCATTTCGATTTTACACAAAGTGTTTTCGCTCCCTTGCACAATTGCCATTTTTTCAGTTACCTTCTTGTACCTTTCTTACTTCGACTCTAATAACTGAAAAAAGAAATTTTAAAATAATTTCGTTTATTTTCTATCCCCTTAATTTGAAAAAACAATTTTTGAACAATTTCTTCTGTTTCGGTGTCTGCTGGCCACTTAAATCTAATAAAAAATGTTGTTATGAGAGTTTCTGTAATGACTGTTAGCTTTTGTTCCTATTTCGGGGAGTCTGTCTGCAAATTTCCCTGCAATATAACTTGTATAACTTGTATTTTAAGTGTAGGCTTGCCTATGGGGACGGTGATTTGTCAAACTTAGCTTAGGGGGTAGCACCGTGAGTGGAGATATATATTGTACGCGGACATAAGGCATTTTTTACAATTTTCATAGTTTTTTGTTATTTAGAAAGCGATTTGCTTTTTTATTTTTACACCCAAATGCCACATGCATACCTGGCATTTCCAAAATAGTGCTTTAAGCTATCACCTCAATGCTGCGTTACGAAAGACTGATATATTTCGAATAACAGACGTTACCACCGTTGGAACCGTCGTCTTGTGTATATCTACGCGCACTAGCGACCCTAGCGGCCGCAAATGTCAGTCGCCGTCCCCATAATATCACAGTGACAGAAAAATGACACCTTCCGTGGAAATACCCATATACTTCATACAGCACGTATTTCACTGTAAAATTGGGTTAAAAAACAATTTACAAATATTATACTACATTGTTAGCTTAAATATTTTTACTTTTCCAGTTACAAAAAATGAACTGCAAAATAAGCGTACACTTTTTATTCTGGATTCATTTGACACGTTTTTCTCCGTTCTTGTTCATGGAACCAAACTAGAGATACAAGTATTTTTACGAGCTTTCGACAGAATAACGAAAGGTAATTTTTCAATTTATGAATTTATTTAATTGGTCTTATTTTCGATTTTTGGCTCATTTTTATTTTTCAGCCGTTAGAATGTTAGTCGAAGATCTAGAAGAGGATCTTCAAGGACACGATACACACAGCATGAGAGCAGAATTTTTGTGTGCAAATAAAATGTTAGCCTATTTGTGGTCTTCATTTATATGTCACATCGATAATCATTTTCAAAAAGATTCAAACGGCATTGACAATATAGGAAAGGTATGCATAATAATTGTTTTTTAATTTACTTTTCAACTCAAATTACGAAAGGAAATGTAGATTAAGTCAAACTTCTAATTCCTTATGAGCGACCAAAAGTAAATTCTAATAAAAAAATTCTTAGAAATTGAAGAAAAAACTCCACTAACCGAAAAGGCCAAAGCTAAGTCCTTTTCCTTCTTTTTTTTCTCTCATATTTCTTTATCTCTTTAAACAAAATATATTTAAACAAGTTGTTCAGAGTTATGGTGTTGATCAAACACCCTTAGGGGTCGTGCATAAATTACGTAACGCATTTTTCCGACAATTTTGCCCCCCCCCCCCCCCCTTCCCCCCATGTAACACTTTTTCCGACTTTTCCCTGTAGTTTTTCACCATTATGTAACATTAAGCTAGACCTCCCCCCCCCCCAAGTGTTACGTAATTTATACACGACCCCTTATCAAGGTAATACAGATTAAAAATTAACAAAGATTGCCAACATATCAGGACACATGAGAAAACTAAAAAGTAGTAGGAGGTCATCCATAAATTACGTAACGCAATTTTCCGCGAATTTCCCTCTCCCCTCTCCATATTTAAAACATTTTTCCGACTTATATTCGTTAAATATTTATTTATAATGTTTTATTTAAACATCACCCTTTAGAACATCAGATTTTCGTGCAAGCTAATGATTTCTTGCACCTACATATTCGGTTTGTACACTGGCTTCTACATCCACGTGTGACAATATCTACACTGACTTTTAAGATAGAATCTAGTTTTCTTAGATTTGGAATCAGCTGAGCATTAACCTCTTGTCAACCACAATCTCCAGTAAGGGTGCATCTGTATCTGGTTGATTAGCGTTTCCCTATACCGCTACCTACAATAGATATGAAAGAAATAAATGTAAGATATCCTAATTAAATCTCCAGGAATTCTTTGATAAGAAATAGATTTTTTCATTTAAGAGCGGAAGCAAAATTGACGTCATGAACGCCGTACAATGATTCGTAGCAGTTTTTACTTACGTTACGTAAGTGCGAAAAAGACTTCCCATATCTTTGTCTTTTTTCCTTTTGTGAAAAGTGCTCCGAGTTTTATGCTATTTAAAATGACGCGCGTATCTGCTTCTTTGTAACACGCAACAAGGAAGCTGACACTTGTGGATGGTCTCGATGATTGAACTCTTCGTTTGTCCTCAAAGCCTACAGATACGACCATTTCGAAGTTACCAAATGGATACAAGAGTAGTTGTTTCAAGTGAAAACATGCGCAGACGGCTTTGTTTTCAAAAACAAGAAATGCGCTGAAGTCTGGTTGATGTGAAATACATCCAAAGAACGGAAGTATGTTCCTGTTCCCGCAGTGTGTTCCTGATTGACATTAATGAAGAGGACGAACATACTGTCCCTTCATGCTGCCACAGGCAGTGACAGCAAGTCTAACATCGCTTGAATTAATAACAAAAAGTTGCATGGACGTTCTCAAAAATGTAGACAAATTTTTGATTCAATTATAAAAGGTACTTAGGTTGAACATGTTCCACAGTTCAATTTCTTTTGGGCATATGAGAAAAATGAATGTGAAATTTTTTCGCAGGTGCACTTAAAAGTAACTACCGATGACAAAGCTAGGCACGCATTATTCGTTTGCGTTTAGAATCATGAGACCCTAACACCTACTAGTGACGCCACTTTGCATCACACAAGGAGAATTTATCATCAGGTACATAAGGATACAAAATTAATTTTTTATCAAAGGATTCGTGGAGACTTAAGTGGGATGACTTATATAAATTTGGCTCATATCTATTGTAGGTAGCGGCATGGGGAAATGCTCATATGCCAGATACCAGATCTGGGCATTAATTGGCGAAAAATGTAATTCAAGTATTTCAAGCAGAATTTACATGTATTACAATTTGTATTTTTATTACATTTAAACGTTTTGTGTTACAAGAGAGGTGTGGAGTGGTGTATAATGAGTAGAGTAAAGTGGAGTAGGGTATAGTGGAGTATAATAGAGTGGAGTGGAGTGATGTTAAGTGGAGTGTAGTTGAGTAGAGTGGAGTTTTTTTTTTCTTTTTTTAAGGAGTAAAAACGGAAAATGCTCATGCACCAACCACATTCGAACTTTGGGGACCGCGAGCCCATAATATTCATCCCACGCGTATATACTTAATATACATACACGTGATATGCACACACGGGCGCGCAGTCCACAAGGAACGAAGGTGAGTGTAGGACTTACCAAACGGCACTTACCCACTAAACCTTCACTCCTTTTCCCGCCAACCCATGTCCTCGGAACCACTTATCGCATTACTTCAAGGACATGGGAGTAAGGCCACTAAGTCGTGCTTCAACTTCCGTCTTTTACAGCCAGCTTGGCCTTTCAACACTTCTCACCAAACCAAGATGCACGCATCGTCCTCAGTGGTGTGGTGGTACCACTACCCGGGCTCGTCGGCTTTCGGCATCTTGGTTCAGCCTTGGTACTTAATTCCTCCTTAACCTCCTTCAAAAAGCACGCGTCGTCCTCAGCAGCGCTTCGTTGGCGCATCGGGCTCGTCAGCCTTCGGCTTTTTGTAGGTCTCCCTCGAGGTCTTTTCAGGGTTCCTTAAGAATTAGGTGGTTCCTCTTTCTTCTTTTCTCGTAGTAGATTTTCTGCATAAACTTTTACCATATCCCAGTTAGATTGTGACTCCAGCATGAGCTCAACAATATTGTCCGGAGTTATGTCCACCCCGAGCTCATTCTTCAATTCCCTTCTTCTCGTCTCCCACCTCGTGCGATGGAAGAAGGTGTGTTCCACATCTTCCGCCTCGTTTGGGCAGTAGTCGCAATTCGGGCTCTGCTTCTTTTTCCGCCGGAATAAGTAGGCATTGAAATGGCCGTGGCCGGACAGGAGCTGGGTGAGGTGATAGTTCATCTCTCCATGTTTCCTCTCGACCCACCCTATCAAATCACTGATGACCCTGGCAGTCCACTTGCCTCTTTTTTCTGACCTCCATTCTAATTTCCATTTCTCTAAGGTTACTGCTCTTTGCTGATTTAGGGTATCCTTTTCACCACCTGCTTTCTTGGTCTCGTAAACCCTCTTCCTCTCGGCTGCCAAGAGATCGATGGGGATGATGCCTGCAATTACCAGCACTGCTGGTCCGGTGACAGACTTATAGGCGCACGCCACTCTCAGTGCACCCTTCCTTTGCACTGTTATGAGTCTTTTCCTATATTTGTTAATCTTCAGAGCATCTGCCCACACTTCTGCTCCGTAGAGCATGATAGAGTGGGTGACGCTCATCAGAATTCTCCTCTTGCAGCTTCTAGGCCCAGCTAGATTCGGCATTAATCTTGCTAGCCTACCGACCATTGTCTCTACTTTGGTGGCAGCATTATTTATTTGGACTGAAAACGTGAGATTCTCGTCTACCCACGTGCCCAGATATTTCAATGCATTCCTTGCAGCAATTTCCTGTCCAACAATGTTGACTAAGAGTGGTTTAGCAAATTTCCTCTGTCTGGTCAGAACTACGACATCCGTCTTCTTATTTGGTAACTTCAGCCCACGATCGTCGAGCCAGTGTGCTACCTTCCTTGATATTAAGGCAATTCTCGTTTTTGCCTGCTCTTCCGTAAAAGGCGTGATCACTGCAGCAAGATCATCAGCGAAACCGATCAATCTTATTTCTGCAGGTAGATCCATCGTGAGCGCCTAATCATACACCACGTTTCAGAGATTCAGCCCGAGTTCCGACCCCTGGACTACTCCCGATGTAACTTCTGTGCAGTGTGTTCCTTCCGTAGTTCCGTACATGAGGCTTCTTTCGCTCAAGTAGCTACTGATAATACGCCGTAGATAGGTTGGTACTTTGAAGCGCCTTTCCAGTGCGTCTAGAATGTCGACCCATCTAACAGAATTAAAGGCATTTCTGACGTCAAAAGTGACCATTACGCAGACCTTCCTTGACTTGTGGTTGCCGTTCCATGCTTCGTCCGTTTCTTTCAAGGCCCCCCGTATGGCTCTCACGGTTGACCTGCCCTCACGGAAGCCATGCTGATTTTCGGCTAAACCCCTTGCAGCTTCAATTGCCGTTCTTAGTCTGGCTCGTATGAGTTGCTCAAAGAGCTTGCCCACAACGTCCAGCATGCAGTGAGGTCTATAAGAGGAAGGTGTAATGGGTGGGCCCTTTCCCTTGTCCAACAATACAAGTCTCTGTTTTTTCCACCTTGCACAGAAAACTGCAGCCTCAAGGCAGGCGTTGAAGCTATTCAACAGCACATACGGATACTCCTTCGCGATAATCTTAACGACCTCCGTGGGGATGCCATCAGGGCCTGGTGCCTTCCCGTTCATCATCTTTGCTGCAGCCGTCCACAGTTCTTCTCTAGTGAAAAGGGGTACCGCTTCAGGTAGTATTTCCTCCGTGATGACCCGTTCAGGGTGCTTCGGAAATAGTTCACCCACTATCAGCTCCATCATCTGCGGGTCCATCTTAGCGACTGGAGATCTTCCATAAAGTTTTCCAGTCACTATCTGGTACCCAAGGCCCCAGGTGTCCGTGTCTACTGACATACGAACCTCTACCCACTTGAGGTGTTTACTGCTGTTTATGGCACGGTTCAATATTTTTTTTGCCATCATGTATTCTTTATATGCCTCGGTTGCATCTTTCCCTTTTTTCCGGGTTCGGGGTACCTTTCGTTTGAGTTTGAAACACTCAGTTCTCAGCTCGGCTATTTCTGCGCTACACCAGTATACTGGGGGTTTGTTGGTTCTTCCAGCTCTCCTTGGCATTGAGGTATTACACCCTTTCTCAATGAGGCCCATTGTGTGCGCCACCAGACTCTCTGCTTTTTTTTTTTGCTGTAGTAGTTATTTGCTCTCCCAGCATACTTCCCCCTTCTCAGCGATGGTGCTGAGTAGTTTGGTCGTATCCAGTTTCGCAACATTCCAGCCCCTCTTGCTCCTTTGAGTCTTATAGACCTTTGACTTCGGGTTTTCACTACCCCTCTAAAAGTAGATATACTGGTGGTCGCTAGCGGTGTAGTCTTCGAGGACTTGTCAGTCTTTGATCCTACGTGATGTCCCTGGTGTGGCCATTGTAATATCTAAAATGGTCTCACGGTAGACTGTTCCTCTGGAGGTCGTCGTCTTTCCGCTATTGAGGATGGTCAAGTCCAACCTTGCTGCCATATCGGTAACCTCTTGTCCCCTTTTATCTGTCCATGTCATGCCCCATTCACATGACTTGGCGTTGAAATCGCCTGCAAGGATGATTTCTCCGTCCAGGTTACGGCATAAATCTTCGATCTCTTCCAGTTTCTTCCGGAAGATCGCCATTCCCTCGTTTGGCTTACGATCGTGTTCCTGCCGCTTGTCGCCCACACGAATCCATCACCTCCACCGTGATTATGAACCGGAAACTGGGTGTTGTCAATTACCCAGATCGCTGCTGATACATGAGTAATTGAGCTAGTTTACAGCGGTTCAAGTTTCCTTGAAGCACTACCGCCATTTCGATCTTTTATTGCACTCTATTTCAGCCTCTCTATAGACTGCACACTTATATGACCCGAGTATGTGATCAACTGGCTTGCCATCCTCTCTCGTGGAACAAAGAGGGCACTTGGCTACATTTGTGCATTGCGCCGCTATGTGCCCTTCCACACCACACTTCCAGCACTGGCCTCTCCTGTCTACTCCCTTACATTCCATCGCGTTGTGATCGTAGTCAAAACAGCGATAGCAACGTATATCCTTCATTCTGATACGTGTGATTATTGCGGCTTCAGGTCGGACTTTCCTGCGTTTTATTTCTTCTTTCTTTTCGGCTATTTCTGTCACGTTGCTTGCCTGTTCCCTCTTGTCCTTTTTGCCGCGGCGGACGACCACATTCCAAC
This sequence comes from Andricus quercusramuli, assembly GCA_932178445.1. Lineage (NCBI taxonomy): Eukaryota > Metazoa > Arthropoda > Insecta > Hymenoptera > Cynipidae > Andricus > Andricus quercusramuli. The sequence goes on along the minus strand of CAKNXH010000170.1, from coordinate 171,817 downwards.
CTGGAGTGTTGCCCTCAACCTGGGCTTTTTTAGTAGGCCTCGAGGTTTCTGCATTGTCAGGGCTCGGCGTGCTTGACACGTGCCTCTTTCTTTTGGACAGAGATCCAGATGTCTTCTCAATGCCACTACTTTTTTCCGTGTGTAGTTGTGCTCTTGCTACAAGAGTGTGCGCCTTTTGCTCTTCTTTGCAAGCTTCAAGTTTTCTTCTTGCCTCCTTCAAAGCAATGCTGCATTCAAATAGGTGTGCCATATCGTCCCTAGCCTCTGGTAAGACAATTGAATCGCTTGTCAGTGTTGGCTGTGGTCTCCATGTGCCTCGTCATACCGAGGATTATTCCATAGACTTTTATCAAGGTTTGTTCCTCCTTTTCTTCTAGTGTTTTGCAATCCTGTCGCAAAGTATCCCCCGTTATCTCGGCAGCAACTTCGGTATTCGGTGCTTTGCCATTCTCCATCAAGTTGACCTTCGTTGTCGCCGGTATCTTGACGTCCGTGTCCATCTTTTCCATCGATTCTTGAACTCCTCTTTTTTCTGTTTCGTTTAAGGTTGCCATAAAAATGTGATCCAGCGCTTCGTGCGTGGAGGGGCGGGCCGGAAAAGCTGGGAGCGGGTATACCCTCGAACCATAGTCATACCCCAGTTCCTTGGGGCTCAGCCTTCGTTTAACCGGTCCCGAAATGCACGGACGGAACGGACTCGCCCGAAGCACTGCAGATTCCGACTTCTGCAGCCACCACGCACTTCCTGATCAGGGCCCGAAGGGGCTGCATTCTTGATAACCGACTGCAACTTACACATCGGCAGAGCAAACTCACAGCAGCTTCATCCCCGTTTCCGGTTCGAAGCACTCCCAGTGGGTCACAGTCGGCACCGATCATGTGTGTTTGGTCCGCGGGGCCTATTTTATTTCAGCCCTACCTAGTACAGTGGAGTGGAGTATATTGTAGTGGAGTGAAGTGACGGGAGCGAGGGAAATGGAGTGGAGTGGAATGCAGTGAATGGTCTGCGCAGTACTCTTTTATAGTACATGAGACTACGCTGGAGACTTCTGGTATGCTTATAACTGCGCAGTACAGCCATGTGATACAGCCACTCCACTCCACTCTACTCCAGTACACTGTACTCCACACCTGACTTGTAAAACACTTCTGGTAAGTTATGCTCAAACTAATTCCAAAATCGTTTAAATTACATTAACTGTGTAATTCAAATAAATTAATAATTGGAGCTTGTGTAATTGGTAGAAAATACAAATTACATATAATTTGTAATTTAATTCAATTACATTAGATAATTAACAAAACCTTTAAATGTAATTAAAATACAAATTGTAATACATGTAATTTCTTCTTAAAATACTTGAATTACATTTATCGCCAATTAATGCCCAGCTCTGGTATCTGGCATATGAGCATTTCCCCATGCCGCTACCTACAATAGATATAAACAAACGTAATTTCTCTCAAATGTATTTCAATTACATTGGAGTAAAATACATCTAATTTGTCACTTATATTTGAAATACTTTGTGCCCAGCTCTGCCAGATACGAATGCACCCCTACGGGAAGAATATCGATGACAAGAGGTTTATGGTGAGCTTATTGCAGTTCTAACAATGGTAGATTCTGTCGCGAAAGCCTGTCTATAGACATTATCACGTGTGGATGCAAAAGCCAATGTGCAAACCGCATGTGTAGGTGCAAGAAATCAGTTTTCCCTGGCATGAAAATCGACGCCTCCATTCAATACAAGTCTATATGCTGACAGCGCCGTCTATGAGACTATATGCGAAATGGGCCGTGTATGAGACTATATGAAATTTGTACCGAGTATGAGACTATCTGCATTTTTATTATATTCTAATAGAGTAAACAATCCTGCATCGTTTGTTAAAATATCTTACAATTCTGTAAAGTATTAAAGGAATAAAAAGGAATATATAAATTAGTATTTTTATTTAATTTTGCGTGCATTATGGATCTATAGCATGCCAGACATTCCGAAGCAAGGGCGACAAAATAAGAAAAATTAAAAATATGCGAAAGAATGTAAATATCCTACAAAATGTACTTTTTTTTCAAAACACAACACAGGAAATTCGATTTATATGATCTTATTCAAAAGTCACAGTCGAAATACAATTATCGACGGAATAATACTTTCTTGTTATTAAATAAGAGGTATGGTTTTTTAATGCAGTGGTGGCAACCCTGTATGTTGTATCCACACCAAGGATACTATGTGACATTTGGAGGTTATATATAATAACATAACCTCGAAATATACGCTTTTTGCTTTTCCTTTATTTCCTACAGCTTTCAAGTAATTTGCATAAGGCAAATTATTAAAAAACATCCATATACTTCAAACATCAACTTCAGTGATTTATATATTTAAAATTTATTCAGTTTAGTTAGCTATTATTAAAATTATATCCATTCTGAGAAAAGTCATTTACTTATTATCAACTTTTTATTGATTTCAAACTCGTTCATTGACAGAATTTGGGGGGAAATATTGAGATAAGAAGTTGAGTAAACATAAGCAACAATTTTCATTATTTTAGAGTGCACCTATGACTTTTTTGAAACATTTCAAACTTCAAACAGCTCTGCTGAAAAGTTGCTAGAATGCAGATAGTCTCATACTCGGTACAAATTTCATATAGTCTCATACACGGCCCATTTCGCATATAGTCTCATAGACGGCGCTGTCAGCATATAGACTTGTATTGAATGGAGGCGTCGAAATGTGCTATTATAAAGAGGGTTCTTTAAATAAAAAAATTATAGATAAACAATTCATGAATAGTATTCATTTATATTTTATACATTTCCTGATTTTAAAAAGAGTTACAACATAATTATTCAATAAATAGCGGCCGGGATGGCCGCTCTCTTGAATTCCGTGCTTCCGATCCAGATTTAGGCAAACATCAATTTTCAGATTCAGCACCCAATTAATCGATTTTTATTTTCCGAATTATTATAACAGTTAATGTTTTCAAAAATATATTCCAATTCTCTAAATAGCGTAAGAAAATCGTCAAAAGGTCCGATGCCGCTGAAGAGTGGGATAGCCAAAGACAAAGTGCTTTAGAGTTGATGTACAGATGGCTGCTGATTCCATTGCAAAAACTTTGGAGTCCTCCAATTATTGAAGACTCCTTTCTTACGTAAGTTGAATTAAGTAAAACTAAATTACTGAAATACGATTTCAGTACCTGCCGTTCCAAAGCGTGGATACGCCTACATTTTGGACTGTAATTTTTCAATAGTATGCGCACACTTTCCTCATCTACACTGTACCAAATCTTCATTCTACCACGACAGACTACGTAAAGTTTCTCAGTCTTTTTTTACAGTCTATAAGTGTTGAACTGCACTGTAAAAAATCTGGTTTAAAGTTACCTGTCCGTTCGTAAACGTTTTACTTTGATTCATGTGTTAAATCAAGCATTTTATCGTGAACTTACGGGGATTGACGCTGGATTTCCACATTAGTTGTATACATTTTATAATTATTTTCATTTTTTTTCTTTTCAGTACTCTGACTGAAATATGTTATAAAATTTTGGAGCAAACAAAGGACCCTAGACAAAAGGCTACAAGAGATACAATATTTGAGGCAAGTAATGTATAAATTAAAAAAAAAATATATTGTTATACGATTAAAATCATTATGGGCATTCCATTTCACATGAGCGCACTGCCCAAAATACGAGTCTTTCCATTTTCGTAAAATTGCAGTCAATTATAGTTTTATAGGACCCTATTGTAGGTGGGAACCATAAATTGTCATACTACATGGTTGTCGAGATATAGGGGGTGATAGTCCTATTGCATATGGCAAATCATAAATCGCCATAGGGCATGATGCCGAGATATTGGGTGTGGTATAGTGCTATTGTATATGGCAAATCATAAATCGGCATACTGCATGGTGCTGAGATATTGGGGTTTGTAGTTCCGCGTGGAGACCATTTTCCTGTAAGAACGTATGATTTTTATTGGTACATAATGTATTTTTTAAGGCCGTGGCTAGTCTTAGGTATTAACATTCGATTGATGCAAAGTTTCTATCTGTTAAAAAAAAAGCAAATAGGGAACTGGCGTCATTTTAGCCCCAAGAAACAATTCATAAACTCGATGTGAAGGTGTGATGTAAATCCTCGTGTTCTATTTCGTTACATACAGGGAAAGACTTTTAGTTTTGAAGTTTCATAAAAATGGGATTGAATTTTTATAATATTGTTCTATCCTAAAAAGCGGATATTCTAGGTCGAGTCCGAAAATTAATATTTTGAAAAAGCAGTGAAGAGTGTTGGAAATGTACATTTAGATATGTCTAATATCAGTTAGGACTAGTGAACACATTAGTTTTTAGTAACGGTTTGGTAATGAGCACACGGTAAGGTGATGGGTAAACAACGAAATCTGTAAAAAGGTAGATCATTCTTGTAACCCATAGGCTGCAGGCCGTAACGCTGGTCAGTCGGACCAAGACTTTTGTATCTCATTGGCAGCGGTGGGATCTGCAAAACAACGGTCCTTTCTGAAGATTCAGAATTGCAGTTGGAGTTTTCCAAACAATAAGTGGAAACTAACGGTCCCATATACCTACGATCTTACGATCACCTGAGACTCATCTCAAAGTAACTTCGGTTACAACAACTTGAACGAGGCCCACAAGCAGGTGGATGAGGCTTGTCAATCAGGACAGTAAGCCCTACCGAGTCCAGAAGGCATCAAAGGGAACCAGCCCTCAACAATCTGCAAGAATCCAGTTGCAGCTACAGTAAAAAGGAATCATCGTGAGAGAAGAATCAACATAGCACCGAGAAGTCAGCATTCTCAAAAAAAAACAACGTAAGTCAAGGAAAGAAAAGAGAAGAAAGAATAAATGAAGAAGAAATCGAATTACAAAGAGTATAAGTCCTCCTTGTTGTCTGAGGAAGGAGACTAATGTGTAATCAAAGTTAATTTCACATTAGGCGAGGCAAAGTTTTGTAATTCGGGTGAAGTAATACTCCACATGCCATTAGGTATTACTTTTCCTCAATAAAATCAAATACAGTACAATTTAATCTGTGCATTGTAGTAGAACGATGCATTTAGTTAATCTGTATTAAGTTACACATTCCGAAATAAATTAAAAACTTTGTAATGCGACACACTGGCGTACAGTTCATATAGAGAAAGTAGGGAAACGTTGACAATAGAATCAGACTCTTCAATCCCCTCTACTATTACTGACATACTTGACGAAAACAAGAAATTCGAAGGAAATTAGAAAGATTAGAATTGATAATGACCGCCCTAGAGGAACCAAGAAGATTCGAAGAAGAAATTATGATTTTACAGGAGTAGGGCACAATAATTAAAGGAAAAAGCAGCAAACACAATTCGCGTAGACGGAACTAAAACATTTGCTGAATTATTTGATAGACTAAGAAGACTCTTTGGAGAACGAGAAAGCTTTGAATCATTACAAAAACAGAGAGATATGTGCATAATGGGAAACACTGAGAGCCTAGAGTAATTTATTGGACGATTTATGAATGCTCAATATAAGATTAGGCAATATATCGACAACATGAACACCGAACTATCGGAAATCTCAATTAAACACGATATTGAATAAACAGCAGGTGTCAGCATGTTCTTGAAAAACATTAGACAAGAATATGAAATAAGAATTAGAGCACAAAAACCAAAAATTTTAAACGAAGCATTCAATATGGCGTCAGAAGTAAATACTATTTTACGAGAAAAACAAAGATTAGCAAACAAAACAACGACGAATCAACCCGTGAGGAAAGAATTCAAGCCAAGATTTGAAAATAAAAACACACCTCAGAGAACATTAAACTCAAATCTTAAATGCAATCACTGTCTAAACACTGGACACTTAGAAAAGGACTGTAGAGAAAAATTACGAGGATTACCACCTAGGCAAAGAAATTTTCAAATACAAGCCTCAAACAGCCGTCCCCCAGACCGATCGCTTCATCTCACAGGAAGGAGAGAGTCAGCAATGCAACCAGTACCCATAAGAAGTCTACAGCCAATATCTAGAGACCGCCGAAGACACGACACGCCGATTGTGTTTTTAAAAATCAATCAGATAAAACCACGCGAATGTGTCATGAATACAGGTAGTAACGTATCTATCATCAAGGCCACGTGACGAGTGGGTCACGTGACCGGATTCCTACCTTACCGACACTTTTTTTATTTGTAAACTTATGTCCACACGAATAGCCAAATCGAGTTAAAAATTTGGGATCATAAGTAAGAAGCACTAAGGAATGCGGCTCTGGTCCTAAATTTTAATAATTATGAGAAAAGCAAAAAAAAATTTATTTAAAAAAAAAACTTTTTTCATACTTATAAAAATTTAGGACCAGAGCCGCATTTCTTAGTGCTTCTTATTTATTATCCCAAATTTTCAACTCGATGTGGCTATTCGTGTGAACATAAGTTTACAAATAAAAAAACGTCGCTAAGGTAGGAATCCGGTCACGTGACCCACTCGTCACATGGCCTTAAAGAAAGCACATTAAAAGGAACCGACTTACAATGATATGCACCACACAGTGTAACGCATTCAAAGAATCTATATTATTAGGAATGAATTTCCTATATGATCAAAAATTCTCGATCGATCTCGACAAAGGTACCATGAAAATAGCTCCAAAATTATTACATCCTCAACCCTTAAAAGGTTTAAAAGATATGATCTGTTTAGTAAATTTTAAGGAAGGTTTTTTAGTAATTACAAGATTAGGATAGGATGGTAAGCCTTTTTTTTTACCGGAAAACCTAGCTACAATCTATAACTTTAACGAAGCCGAAGAAACAAGATGGAATGACACCGTAAAGCACAATAAAGATAACTACTGTAATATAATAAAACGAACAGAAAAAAGAATAAACGAGTTATTAGAAAAAACAAAATTAAAACATATAAATGAAGGGAGGTTAGAAATAGAAGCATTATTAAAAGAATATCATGACATAATCCTTTCAAAGGATGACCCAGCACCAGTTACAAAATTAGCAACTCATGAAATAAGAACAACAGATGAAAGTACAGTAAATACAAAAAATTATAAATATCTCCCAATCAAACAAGAAGAAATGATTCGACAAGTTAAAGAACTTTTGGCGAAAGGAATTGTAAGAGAAAGCATTTCTCCTTATAATTCGCTGATTCTTTTAGTTCCAAAGAAAATAGACGCAAGCAGTCAGAAAAAATGGAGAATCGTAGTGGATTACAGAAAATTAAATAAAAAAACGATATTAGACAAATATCCGTTACCTAACATTGACGAAGTCATCGAGCAACTCGGCAATGCTAAGTATTTCTCTTCTCTAGATTTAGCAGCAGGCTATCATCAAATCCCTATGCATAAAAATAGTACAGAAAAAACCGCATTCAGTACAAGAGACGGGCATTACGAATACACAACAATGCCATTCAGGTTGAAGAATGCCCCTCCTACTTTTCAAAGAATGCTAAATAACGGATTGAGAGGACTAATAGGAAAAGGAACGTTTGCATACATCGAACGAAGAATTTATCCTTACAACAGATCCATCAAATTAAGGAACAAGTGCAGTATTACCTCAAGAAACGATTGGTTTAGATAGACCTACTGCATTTGCGTCAAGAACCCTGAATAAAGCTGAGAAAAATTATGCAATGATTGAGAAAGAATGACTTGCCATAGTGTGGGCAGTAAAACACTTAAGATATTCTCTCTATGGTAGAAAGTTCAAAATAGTAACTGACCACAAACCTTAAGTTTGGTTATTTAATGTTAAAGATCCTACAAGTCGTTTATTAAGATAAAGAATCAAACTTGAAGAATATGACTACAAAGTCATTTATAAAAAAGGTAAAACGAACACAAATGTCGACGCTTTATCAAGAATACCACAAGACAAGGTTATGATGACACGAGAAGAAATAGACAAAATAATTGAAGACGCAACAATTAAATCAGACCCTGTCAAAGTTCAAACATTGGCAAAAGAATTAGAAGAGGAATTAAAAAAAGAAATTCATTTTACAACATCTTCTCGATATGAAACTAAAGAAATAAAATGCTTACGACCAAGAATGACAAAAAAGGAATTTAACGAAAAAACAGAAGAAATTAGAAATACAAATTATAACTGGAAAATTATTATTCATGGTAATCGCATATTATCAACCAAACAAGAAATTACCAGAAAACTTAGAGAAATTAATCCTAATTCAGAAATTAACTGGATAACAAAAAACAAATAAAAAAAAAATCTAGAAAGACACGAAGAAATAGTTGAAATAGAAATAGGAGAAGAATTAGAAAATATAACTCAAGGAGGTAGTGCAAAATTAGATAAAATTATCAAATCAATCTGCAGCAAACCCCATATTAGATGGATATTTCAATATGGCCCATGCAACACCTGTAGGATAACTAATCAGTCGATGTCGTATGAACTAATGTTTGCTTTCCTCAGATCATCCGGATTGAAGTCGGGCGTGGAGGGTTTCATTTTGGCGTGTTAAGACGGTGTCATTTGAACTTTAGCATACCTTGGCCACACTTTAAGACAAGACATTCCCGATGATAACTGCAGAGCGTGTCATGCACAGCCCGAGCACCTAGGACACATACTATCTAGTTGTCCAACTCATGAGGGAACGCCGTACATCCAAAGGCACAATGTAGCACTAAGTGTGCTTTATTAACACCTTTGTCACTCTTACGGCATTATCCCAAATACCGCTCCGCTAAATGCTTCTAGGGAAATAAGAGTCGATTATCGAAAATGAGAAGTGCCGCATTTACTGGAACTTAATATTCTCGACAATTGCTTCTATTGCGCTCTCGAGGCCTGTCATAGTTCTGCTTGATTCCGAGAAACGAACCATGTTCATTATAGACTTTACGGCACCAGCTGACAAAAACGTCATAGCCAAAGAGAAAGAAAAGAAAGAGAGGTGTAAGGACTTATAAGGGAGTTGCGACGGTTATACCCGGAATATTCTGTTAAACTAATCGTCTTGAACATCGGCGCTTTTGGAGGTGCCAAGCTTTCACTGGTCAATAGACTGAAAAGCATCCCTGCGTGTAAACAAAATTCTGAGACACTTGCGGGGAAAATGCAAAAGCGGGTCTTCCTTGGGTCGATCCGTGTCCTCAGGGTGCAGGAGACTTTTGCCAAGTGTTTCTGCTGAATATAGTTACAATAATTAATAAGCAGTCACGGACAATTGTCCATGGATAGTCACGATGGAAAAAGCTGAATGGCTCCTAGGCGAGGTTTCTTAAACAGTAACTCTGGGATGCCGGGCGACCTCTCAGAGTATGCAGCTTTATCCTTGCACGCGGGGCTTCACAAGGATAGACGAACCCTTTCCCTAGCTGCTCGTGAGAACAAAATGACACCACCAAAACACCAAAAAGTTGTAGATGGGGTTCAAAATGATCGAACGCGCAGAGCACCCGACAGTGAGTCGGCAAACAATCCAATAGTCTTTGCGAAATCAAGCCGACTACCTCCGGAAAAATGGATATGTACGCGGAGCGCTTCCCCAACCACTGCTTGATCAAGCTGCAGACGAAGATGAGGAAGCGACATTAAGACCAACCGCGAAAAGCAGGCACCTTCTGAGAGATGATCGTAATTTCAGGACAAGGAGAAACGTCAACATGCAAGTTCCTCCCAAGCCCCAAGACCTGGCTGAAATATGGATGATTCCGTTCGTGAGGATATCTCTGAGGATTTCGACCTCTAGACCATTAATTGTTCAGTTTAAGGTGCTGCGAGAGCCTTGGCTGATTCAAATCGAAGGCTAAAATCGAAAATCGATCAAAAGACGCTTGCACCAACTGAACAAGAATATTGGATCGGCATGACAGAATTATTCCCGTGTTCAATGTGTGATTGACTACATAACATCTGGTAGACCGTTCATGGAAAGGGTTCGAAAGTTCGCTCAAGAACTGAGGATCTTGAATCACACACTGAAAAAGTCAAAGCTGCTGACAATCAAGCAGCATATTGTTGACAAAATATGGCTGTTATCTGTTACCAGAAGGAGAATACAGAAGAAGCAGAGATTGATCAGGGAGAACCAACAGTTCCTACTGATCCATCGCGCCTCTTCAGCGATCTCCCTGTTTCTGTAAAAAATCCACCCAATGCCAAGGAGATAGAGGCTTTTTGGGGTGAGGTATACAAGAAGTCGAAAACAGGAAAGTTGAGAGAAGATAATGACAAAATAATCCGCTTCAAGGAGTTTTTGCGACAACCTCATTTGTCCCGCATATTAACCTCTTATTTAAAGTCGGAGACGCCCATTTTGCAGTAGCTGGTGTGAGGACGCACTATACTTCTACCGAAAAAAACCAACTTGTCCAACCCAGAGAATTACAGCCCAATAACTTGTTTGAACACGCTGTATAAGATCTTCACAGATGTCCTAAACAATAGGATTGTTCGAAGAGTTAAGCCTGTGTGGAAAGAGATATACGCACAACGTGACTCGAAAAAAGGTGTAGCAGGCTGCCGAGAGAACCTGGTAATCCACAGTTGCGTCTGCAACGACGCAGCAGCCCATCAGCGCGTCCTGTCAATGGCCTGGATTGACTACCGGAAAGCTTTCGATTCAACCTCTCACAGACATTTCATCTGTCTTTTGGAAAGCTTGAAGGATCATCCTCACATAGTGAGATGCATAGAGATACTGATGCCCCTTTGGAAAACTAGATTTACTATGTCATCTGGAAATTATCGTGTGACAACGAACGTCACCTTCCAAAGGGGCGTCTTACAGGGCGATATCATGAGCTCTTTTGCATCACTTTTGCCTCTGTCTCTCGCACTATGCAATTCTCCTTGGTACCGCTACGGCGACTAATCATCGCGAGCATAAGTTTATTCACGTACTTTGTATGGATGTCCTGAAGATCTATGCTTCTGCTGCAAGCACATTTCAACTTTATCTAAATATCGTCAAGCAGTACATATGAGAGATTGGTATGGACCAAAATTGGTATGGTCCAAAACGAGTGCCAAATTGTTTGGAACTACGATTTCCGGACAGCAGTCTCCATTGCACACTGGAGGCCTAACATCTTTCTTCAAGACTTCGAGAAACTAACAATATTCGTGATCAAATTCTTGGCTCCGGACGACTACAACATCACTGCCAAGGAGAAGTCTCCGGCGCCTGCGGTGCCTCCAACTCTACTACGGCTCGGGCTGAAAACATCACGGTCGTTCGTAAACGCCCCTTTTGCATCCCTGTATTATATAATAATATTTTTAAATACTCAACAATTACATATACTTAATTCTGCTCTTGATTTAGATTTAAGGAGTAGGATTTCTTCTTGATTGTATAATTTTTTATAATTTTGAGGAACGCTTTTCTAGATTTGGCAAAGATTTGAATTCAAGATTTCAAAATGTTCATTTAGCTTAAAAAAAAACTTTCAACTTTGAAGATAAATATTTTTTGGCTCTTTCATTAAAATAATTTCCACTTACAAGGCCGTAGACTCAGTTTCTGTACACATATTCGTCTTTGAAGTGAAGTTTGAATTTTCAAACGGTCAAAGGAAATATACCTCAACTTTCTGTCGGTAATTTAACTTGAATTCTTTTGAAGTCTGGTGAATTTACCTTGAATTTGTCTTTTTTTTCAAAATACCTGAGTTGTTACAAAGTTCATCGAATTGTTTTTAATTCTTGTAAATTGAAGCGCAAATTAGTCTCATTATTAATGCGAATTAATATATTTTAGTCTACTTTTGGGTTAGAAATTAGACATTGATGGTATCTTTACCGTTTCAAATATTTTCTACACTTTTTCCAAGCAAATTAGGCTGTGGCAGCCCTGAAAATAGTAAATCAAAAATTTATTCTAAATAACCCCGCACACAATACATGGGAAAAAAACATTCGGTCAAATTGGACAAAACTGCGGGAAATTATAGATCTTGAGGTCCTGATCAAAAGTTCTTATTTAAATAGGAAACTGTATTATCATCGGAGATTGTGATTATCGATCCGTGGAGAAATCCAATCACCCATACTGCGAATAATGGAAATCTACAATATCGATCAAAGATAAATCCTCTAATACAGAAAAATTATTTCTTCATTACAGACTAGATGGAGATATAAATTAAAATTTATTAAATTCGAATTTATTCAGAAAAAAAGGATCTCTCTCCTCTCGCTCCACTGGGATTCGAACACCAGATCAACTGATTTCCGGTCAGGTTCTCTACCAATTGAGCTACAGAGAGATCAGAGAAAGATACTGTTTTTCTGATATACGCTTATTTAGCAAGGTATTACACAATCAATATTTAAATAGGAATCTGTATTATTATCGGAGATTGTAATTATCGATCCGTTGAGAAATCCAATCACACATACTGTGAATAATGGAAATGTACAATATCGATCAAAGATTAATCCTCTACTACAGAAGAATTATTTCGTCATTACAGACTAGATCAGGGGTTTCCACAATCGACAAGTGCAGCGTGACCCAGGATCGCTCCACCTGTTTCAAGATCTACCATTTTTTTTCAAAGGAAAACTGAGAGAAAATGTATGACCTCTCGGGAAAAAATTCCTGTTGGAAGGGCTCAGTTCACCCTTTTTTTCAAAGGGTTTCAAGCGGCTAGAATCAGGTAAAGGATTTTGACAGTTCTAGGTCAGAGCTTGGTAGATCCGACCTACTGGCGTGGGATCGCTAGTAGATACAGGATCTACTTTTGGAGACCCCTGGACTAGATGGAGATATAAATTAAAATGTATTAAATTCGAATTTATTCAGAAAAAAAGGATCTCTCTCCTCTCGCTCCACAGGGATTCGAACACCAGATCAACTGATTTCCGTTCATGTGCTCTACCAATTGAGCTATACAGAGATCAGAGAAAGATACTGTTTTTCTGATATACGCTTATTTAGCAAGGTGTTACACAATCAATATTTAAATAGGACTCTGTATTATCATCGGAGATTGTAATTATCGATCCGTTGAGAAATCCTATCACACATACTGTGAATAATGGAAATCTACAATATCGATCAAAGAAAAATCCTCTAACACAGAAAAATTATTTCGTCATTACAGACTAGATAGAGATATAAATTAAAATTTATTAAATTGGAATTTATTCAGAAAAAAAGGATCTCTTGCTAAATAAGCGTATATCAGAAAAACAGTATCTTTCTCTGATCT